>VWZO01010656.1:1386-15667 GCA_013396975.1 Bucco capensis | reverse complement strand
GCCTGGAGAAGAGGAGGCTGAGGGGTGACCCTATCACTCTCTTCAACTACCTGGAAGGAAGTTATAAAGGGACAGATGTTGGCCTCTTCTCACTTGTGACTAGCAATAGGACTAGAGGGACTGGGTTCAAGTTGCGCCAGGGCAGGTTTAGATTAGATATTAGGAAAAAATTCTTCACCAAAAGACTGATGTGGTATTGGATCAGGCTGCCCAGGGTGGTGGTGGAGTGGCCATCCCTGGAAGTTTTCAAGAAATGGGTAGGTGTGGCACTTCAGCAGATGGTTTAGTGATAGCAGTAGTGTAAGGCTGTCGGTTGGACTTGATGATCTTGAAGGTCCTTTCCAACCATGATGATTCTCTGATTCTGTGATTTTATCTCTTTCTACATTGCTTTAAATAGTGCATTGAGGAATTCTAAGTTGTCCTTTAATTAGTTAGCTGAGCTGAACTCACAATAAATTTCACTGAGCATCTGCTTGTGAGTTTGAATTTTGTCTTTCTCGGAATTCTTTCACTTGCGGTGCATGATTTTATAGCGTTCCTAGATTTATTTAATTTTTTGTAACTCATGAATGATCCCACTCATTCTAAAGGCCACATGCTTGATTTTGTAATTACTATGGTCGGTCTCTGACTAACCTGTATTTGTCTCTTTGTTTCTTGTCTGTTAATTATTTCATGAGATCTTGCTGTATCTTGTCTCTCATCTTCAGTTCATGCTATTATTTACTGCTCTCCTCTCCTAAACTAGAAGTTTAAATTCTGTAGAATTGGTTCTGCTTTAAATATTTTTTCTTTTAATGCTAAACTCATGCTTAGTTTATCAGTTTAGATACCTAAAAGGCTGTCAGACACATTATCTATATCCTTTCACATGCTATGTCCTTGCTCTTCTAAGCTTACCTTTAGGATATAGTAGCTTGGTGATTTTATAAGTCAAATGTCAAGGCAATGGCCAGATAGGTGTTAGACAAGTTTCTGAGAAAGTATGAACTCTACTGGCTCCAATTCTTCCAAAATCCTCTCTTCAAGATCTTTCTCCTCTAAAAACAAACAAACAAACAAACAAACAAACAAAAATATCGCTTCTCAACCTGTGATTGGCTTAAAAATTATTTGACCTGGTTTTATGGGTGCCTATGTATACGTATATGTGCAGAAGGAAGCTGTTTAAAGCTGTTTAGCAAATCTACAGGCAAAAATACAGGTCCATCTCAAAGTGTCCTGAATTCCCTCCTATGTTCTTTATTCCTCATAGCAATAAAAATAAACATTTCTGCAAAGCGATTTAGAAGGTATAAGTAGAGGATGGTTTTCNCCCTTTCCCTTTCCCTTTCCCTTTCCCTTTCCCCTCCCCCTCCCTTTTCTCTGTCTCTTTCTGATTCTCCACTCTCTTCCTTCTCAAATGAAACCTGAGACTTCCAAGCGCTCATATTATGTCAGAGAAATGTGGCTAGAACACAGCTATAAACACAGCATATTTGCTGAGGTGACAACAGTGTACCAATGGAAAGACAGATCAGATATTCAGAGTTATCAAAGCCTACAGAGCTAGCCAAGGCTTCAGAAATAGTATAACGTTCCTGAAGAGCTCATTCTGATCCTTGTTCTACCTCTCAGGAGATGCTTCCCTGGATTCTGGGTTTTTTGCTTTGTGCCTCCAGTCTATGCATCAATGTGTGTGATATTTAGGGCAGAAAAACAGACTATCTTTTCTTGGAGATAAAATGTCTGCTGAGGCAGAATGAGTGTTGCAGTCTCAAGTATGTAATTTTGTCTTTAGCAAAGTGATCTTTAAAATGTACAAGCAAGGCATGAACTATTATGACAGCTAGGACAAAAGACCTTGTTTTGAAAATGAAAAATCTTTTCATGCAGGGTCTATGAGAGAGTATAAAGTTTGTGTTATGATGATGCAAGTGCAATTGAATAACTGAATCTAACAAAGATCTTAATTTGAGATGTGTTAAATCTCCAAAATCAGGATCTGAAGAATCCATACATAACAGAAAATCTTACCTGTTCAAAATTTTTATCATACTGATAATCTTTGTTTTTGCTGAGTTAGTACAATTTTCAGATATATTTAATAAAAATATTTATATTTTAAAAGCACTTGATGCAAACCAAAATGGACCTGTAAAGTAATTTACTACTTTTTGTGGTCCTTCTCCTCCTTTCTTCCACTCTTTTTCCCCCTCTCTTCTGATTTGAAAGGAAGTGAATGTTTCCAATTGATGAGAAATACTTTTAAGTATGAAACACTTCACTGAAAAAATCAGTACCTTAAAATATAAAAATGTTCACATTTTTTTGTATACGTATTTTCCCCATGAACATCTTTCAACAGCCCTGCTCAGGTTATAACTTTTTCAGCACCTTCATAATTTTGGGAAAACTTATGTGTACAGCTGCTCACACTGACCAAATCCATACTCAAATATTCTAAAGTCGAGTCTGAGGTCTTTATCGCTCAGATTGAAAAGAAGTAAACTCCCCAAATATGGATTTGAAAATGATATTTACCTGCCAGGTGATAAAGTAGTTGCTCAAATAATTGTAGATTGATGAACCCTTGAGTTTGAGAGGCAGCTTGGCGCAGAACAAAGGCAAGCTCAACCACCCTTCATTCTCTTGCTACACTGTCTTCTGCCTATTTTGCAAAGTTATAGAGGAACAGTGCAAAGGCTGACCAACTCCATAATCTTTTGTGACTTACCTGAAAATGGAACTCATGATGATGGCTTGTCTGCTCAATGGGTTGGAATAAATACGATAAAGCATGAAACAGAATAATATGCTGGGATAAACTCTTTCTAGCAGGCAAACTCTCTGCCAAGGCTACATTTGGAGATGCTAATGGTGGTTTTAGCAAATTATCTGAAGCAGTATACATGCACATAAAAAGAGAGGCAGAGGAAAAGAGGTCCTTTACCAAATTATCTATCTTGAATGGAGTTTTTTCACTTGTGGTGATCTCGCTATTCAGAGCAGTAATATCTCGGAGTTCCAGTGTGTCTTGTGGCCTACATTGTAATTTGAAAAGTCCTTCAAGGAATTCCCTGATAATCTGGAAAGACCGTCAAATTGCAAGTTTTCAAGGCTTTTGTCAGCCTCAAGTTATGGCTGGTTTAAGTGCTTTTGTCCTACTGCCTAAAGTCATCCACTACTGAGACAGATTTTTATGTATTTGTCTCCAGAAGTTATCACCAAGAAAGTCTGGAATTTCTTTTGTCATGGCTTTAAAACCATAGTAGGAATTCCTAGGGTAGCCAGGAAAGCAAATATGTAGAGTGCGATTTATCTTTTTCTTCTTATTTTTATGTTTTTATGTTTGCTTCAGTACATTCCCCTTCGAATGCAGCCACGTGCTCAGAACCAGAACAAAATATCTATGTTCACTCTGCTCCTTCCTGCATACAGAAACTCCTCTAAGACTGCTTTCCTGAAGAAGCAGTCTGGTGGCTGTGAGAAGAGAATAAGCCTACCTCACTTCAGGTCATAGAATCATAGAATCCTAGAATCATAGAATCCTAGAATCACAGAATGGTTTGGGTTGGAAGGGACCTCTGGAGGTCATCTAATCCAACCTCCCTGCACTGGGCAGGGACATCCCCAACTAGATCAGGTTGCCCAGAGCTCTGTCAAGCCTCACCTTGAATGCCTCCAGGGATGGGGCCTCAACCACCTCCCTGGGCAACCTGTTCAGTGTTCCACCACCCTCCTGGTGAGGAACTTCTTCCTAATGTCCGGTTTAAATCTANAGCTTATCCAGGTCCTTCTGGATGACATCTTTCTGGAAGACACTTCCCTCCAGCAGTATGTCGTATTTTTAGAGAGAAAAATTCCTCAGCTTCTCAAGGTCACTAGGATTGTTTAGTCTTTTTCATAGGGAGCTTGTTCTTGCAGCCAGCTTGACTTTCTTGATCTCTTCCTTTCACTGACGGACTCAAAGAACTCAATTTGTGAAAGGCTGACAAGTCCTGGCATACTTGGAGAGACCAAACAAAGGTTAGTGTGAGTGGATGTCATGAGTAACTTCCATGGCTAAAAGTCTGGTATAAACGATCTCTTCCTAGAAACTAAATTTAAGGTCATGGACTGCCTAATGAATCAATGTGTCTAAATGAATCCAAGTGTGAGGTTTATGATGTTAAAAACAAAAAAGAATCAGGTGAATGTAGATATTTAGTTCCCTGTGATCTAATTAAGGATGAAGCCTTTATTCCTGCATGTGTTATTAGAATGTGGTTAGCTGGTACTGCTGATGTGATGCTTCTGTTTCCTGCTATTTCCTATTATTGATGCTGGACTTGACAGTCAGCACTTAACAGAAGCCACTAAAATGCCTTGTATGGTCTTTGAAAAGACTTTTCTAGCCAAAGCCAGAATGGAGGACACTATTTTCATGGTTCAAAAGAGCATGGACTCACTAACTTCCAAAATTCTCTTGAACCGTTTCTGTCCTTATTAGTAGAATTTTAATTAACAGCAGGGAATTTAGAAAGTGGTTTGACTTCAAAGTCTGTGCATTATTTGTGGGCAATAAAAATCATATCTGAATGCAAAAGAAAGCTCCATACACAAAATATCAGCTAATATAAGCCACGGCTTGTGTTTAGGAGACTGCAGAACCCTTCGTAGAGGCCAATTGTAATTCTTAAGAGTTGATCACTTTGGCAGTAACTGACTGAGCAAGGAGAGGGAACACTTACAAAGCATGCCCTGCCAGACCATTCTTTGTGCTGTTGCCCAAGTCACAGCTCAGTTGTGACCTCTTGTCAGCCCTCTTTAAATGATAGCTTTAAGTATGCTTCCACCACAAAAATGCTGAACTTTCTTTCTGGTTGCATCCAGTCTTTCAAGCAGATTTTCCCCATTCTTGCCTGCCTCACTCTCTTACTGGAATCCAGGTGATGCAACATAGTCTTCTTCCATGTATAGTCAGAAAAAATGAAGTCACCAGGTCATTCAGGGAGATGAAGTGGCTGCTTCTGAGTGGCAGCTGGGCCTACAGCAGTAGCCCATGCCACTCCAGTTACCAAACAGGAATGGTGGGACTGGCCTTATGGGAGTCACCTGAGAGTTGTTCCATAAAAGATTAAAAACATCTTGTTCTGAGTGTCTGGAACCCAGAAGAGGAAATGAACTTGAGTTTATGATATGGGTAGCGAAACAACAGGAGGTCAGATTATGGAAATGCCTTTTAGGTGATGTCTGTTGTCTTAAAACTTTCAAAGCAGCTGATAGAGTTTTCTTTAGGAAGGACTCAGATGACTAACTTGTCAGGGGACTCCACAGTTTCTTACCTAGCTCCCACCAAGAGTGAGGAATAAGTGTTGGATGTCAGGCTTCAGACGTCTCTTTTTAAAAGCAGGAAGTCTTGACTACTCTCCAGGATCCAGCTTCAGACTCCCAGACTTGCCAATACTTTCAGATACATGGGAACTATGAATTCTTTGTAGAGAGAGGTTCATGTAAAGGACTTGAAGGGATGCAATAAAAAAACCTGAGCCTCATAAACATTGACATACTACCTGTAACTCTATCTACTGTGTTTATGACAACCTTTTTTTTCCTTTGTGTGTTCATGGTGCCTTTGCACTCACTGCAGTCTTCAAGCTGCGTTCATGTTTCCATGCATATGCTTTGATTAATGCATTTATTGTTAGTCTATAGAACGCAACTTGAGTAGCTTAAACATCCGTTCTTCTTGGTACAATTTCACTTACTGTGTATATTACTGGGAAGATTATTTCTGTTGGTTCACTTATGGGACTAAGCGCTCTTCTTTCCAGGGTCACCATCAATGCTTTTATATTCTGATAGCTTCAGTCTTACTGCTGGCACCTCTTGAGGGGATTTCATGTCCAAAAATGGATGCCCTGTTGGCCAGGCTGAAAAGATGTTTCATTGCTGTTGTGGAACAGAGTATACTCAACTTACCTCTGATTGAAAAAAAAAATATTTCCCTTTTTCCTAACAGCAACTCTTCCTTTCTGCGTATATGAGAGTGTATGCATTTGTGCATTTATGTGTATCTGCTACTCACATCAGCTACTTAGAAACTTTACTCTGCTTTCAATACATGAAACTACCACAGAAAACTGGTGACCACAGAGATTTTCAGCTCACAGGGGAGAAACTGAGGCACAGAAAAATTAGAAACTATATCTGCTCCATTTTGAGACATAAATTCTGAATGAGGAACTGATGCTTATAGAGATACTGCATAGCACTTTTTATTGGATAACTTGAACCAGCAAACATTAAAAGGAGTAGAAGTTGTACCAAGCTGTCCTGTTTTGTGGTACCCTGTTGCTGAGACATTTGTGATGTGTACATTCGTATGTACCAGACTGTAAGACTGGGCAGGGCTAATTCTAACTGGGGATCCAGCCTGAAATGGCTTGTTCCCAGCTGCTGACACCTGGCGTTTTCTTCTGACATCCTGAAAACTCTTCTTAGCCTTCAGAGACTTGAAATATCCAGACTTCTAAATTAGCTTCTTATTGTTGTCTATCCTGGCTTTGAAAAATGATTTTTGACATCCTCACTGAGCAGGGTTGGATGTCAATATACTACCCAAATGTTCAGCAGAGCTTTCAAGCTGCTGAGATTGGGTGGTGAGTATATGTCAGACACAGAGATTTTACATGTTTCTTGCTCAGGATATTTGGCTCTTTGATTTTTGTTTAACAATTGGATCGCTCTTAAACTTATCATGTGTACTTAGGTAGAGACAGAGGTACAGAGTAAAGGGATAGAACTTGTGCAATCCCTTCCCATGTTTTCATCCAAAAATCTAACCTATACTCATGGAAGCCATTTTCTTGACCTTAGACAGACCAGGCAACATAAACACACAAAAGAGGAACAAAAAATGCTCCTAAGTAGCTATGCTGCTGTTGTGCTTTCACCAGATAACATAGTGTGGACATCACTTAGCTACTTAGCAGTAGCCTGACAGCTGCTTGGTGATATCTGACTTCACAGATAAGAGAGTGCAGTGATAACATTACCAAGTGATTTTTAACATTAATAACAATTTAATTTAATATAATTAATATCATTAATAAGCACCTATTACAACAACTCTAACAGAGCTTAGCCTGCAAACTGCAGAATGAAAACAGAAGAGAAATAAAAACAATTTTGGGGAACATCAAAATGTTGACCACAAGCATTCTTCCAGTACCAAATGTTCTAAGATACTAACAAAAATAAATAAATACTTTAGGGAATCAATTTAAATATCTCTTGGCATGAAGAATTTAGATTCACTATTTTTAAACACTGAAGAAAAAATTATCACTTGTGCAATATTGTTAAAATTTTCTCCCATAGTCCTTAACTCAGGCATATTGTATAGTTTGCATTAATACATAAGCAATTACATAGAGTGTTTTATATTTAATCAGAGAACAGGAATAGAATATTGTAATGCATGCAGAGTAAGAGCAGATTGAACTTTTTCTGGGTCATTGGATGTTAAAACCTTCTATCTACATAGTGTCTTGCCAAAATTCCTCCTTCTCCAACACAAAACAATGAACTAGATTGTGACTTCATGGAGCTGAATTCCTCCAAGCAAATAGCTAGGATGGATAACATGCCATGCCCCAGCTCCTGCTGCAGTACTTGCTGCTCACATTTTCTAGCTCGCAGACATGCCCTGTTTAGTGGCATTAAGCTATTCAGGGATTTGAGACAAATCTCCACACTAGAGAGAGACAGATTTTCCACCCCCAGGAAGGGCATGAGGCACGAAGAAAGATGAACACCACTGCTCATTAGAGACTGTTGAAATAAAAGACAGAAATAGGCAACAGAAACTTTGTATCTCCATGTACTGTGTGCCAAATACAGTTATTGCTTGGATGGAGCTATTCTCCATTACAGGGAAGGACATGATGGCTGCAGGGCCAGTGTTAGATGCCAGTTATTTGCAGTTTAGGGGATCTTACTGGTGCATGTGCAGAGGGGATAGCAACATCTCCTGCTGCCCTGCTGGTATGTGGCAGAAGTCTGAGAAAAGACTGACATAGCAGAGGTAATCTCTGCAAAAATAGGAGAACTTCCCAGGGCATGGTAAATTTGTGTTTGTTTCATGAAAGCATTTCCAAGAAACAGAAGAACTAAAATACCTTGATGACACATCATACAATCTGCTGGCTGTCATCCGAATAATTCTTGTGCTGAGGAAATTGATTTGAGGTGCAACAGGAAGCACTGCAGCATTGTAAACTGATCTCAAACTGTTGGCAATGTGGCCAAACAGACAGAGTTACCATATATTAGACCACCTCTCCTCTTCCTGCTGTGTACACAGTGAGGATGCATGTTAGAAGTTGTGAATACCCTCCTGTTTTTTTATTTGCTGGGGATCCAGTATTGTCCACAACATAGAGGACTGATCGCAATCCTTCCACTGAAAAAGTTCGTCATCTTCCTCAGAAAATGGCTCAACATACATTTTTTTTCTCTGTGTAGGTGTTTTCAGTGTAATCATAGTATTTGACAATGATTCTTAGGGAGTGGAAAAACAGTTGCTTGTATCAGAACCAATCAGAAAAGCAATAAATGATCAAGGATGAAATTTCTCTTTATGGCTGGTTGCTGACTGCACTAATTTGAAAAAAAAAATATCATGTCCAAAGATTACCCAGATACGTAGTCAGATTCTGACATCTATGTCAGGGACAGCTGCTGCTTTGTGTTTCAGCTGTACAATTCATCCCATGGAGAAGTGGCACAGATGTTGCTTGTACTGCTGGTTCTTGATAAAGACACATACTTTGAAAAGCAGGTTTCGTCTTTCTGTGGTCACAATTTATAATGCCACCTTAAAGACATTGAAGCAGTGTGGCAAATAACACCTTCTGTTGGCAACTAAATCTAACATCTCCCCCTAGAAGCTAATAGTTTTGGTGCTCCACCTCTCAAAATGGGCACTGAAGACACCTGAAAATTCAGCTACTCAGTGGAAGCTGATGTCCTCTAGACCTGGGTCCACATTCCTGCATGGGTGTGACTATATCATTTATTGCAGTCTGACGAGCTGGCTCATGTGGACTGAATTTCATGATGTTCTCTTTTTTGGAGCACTACTGCTGTCAGCTGATCTGTAGTCTGAAGCATTTGCACCATGCTCTGAAGAAGCTGAGCATAGGATGGTTCTTAAGGAACTTGGATGTGGTGTGGTCAGCCCCCACCCCGGACCTGGCCTCTTCAACCCATGGGACAGTTGCCTTGGGGCTGTGTTGGAATGGCGAGCCAGCTACTGCTCCTTCTCCAGTAGTCTCTGAGCTCCAGCTGCAGCTATACTTTTCATCTATACTTTGGTCTGATTTTTTGTTTGTTCAATTTTTTCTGATATGCCCTCTATTGATGTCCTTTAATAAGTTGGACTGAACACACAAACTGAACTTCAAGGAGATTTTGCTGGTCCTCACAGAAAGCAGTTACTGTTGTGGCTGGCTACTGAAGGCTGGCAGTCTCCAAAAGCGAGACAAACCGCAGAGCCAAGCCCATGATGATTAGAGACCAAGGAAGGTTGCCAGGTGGCTATTCATTGCAACAGGAGCTTCAGCCCACTCACTGCCTTAGGGCTGCTGGAAATAATGCAAATGTAGCCCATTTATTTAGCGAGGGATATGTCGGGGAAGAGTTTGAGACAAAGGAAGCATTAATTAGGACAAGATATGTGAAAGAGCCTGCAGATTTCAGGATGAATGGGATGGTACAATGATCGCTACAGAGCACTAGAGGACTAAACATCGGAAATAACAGATGAGCCAAACCTTGGTGTCCAAGCCTGGTGTGCAGCTCCATCCCACTCCCACGTACTCCTAGGAGATATGGAGAAGTGCAGGTCTCTATGGGAAAAAAAAGGACATGTGTGAATAGCACAGAGCTGGGTTTTGCAGGACCCTGGTGATTGGCAGAAGGCCGAGTTTGCTGTCAGGGTTGAGGTAGAGTGATCTGCTGTTGTGTGGCTCCTTGCTACATTTTTCCTCAGCCAGACACACACAGATCTTAGCACATGAACAGGTTGTCTGTTCCAGCCTTGTGTGTGCCAGCTCTTAGGAACTGAGGCACGGTGCGGCATAAGACTTCGGGTATAGCTTTCACCTTCATTGACTTTTCTTACTCTGAGACTTGATCTGTCCTCTCATTGTGTGTCACTCTTGAGCCTAGCAAGTAGACAGAGCACAGGAGATGAAGCAGTGGCCAAGTCAAGGGATTTCTTCAACATAAAAATGACTTTGTGATATCCAACTGTCATGGGTTAGGGACTGGGGCAACCCCCTGAGTGGCAGTCACTCTCTATTACCTTCTGCTTGCTCCCCAACCCCGAGAAGGGAAGGAAAAGTCAGCAATAAAGAGCCAAGAGAACTTATGGATTGGAAAATAAAACTAAAACTACTTTAATAAAATAATAGAAATAAAATAAAATATTTGCAAGTGTGTACAGAACCAAAATCAAGCCTCAGATTCCCTTTTTGGTAACTACATCACCACTGAGTAGGCCCAGCACCAGGCCATAGCCTGGATGGTAGGGAGCTGGATTCTGGAACTGTTGATCAGAACGGAAGAGATGACTAGCAGAGTCCTCCTCAGATAACGACCATCAAAGAAAGAAGAGAAGGAAAGTAGGGGCACTGATACCTTTATTTTATATTAGATATGATGCTTAATGGTGTGGAATACCTAGTTGGTCACTTTAAGGTCACCTGAACTATCCACTCCTCCCTAAAGGTTTAGCCCTTTGCTCTGCAACCCCTTTGTGAGATGCAAGATATAGTGGTGACTTGATGCACTCCATTCCTCAGCCATAATTCCAAAATATTGGTTCTTATCTGTGGAAAACAAACTGCTAGATTCAGGAAGTGCAGTTAATTAGAGCAGCTTCAACTGAAAAGTGAAAGTAAAATCACAGAACAGAATTGTTCCCTTTTACCCCAAACCAGGGCACAAACAAGCTCATTGTTTTATTTATGTATTTTGAAATGGACCTACTGAGTCATGGTGTTGCATTTATTTTTGCAGCTACAGGAAGATGTTTAAAGGCTGGATATTCAGTTGATTTTACCTGTCCAGTGACTTCAGCGGGTGTTGCCAGTTTCCAATAGCTGTAAGCATATTTCAGACTTCTGCTACACAGGCTCAAACACTGAAGAAGTCTGAAGTTTTACTGCAAGAGTTGCACTGAGGGCAGTGTGAATGGAGAGGATCCTTGAACTCCAAAAATTGCATTGTCATGTGTTTGGAAATGTGTTTGTCAGTGTGGCAGCCTCACTTTTCCGAAGTCCCAAATAGGAGGAGGAAGGTTTAGTAGAAAGAAATAAAAATGTAAACACAATTACATTTAATAAGCATTAGTCTCAGTGAGAAAAAGTTCCTGAAATGTGAAATAGAACTAATGTAACATAAAAAAAATACTGAACATATAAAGCAAATGAACTTGGTAATTTAGCTTTGTGTTGGATTCTTTGTTAAGATTATTTATGCTCTAAGTGACGAAATTCACAGGTGTTTTCCTGGTTTCACATTTTGCTTGCCACATGGATCTCTCTGTGTCACCATCTGTTAGAAAGTTTGAGTTAAACTGTGGATAGTTTCCAACCAGTTACTACTTTCATGGGTGAAGCATGATTGTATACATCTTTGTTGAGAAAGAAAGCTTCATGCTAGTTACCAAGCACCAGGAAAGCTCTTTAATTACTCTCCACAGAATCTGTTGTCTAGAGAGTCTTCTTTATGTTGAAGGATCAAAATCACAAAGAAAATGAAAGCATTTCCTCTCCTCCTAGCCCCATGATGTTTCCAATAATCCTAGATTGCTGTCTCATTGACTAGAAGGTTATCCAAAAGCTAGGACATATTATGGAAACAGCCTGTTAGCCCCATCCCTAGAGTGTCTCAAAAGAATTTGAACTCCTGTTATAGGGTATGTAAATGACCGTAGGTATCCATCTTTTTCCTGCTTCACCCCTCCGACCGTTAACGTGTTTATCTGTAAACCCTTGGTAGCGGGGGCCGAGCCGCACAAGCAGGGGCCAGGCAGGCTGCGGCGGGTCGGTACGGTAACCTGCGCACCTGCCCTGGCAGTGCTGGCTCAGTGTGGAGCCACGCTGGGTGCAGTGGCTGCAGGAGTAGCACCCAGCGAGCACGGAAGCAAGGGACCACCACCACCAGAAGAGGGGTGCACCCCACCAGGCGCCAGGCAGCAGCCCCCGGAGCAGCGAACAGTGACAGCCTGCACCAATGAGTCCTGGAGCCGCTGCAAGCGGCAGTAGAGGAAGAACTGGCAATGCAGCTGCAATACAGCCATGGTGTGGAAGGCGGAAGCATGGACAGCCTGCCAGGAGGGAGGGATTTCCACTGCGGGGACTGCCGGGAGCTCCCGGGTCCTTCTGGGAGGAAGAAGAGAGGGGAAAAGCATGCTTTCCTCCATCTTGTGGCAGCACGCTCAGGCGACTAAACCATCCATTCATCTCCTGTCCATTCCTCCACCCAGCACCATCATCCACCACTCGGGTTTCCTTGACACTTCATCTCCTCTGCCACCTTACCTTAATTGGACTGCACCCGAGCAGGTTTTACTGTGAGTGGGGGGGTGGCCGGTGGTGTGATGGGGGAACCAGGAGGGTTTGTATCATTCTGTATTTTTATTGTTATATGTTTCTCTCTGTTAAAAGTTATTCTTTATAACTCACCCCCCTGGTGTACAGAGTGGATTATTCATTTTCTGTCCTTTTGGGGAAGGGGGAGAGTTCTAACGGAGTCGTCTCCCAGATTTGTCCTTTCGAACCAGGACAATTAATTGGTGCCCAACATGGGACACTAGGTGGCGCTATAGAGGCAAGTGTAAAGAACAACTTATTTGTGAAAAATTTTTGTGTGTGGTTTATATACTGTCCTGGTTTGACAAGAAGAACTAAGGATTTATTAGGGTCAAAAGGNTATTGTTGTACCATTTAAATTTAGATAAAGCTATTCTTAGAAATTCACTGTCTGCGTGCCTAGTTTTTTTTGGTTTTGTTTATTGCTGACCCCGAACACAGCCAGTCCAGTGAGGGCTGTGGGGGAGAGAAGGCATTCTGAGAAGCCTTCTCAAAAAGATTTTTCTTTTGACCCTAACTTCTGGTCAAACCAGGACACCCCTCTCCCCAAATGGGGACAGCAAAATAAAATAAAAGCACCAGGCACACAGATAGTGAATTTTCAAGAACAGCTTTATCTATATTTAAAAATTCAACAATATGAAAAGAGAAATGATAGAGAATGTAAATTGTTAGTTCAAGACGGCTTCAGCCCTTCCCTCTCCTCCTACAATTACAGGCCTGACCGCTGGCACAGGCTCCCAAGGACATAAATCAACCACCCCTTCTTATCAGAGCCTTCCGCTCCCGCCTTAATTTCACCCCGGGAAGGGGGAGACAGGGGTCTACCCAGTCAGCTAGGAGATTAAAAGCAAATATATATATATATGTATATATTTACATATACCAAGAAGGGAAAAGCTGAGACTGGAGAGAAGCCACAGGAGGGAAGGAAGAGGAAGAACCAGAAAAAACAGATCCTTATATAAACAAGGATATGTCCTTCTTCACGTGACATATAGCTGCTCTTCTCATTTGTCCCCTTGCACAGTTATAGCCTTCAGTTCCCAGGGCGCAACTCCAACTTTCGTTTTCCTTATCAGCTCCTCCTCTCAGCAAATTCCTTGGTGGGCAAAGGAAGGGGGCGAAAAGAAAAAAAAATTAAAAAATCCAGCTGGATTTTCTTACAGAGGAAGTGTCTTTGTCCCTTGTCTGCTTGAAAAGCAGACTAGCCTCTTCAAAGGGAATATGATGTACAGAGGATCCTCGATGTCTCTTTCTCTTCAATTTTAGTCACCCTATGACATATACAATTGGAATTGGCTTTTGCAATGCCTGTTAATCTTCTGTTTCCAGGACGGGGGGGCAATTATAAGGATGCTAGCACTACTAGCAAACCTTTTCTGTAATGGTGGCTTGTTGACAAGAATTGTTCTGGTGGTATGTGGCATGACATCATAACTATTGAGAGCATGAGATTTGGCCAGGACATGTACCAGAAATTCTTTTGGTACCCAAGCATAACATCCTATTTTGGATATTCACCAATTCCACCTACCCATGTGGTGTTGGGATTGGTGAAAGTTTAGAGTCTCCCCTGACTGCCAAGGATGTCATGCTCTTACTGGTGATCCTGCTTCTGACTCTGCACAGTTTAATCTGCTCAGTTTATC
>VWZO01010647.1:10646-22254 GCA_013396975.1 Bucco capensis | reverse complement strand
CATATAGCACCTCATAAAATTGGATCCTGCCCTAGGGTCTTGGTTCTCTATCACCATAAACGTTACCTGTCGTAAATGATGAGAGGATTAAGTAGAAGCACTCTTGGTTTACGTTGTTTTTAGAAGCAATGGGGTGTACAGTACCAATAAACCCAAGATGGCAGGGTTTTACACTCATGCAGAATATACATAAACAGCAATCTGTGGCATAAGGCAGAGAAAGCCGGGTCTCATGTCTACTTACTGCCATCAACCTGTATAGTAGAAGTGAGACATAACCACCTGGGTAGGATAAAGCAAATTTAATTCAAGGGGAGGAGAAGTGAGCACTGACACAGTATGATTCAAAGCAGGCAAGTGAGCTGCTGCATTAACTCTTTTGAACAGAATTTCCTGGAGGAACCCTCAAGCACAGCCTTCAAGCACAAGATTTTGAGTTTTTCCAGCTATATTTGAGGAGGAAGGAGGGTAGGAGTAATTTTTTCTTGAGGAGAAAAAACCTTACCACATTAAAACTTTTTGTTGCCAGGGAAGTTTAGGGAAAATTCAGGAAAACTGCTTTTTATGTTCTTTATGATGTTTACTTTGTTGCACAGAGCCAAGATGGGGATGAGAAAGGCTACAGCATGATGCAGGGCTGTCAAAGATGTGTGTATTTAATAGGGTGATATAAATGGCGTGTTTCCCTTTGCCCTCTGCTGAGCGCTGTGGGGAAAATCTGGCCTAAATAGCAAAACTAGAAGCCATGAGAGTGGCTGCTGGCTCTCATCAGTCAGCAGTCCCCTGGGCCAAGGCCGTGGCTCCAACAGGAAGTACACAGCGGATGTTTAATGAAAGGGCTGCTGCGGCTTATCTCCGTGTGCAGGGGACTTCTTTGTGAACTCACTTGCTTTGAAAGATATGTAGCCCACTATGCTGGTATTGTTGGCTCTTGCTTTAAGCACAGCCGCATGATTCACATAGGAGCTGTGTGCTATGTCTGCCAAGGAAAGCTTCCCCCTTTCCCTCCCAGTTAGGAATAAACTCAGCAGAAGGCCATCGAGGTCACAAGATCTGCCTGCTATTGCATTTTACAGGAAGGAAGATATGTTGTCTTAAGATCAGTTTATCAGCTGACTTTCCTGTGAAGAAGACAGAGGCTATTTTCCTGTATACCACCACCCCCGTAATTCCCAAACGAGCGTTCTGTGTTTGCATCCCCTGTCAGCTCAGCTGTGCCTGTTTCTGAAACAGCCCAGTATTAAGCAAACAAATAAAAAAGCTATTGTGAGACCTTGCAGAATCAACATCCCTTATCAAAGTGCCTGATAGAGGGGATAAATCTCTTCCTCGAGGCTGCCTGTCATCTCACTCCCTCTCTCCTTCTCAGTGTCAATGCACAATTCAATTCATTGTGGTGAAATAGACTCTACGGATAATTGTGGAGAGAATTATTTACAAGTATGCTGAGAGCAGCAAAGTGCCCAGCAGCCTTCTCTGCTTTTGAGGTGTTTTATTTTGAGCCTGCTCCTTTGAAAAAAACACAAGTATTCGGGTTTGTTGGGCATAAGGTTTTTTGTGTTTGTCTTTTAAAGCCCCAGGTCTCTGTAGATTATTTTTTATTACTCATCTTTTTCTTTTTTTCTGTTCAATGGAACAAGAAGTATGCAGAGCTGGTTTCCTCCCCCCACAGCCTCCTCTGTGAGGTCCCTGCTTTCATAAGGTTTTCAGCTGGGGAATGGTTGCCTGTTTCCTCTCTGTGTTCACTGTGACAAATGCATTTCTGTGATCAGGAAACTGCAGATGTTACAGATGCACTAAAGCACAGTTTATTAGCCAATAAGTCTTAATCTCTGAAGGATTACACATATTAAATAATGTCATTCACTGAAAAACAGTTAAAGAGAATCATCCTGCTTCCAAAGTATTTACAGTGGCAGCTTTAATTGATTATGTTCTCTTTTCATACATATGTAAATCTAAAATAACCCTTCAATGCTCCTTGCATCTTAAGACCACTGATTAACCTAGCAAGAAATGACATTTGCCAGAATAGAATTGCTGGTTTTCAAACAACCCTGTTTGCTGGGCTGTAAACATGTATTGCACAGGAAAACAGCTAAGAAACTTTAAAAATAGCCAGTAGTTTTTGCAATATTCATCTGGTTAGTTTTTTCATCTGGTTTTGCATAGCTTTGCATTTCCTCTATCTACACGGAAAACCTTTGCCCTCTACTCTTCAGGGTCTGCAGACTCCTGTAATAATAATCCTGAGGCAGGAAGGGGTTGAAAACTGGGTCAGGGCATATCCCATTCACAAGTCAGTAGGTTTTGAGGCAGAATCAGGACTCATATCACTATTCCTCTAGCATTTTCACCAACTGTGAGATGAAACTCTCTTTGCTAGATTTTCAGATTCAACGTCTATCTGAAAATAATTCATATCTCAATATTAATCCTTACATCAAGATCCATGACTGCATTTCACAGTTATTGAATATGAAACAATAACATGTAAGCTTTGACACTATTATGTATACTTTTGAGTACTTTGATCATCCTGCTTGTAACATAACATACATATATTTTAAAGTATTACAGGTATATCACACATATTCTCAGACAATGTTGCTTTCTTGAATTCTCGCAGCCTAATCTGTACTGGACCTTGTCAGTAGCTAACTCAATACTCCCCACACTTGCTAAGGAACTGAACACAGCTAATTTTTAGGAAATATTTATAAAAAAACTTAAATGAATAAGAGAGTATAGCCCTAAAATATGAAGATGGCATTTTATAATAGAAAGAGTACGTGAATATTCCAACAGTAAAAGAAAAAAAATAACTCGTCCTTTTCTGTTTATCTTAGATGATTTGGAAGAGCCATAGTCATACTGAATCTAAATCAGATTATCTAAGACAGCACTATAACAAAGCTGAAATGGCAGGCAAAAGAAGAGGCAGAACCCTTCTGATTTTGTTGTTGCACAAATAGGGCTTGGTTTGAATTCTTCAATTTGCGAATTGCCAGCCTACATCTAAGAAGCAACCTTGTTTGGGTTTCCACAAAGAATCTTTCTTTTGTCAATAAAAAGACCTGGCAATAATTCTGTTGGCAGTAGATGAAGAGCTTACTTATTCCACTGGTGATGGTTTCTTTTGTTGTTATCTAGTTTAATGGAAACTTCATAAAAAAAAGAGACTCTGAAAGTTTATAGATAAAGCTTGTGTATGTTTTTTCAGGTCATATGCCAAGGGATCACTTCTTATTACAGAAGTCATTGCACCAGGGAGAAATATGGTTAAAAATAGCACTTCTTGCAAGCAGCGGTCTTTATTCAAAAACATGAAAAAGTGAAGCTAACTGCAGGGCCTGAGGCAGACATGGGCAATACAAAAATTTTGACTTTACAGTAATTCATTGCAACTATTTTCTTAGCAACCTTTCAGGAAAGTCCTATGAAATCCAACAGAGAGGGAGTGCCTTTCCTCTTTAAAGCCAAGAAAGTCCTAAAGAGCTGTGTGTACAGAGCTTTTTTTTTTTTTTCATTCATTCCAAGCACTCTAAAGCAGAAATCTGGCTCTCTAATTAACTCCATGTAGTTGTCTTCACAACGACATTAGGAATATGGACTTTTTTTCTCCCAGTAGTAATGGCCAAAGCTTTTTGAATTTTGCAAATTTTGCCAAAATGTGATGCCACTTTTTCCAGCATGTCTGCCACTTGTTAAGTTCTGTGGTTTGTCACTACTTATTAACACACACCCTTAAATTCAAGGCCCTTAACAGAGCACATAGAGCACAACGTCAAACTGAATATCTGTTTGCAGCAAAGGTTATTGTTGAATACATTCCTCAGTCTTTGGCTCACAGCACATCACCCTCACACTCAGAGAGGCACAGATGGAGGCAATGTCCTTGCTGAGATCTGCAGTGACCTTTTAGCAAGCTAGCTGGCAAACCAGAGCATGCTAGTAAGGCCAGAGGATGAGGCTGCTGTTGGGCTGTGAAAGGCAAAGGCCCATGGGAAGTACCAACTGCTGCCCTAGCGACCACAGCTTCTCCATGCACTGTGAAACACTGCTGGCCAGGAACACAACCCTGTCTACACCAGCCATGTTCAGAGCAAAGTCATATTCACCCAGCTTGCACAGACAGCAGTACAGGCCAGGATTGCTCCTGGTGGCATGCCATCCTACTTGCCTGTACTGAGAGAGATGCTCCCAAGCACCACTGTATTGTCTCAGCTTACATGCTTGCCTCAGTGCCCATGGAAAGCCAGCCTGGGTACTCAGGGTGCAGGGGTACAGCCCTGGAAGGATACACACATGCTGTGCAGGGCATTTGCCCATGCAGCATTTTACCATATCTATTAGAACAACTGGATTTATGGCTCCCAAGTAAGAAGGCTTAACAGTACAAAGTTGGGATCTTTTCATGTATTTCCCCATGGAAGAACAAGATCCCCATTTTCCTGGTATATAACATTAGGCTAAAGCTCTTTCTGGCAGGACTCCACCAGAGGCTAAGAGAACAGCACCAGAAATTAATTTTGCCTTACATTTGAAATTTGGACAATTTTTCTTCTACAGCAGTACCATAAATTCTACAAATTAGAGCTAAATGTACTTTATCTCCAAATCCTTCCTCTCTCTTGTCTTACTTCTCTTTCTCTCTGCTCTCCCTGACTCTGTACAACCAAAAGCTAGGAAAATATCTGAAGAGTGGTGCTTTACTTATTTTGTCATTTTTCTCTGCAAAAATATATAAAATAAGATAGCCATGTTTTTTCACTTACATACATATACTAGTGGTTTGGTTAAATCCTAAAATAGGTGAATCCCTGACAGTCTCCAGATTGATATATGAGCAAATTCATATTGAACTGAACTTAAAAATCTCTAAGACTTTGCTAAACTTAGTTAGGCCTGGCAAAACAGTGGGAAAATTAGGTTAATATTAATTGCATACAGTGAAATGAAAAACTGTCCACTAGGCAGCTGAGAACTCAGTGGTTTGTCAGATCCCAGTAGATTGTTTTCAAGGGCCATTCTTGGATCTCTTGCTGCAGCCATGTGTATCGGATGCTTGCCTATAGAAGGGCAGTTTTCCAACATGTGTTTCACACTTAGCAAGATTCAAATAAGAGGTGGATCTTTAAAGGCTAGCAAAATGTGAAACATTTAAATAAAAGATTGTTTTTGGAAGGGATGCAGCGGCTCACATCTCAAACCTGACTAGCATGTATTAGGATTAGAGGACTGCCAGGGCACAGATTTTTCTCCGTCTGCTCCTTGGGGACTTTCTATACCTTCTTCTGATGCCCCCATTTGAGACAGGGCAGGATGTGACCAGGTGTGTATTTGGTGACAATCAGTACAGTCCAGCTCTCAAGAACCCAGAGCTTGCTCTGCTACGGTGCTCATAGAGCTCCTCTTTCAGGAGTGGGCACTTTGGTCTGCTGGGTCTCTGAATTGGGCAGACAACATTCTGTGTTAGATCATCAGCTGATACAAAAATTGGATAAACTCTGACTTCGACAACAGATAACTCTGTCCTCACACTCTGAAGAGCTGTATACCTACACAGAGATTTAAAGTAATATCATTCTGGTGGATGGCTTCTACAAATAGATTTGGGAAAGGTGGAAAGGACTCTGCGATTGGGTAATGTTAGAGTGATGTTTTACAGCTGTATTTGTTAGTAAACGCAAAAGCAAGCCAGACAGGAAGACTGGCAAAAAGAAAGCATTGCTTGAAATCTTGATTTTTGCTGTCTTTTCTCCAGAAACATTTCCTGCCTCTGTACAAGCTTTATGAGTCATTGTAGAAAGATAAGAAATCTTAAGGATAGATAGGGGAAAACCCCAGCAGACAGAGGCTGGGAGAATTAGGGTAGTCTGCTTGGAAGGTTTGCAAATCTGGAAGAGATGGAAGATGGAGGATAAACAAGCAGCTGCAGCTCATGAGGCTATTACAGCTTCTGAAACTTTTGCTTTCTGTCTTCAGAAGGACCCATAATTGTGATTACTATTTCTGTGCTAAATTTTGCTAAGAATCAGTTTTCTAGATCAGAATTTTAATGAACAGAACCACAGCTACATAATATTAATGCCTATTTTGGAGAATATGTCTTAGTTCTGGAAAGTCCTTGGGAAGTTTGCTGGGCTAAAGTCCTCATGCAAAACAGAAAAGCCATCTGATGGAAGTAAAACTACCACCTCTAAATCTGTTTCTCTGTGAATGCTTGTCAATTATCAACATCACGATATTAATGACTTTTTAAAAAATTTTTCTTGTTTTTCATATAACATTTTAATTTCTCCTTCAACTCAGTTCACTACTGTCCTAGTGGTGTGTCACTACAAATAAGCATACAGCAGAATCTGGGGTACATCTGGCAACTACTCGCCCTTTGGCATGAATAACCTTATGTAAAAGAGACAAGACTTGAGGCAAAGATCTTATTTTCATTTCACCATCTTACTCACTCTTGACTTAGTGCTGGATTCATTGTTGGTTTTGTATCTGGAGGAAACAGAACCGTGAGATATCTAAAAGACCATCTTGTGCAGGTTGGACACTCCTTTTCATCCTTAGCCATGTGCCAAATCCTTTGAGTAGTTAAGAGTCTAAACACCTATACAGAGCATTGTCCAGAGAGCTTGGAGTACAATGTCATAGACACCTGTGACCTGGGAGTTTTCCACAGACAGCAGATGCAAGTGGTTTTGGGTGGGCCAAGCCAGGTTGGTCTGAGCAGCACTGATGGCTTTGTTTCCCTTACTCCCAGGATTGCTGCAGAGCTACTGGGCTAGGATAGCTCTGCTGCCAGTCATATGAAGTGGCAGGGGAGTCCTACTTGTACTGCTTACCAAAAACATAAGCTTAGAAGCTGCTGCTGGTCACCCATGATATTCCTGCTTTCTCAAGGGCACTATTCCCACAAATATCTCCCCAGTGGTCATGCAGATTTCATCCTAAACAGCTTGAGCAAAGAGGGTTCCCCAGAGAATCCCAGAGATGTGAGAAAAAAGTCTGGACTTGGATTAACTTCTGGTTTGGATGTTTTTATTTTTATCCTTTACAATCCAGCAGACTGTACAGACTACTCTTTTGCCTTGTTGTGTCTAATCTTTCAATTTCTGGCAGAAACATCCTCCTAACACACTATTCTTCCTTGCTTTCAAGATCTTATTGAAACCCACTGAATTCTCCACTCCAAACCTGTTTACCCCAGACAATAGATGTGCTACTGGCTTTTACCCTTGCACTAGTGCGCATCATTCCTTCTAACTTCCTGAATTCTGGATGCTCTCCTTATTTTCTCTGATTTAGCTACAGTTTATAAACACCTCTCAGGTGCACACAGCATTTCAGGCCCTGCCTGACCTGCACGTAAAGCAATGATCTCCAGTCCTGGCTTTGTTTTTACAACATAGGCAGTATAGCTTAAAAATGTTTAGACAATCAGTGCTACTATGTTACACAATGCATTGTTATTGCATTTGATATGAATACAACTCATGCCAAATATCTCCTGGCCATTGGATACCTGTTTGGAATCATAAGATGACTTACACTGCATGTTCCAGTCTCATGGGTTGATGTACTGAATCTTGTAGGCTCATACCTGACACTGTATGGATCCCTGCCAGACCATGGTGCATGTCGCACCAGCCAGCCCTTACTACAAACAGCAAGAGACTTTCTAAAACAATTCCCCTTTCCACCTCAAAAATAACATTTTTAATTTTCTGCAAAAAGCAAATGCTGGCAGCACCAGAGTCATGTAAAATCAGGCAGTTGTACATTCCCATCTTTCTGCCCTTCCTCTGAGAAACATTGATGCCTTCATAGCTGTGCATGTAGAGATCCACACAGAGAAAAGGGGAGTAGACAGGTAGGCTTACATGTGCACTTGCCCACACTGCATATAAATTCCCTCAACTTCTGTGACACAGCAAGTGCCCTAACTCACACTAGTTTGCCAGGTAAGAACCTGGCACAATAACAGTCCTGGCTGCTCCCTTTGTATTCTGTAGACAGAGTTCAGAAAGAAGGAAACAAGGAAATAGTGCATCAATGCCCTTCTTTCTTTTTCTTCTTACCCTTTGGATGTTTCTGCTATTACCCTGATACTCTCCTGGCCCCATCATGAATGTCACATGCAACTGTTTCAAACCGTGCTTTTATAGTTTCAATTGAATCAAATGTATAAGATGAGCAAATTTACAGGACAGCTGGGAGGTTTTCTTAGGGTTAGAATGATAGATTTTGCAGGATAATAACATACAGATGTTGCAACAAGATTTCCTAAGGGCATAATCCCATAATCCCAAGTAGAATTTCCCTTTCCACACATTACTCTAATTCTTTGCCAGCATCTCTTCTTTCTCAACTGCAGAGGGAGAGTGTGGAAATGCCTTGAAGATTTTACAAGGGGAAAGATAATGAACAGTGGTGAATGGAAAGGCAGAAATGGATATAAAGGCCTGCATACTGAAATAGCAGTAACAATATCCTGTTGTGATGTATATATATTTCTCTTTAATTCCTCCCTTGGGCAGTTTGAGGATGGAACAGTTTTTCTCAGAGGAAGTACTCTCAATGCTGATTTGATGGAGAAACAGCAATTTCCGTAAATGGGATAATACTGGAGAGTAGTTAGGGATCCCTTTGCCAGCTGTTAAATACTGGAGCTCTCTAGAGTGAAGTACTGGTAGAAGCAGATGGATTATAAGAAATGTCATGTGCACTACTACAGCAAAAAAAGGTAAGGGCCAAATATTAATTACTGTGATGGCGATACCACCATTTAATAGGCCAGCAGGTGTTCTTGCAGCTTCAGCTTGCCCTTGCATTTATGCACCTTTTAAAAATGTATTTCACTTTTTGCCACGGGACCATTAATCTACAGCTTTGTGTGCGGATTATATTACACATATCAATGGTGCCCTGTGCCACTCTGTCTATTGCTGCTCAATTTAATATAAATGCTCTGCAAAGGTCCTAAGACAGCCTTGTATACACTGGATGGGAGACCAAAAGCAGTAGCAGCTTATTGCATCTACTGGGGCAGATCTTCAGCATCTCCACCAAGTGCCTGCAGGTTAGTAAAACAAACAAATAAACAAAAAATCTAACCAGCAAATTGGTTTAAAATCCTATCAGGCCCTTACCTGTAAGACAGAGGTCCCACGATTGTATTCATGTTATGGATCCCAGAGTAGGTGAGGTTAAACTCTGGTCTGGGATCCATTTAATTTTTTAACTGAAACTGGAAGTTGTTAATAGAGAATTTCATATGGAAAAGCAGTTTATTGAAGCAAAACTGCCAGATAAAAAGTTTTATCCTTAGCGCTTGCAAATGTGCCTGAAGAGAAAAGGGATGTCACAACCTGGCTGTATGGGACAAAGGCCTATATGCTCCCCAAGAAGTGGAAAGGAGAGGCTGGAATGTTAAAATCATAAATTTCCATAGTCATATGAGCAGTATGAGGGGACTATAGTAGCAGACTCACTAACTTCAGTATATTGTCTCATTTATGCCACCAGAGATTTGGCTTTGTATGTTTCCTACCTAGTATATAGAAAAGAATGAGGGTGTTTTTTAAGAAAATGTGTTTTAAACAGCTGCATACAACTCCCAAACTTCCTTCATAGTTTCATTTGTGTGAAATTTTCCATATCTAGATCTTTCATCCAATAAAATGGCCTTATGTCAAATACAGTAATTTTTTTCTTTTCAGAAGAAAAAGACTTGGCATCCTGCAAGTTAAGAATGTCTCCAGTTTCTGGGTGTTAATGGAGCATTTCCATCAGGGTACTTGTTTATTCTGGGTTCAGTCCAAGACACAAGGCTGGTCCTAGATGGCTGCTGTTGACAAGCGAACAATGTATGACTGATCATGTGAGATTATTCTGATCACAAAGCACCTACACAGTTTATTTATGCACTAGGGCAACTCAGAAGCACATATAAAAAGTCCCCAAGATTCAAGCATCTTGCTTTTTCCATGGAGAAGAGTATAAACAGCTACCAAGGGGACAAACAGAGACATTAGGCTGTAAGGCAATACTTGACTTGCTTAGAGAGTTCAAAAGGTTACAGTCAGCTGCTCCCTTTCTCAATCTGTCTGTGTGGCAGAGATTTAAGTTGCACTCCTTGGTGCCACCCACAGAGTTTCATAAGTCTCTCTGAATTTCACACTTTGTTCTTTCTGGCCAAAAAACTCAGGAAGAGAAATGTGGTATCAGATCTCAGCAGAAGGTGCACAGAGTCAATGCTCATCTTCACCAGGAAGATGCAAGGCCTTTGGTACGGCACAGGGGGAGTGTTGAAATGACTGAGAGTATTCAGGATATTACTCATGAAAATGCCAGTGATGGACCCTGGGACTGTGCTTTCCCAGTACTTGCAAAGCAGCCTGGAGTTGAACTTGTAACCTTTGTGCACATTTCAGTATCGGTTTCTCAAAAGCACTTCAAGGATTTAAAGGTCTAATTTGTATTACAGTCAGTTGGACTGAAGTATGTAACTCCTCTAAGCAGTCATGGAAATTTTGCCATCAGTAACCAATTTTCACAGCACTCCAAAGGATTATCCCTGATATAGAAACCTGAGATGGAGAAAATCCAAAAGCATGGCAGGGAGTTTTGTTTTCCTGCACCCCCCACCTTAGGCCCTTACATGGTCCTTTCTCTCTAAGTGGAGCATACAGTTACTTGTCCAGCATTTCCATTGTAAGCACTCATCTTTCCCTTGTAAAAAAATGTTCTGTCCTGAAATTTAGTTTCAGATATGTCTAAAATTAGTAGAAATAAATTTTAAATTAAATCAACAATGTAGGAATGAAACAAAATCCACAATTTCTATGTACTCTGACCTTGGTTTGCATTCTCCTTGCCCCAAACTGGAATTGTTTAAAGTGTTCTCTCTTTAATGTAGCCTGAAACATCTGATCATGGTTAAACATAAAAAAACTTTGGAAATATTCACATTTAAAATGTGATTGTGCTTGTAAAGTAACTTTTCCTTCTAAGAGACTGCAGTGTATATATACATCCCTGAAACAAGAATGCATATTATAAAAGGTCTTTTGTGTAATGTTATCCTCAAAATATCATGAATATATTAGAACAATTTCAAAGGAGGCAACAGGGCTGTTCTACTGTCTTTTTACTGTAGTACCTAGTGACAGGACCAGAGGCAATGGGAAAAAAACTAGCACACAGGAAGTTGCATCTTAATATGAGGAGGAACTTTTTTACTTTAAGGGTGGTGGAGCATTGGAACAGGCTGCCCAGGGAGGAGATTGAGTCCCTGTCTCTGGAGATACTCAAAAACAACTAGACACCATCCTGTGCAACCTGCTCTAGGTTATCCTGCTTTTGCAGGAGGGTTGGACTAGATGGGTTTATGAAGGGCAGGTCCTGTTTAACAAATCTGATCTCCCTCTATGACTGGATGACCTGCTTGCTGCGTGAAGGAAAGGCTGTAGATGTTATATATCTTGATTTTAGTAAAGCGTTTGATACAGTTGCCCACAGCATTCTCCTAGAGAAATTAAGTGCTCTTGGCTTGGATGGGCATAGGCTTCGTTGGGTTAAAAACTGGATAGATGGC
>VWZO01010646.1:209-13124 GCA_013396975.1 Bucco capensis | reverse complement strand
TTGAGGCCCCATCCCTGGAGGCATTCAAGGCGAGGCTTGACAGGGCTCTGGTCAACCTGATCTAGTTGGGGATGTCCCTGCCCAGTGCAGGGGGGTTGGACTAGATGACCTCTAGAGGTCCCTTCCAACCCTAACCATTCTATGATTCTATGATTCTAAGTCTAAACACAGGATTTGAGCAACAAGAAAACTTAATTGTATGAGTCCTTATGCCTGTTGAACATAAAGTCGATACATGCATCTGAAGGTCTCTGGATCTGCTCTTCAAGGTCAATGGTAGTTCATGGTTCTTGTAAGATTGTCATCTTGGACCATAAAAGTGATAACGTATGAATATTATCTGAAAATATTAACATAGGGTAGTTCACTGCGATGGCTTAGCGTTTTGCAATGTAGCTATTTCAGTAGAAAGAATTTACCTTGACTCATTTTCTTTTGTTTTTCAGGAGAAGAAGTTGAGCAAGTTCCATAATTATCCAGTCTAATGTCTTACTGATATCTTGAGGAATCTTACAAATGCTTTGAACTGAGAAAATGACTGCAGATATAGAAGAAAGTAAAGGTTGTTGGAAAAGAATACCTGGCAAACAGTGGAAGATCCAATAGTTAATTTGGAAGTAGTGTAAAATAAATATACCTGTTATGGTGCGATTCTGGAGTGGAGTTAACTCTGTAGCACACAGGTAGCTCTCCAAGGAGAGTGGGGGGATACAAGAGTTTTCTGTTTTTCTAAATTATGGAATTTTTTTTGAAGACGTGGATGTGGATTTTGAGCCTAGTCATGATTTCATCGGAATTTCACGGTGACAACAGGCTTTCATATAGTTCTCAAGGTAGGGGTCTGACCTCTGTAGCTGATAAGAAGCATCTGTTTTTGAATTGCACTTGGGTAATATTTCCTAAATCATATTTATGTAATTCATGAGATCATGTGAGCTCTGCTCTTAGTTTTATCATGATTCATTGTCATGGAAATTTACATACAGCAAATCTGATTAATTTTTAAATGTTATTTCTGTCTACTTTTATTTGTAGAAAAGCCTTGTAAATTGAATCTGGTAAAATGTTAACACTTAACATTTTGAGACTTGACATAACATTAACATGATTTTAGACCAGAAGTAAGGATCAAATCTTTCTTTAATCCATTAACATTTATGGGTTTTTAATGAACTGAAGAGCTGTTTGTTTTTATAATACTTTTCATTGTTACTGTTCTTATTCTTGCAGGTGGATCTAATAGCTTTTATCTTTGAATGGTATTACTGAGAAAAATGTGTACTTATTTAGTCCCAAATGTTTACATATTTTTGATAAATAGGAAAATGTGTAGGTTAAAACTTCTGTATTTCCAGCAACATCAAATTAATAGGAGACTGAACACATTTCTTGACTTAAAAATAAATAAAATAATGTTTTATTTTGTTTAGTAAAATACGTTTTCCAGAATATGCCTTTTACTCATGAGACTTAGTCAAGTATTGTTTATGTTTTTTCTACTACTTGTTGTTTCCTCTTACATTTTCTTTTCTTCTGTGCCCACTCCCTGGACTGTCTTACCTTGTGATTACAAAGAGGAATTCCTGTCTTACCTTGAACACTACCAACTAACAATCCCAGTAAGGGTTGATCAAAATGGAGCCTTCCTCAGCTTTACTGTGAAAAATGCTAAACCCTCAAGAAGGAGGAGGAGCACAGACCCTTATGATCAAGAACTGGCAGCATCTAAATTATTTTTTAAACTTTCTGCCTATGGCAAGCACTTTCATTTAAACCTGACTCTCAACACAGATTTGGTGTCCAGACATTTTACGGTAGAATACTGGGGGAAAGATGGACCACAATGGAAGCACAATTTTTTAGACCACTGTCATTACACAGGATATTTGCAAGACCAACACAGTACAACTAAAGTGGCCTTAAGCAACTGCAATGGTCTGGTAAGTGCACATTACATGTTCTAGTAAAATTGTGTGCTTGTCCCTTTTGAGTTACAAAAGTACAACTTAATTGGCATATCTTTCAGTCTTTTGGGTCTCTGCGGGAAGCAAGCAGATAGGAAGGTGCAGAAAACCCCTAAAACCTGATCTGGGTCCTGGGGAAAAGTACTCACCAGTTTTTCAAGCTTAGTTGTAACTGCTAAGACCCAGTTCTGTAGTCCTTTAGCAGGCAACAATTCCAGTGTTTAGTGTCTGCAGTGGGGCTGCAAGATTAGGTCTGTGCTGAGATACAGTTTATTAAAATGTTGCAAGCTCAAGGTTTGAGAAGGAAGAAACAGTGGATCCTTTGGGATGCTAAATCTCTCCAGAGAAACGGAGTATCTGCTTGTTGTCTTTAAGCAGTTAGGTTTAGAAACTTTGATTAAATAACAGAGAAGAGGAATTCCCTGGTGTATAAGTCGTCATTGTTATAAATTCAAAAAGTGAAAATAACACCATCAAATAGTAATTATGTACCTTTCTGAGAAACATTTTATTTACAAATTTTAAACAGTTGTGTTTAAAAGTACGATTAGAAATTCTTCTCTTTCACCTGTTATCTATTGCTCACAGTATGTACTTGCATAGGAAAAAGCTTTTTTATCCCCCCCCCCCCAAATTAGAAAACGAATGCAAAAAATTAAGAAACCCAGTCTATTGTGTAACAAAACACTAAAATAAAAGGACGTGGCTAGGAAATATGAAATCAAGAACCATTAATTTCTCTAGTAGAAATACGTGTTTCAATTATGGTTATTCATTCTGGTTTTAATGATGGTAAAATACTTAGCAGTCATCTTTCTCACAGTAGAGAGATTTAAATAGTTGCTAGGGAAAAAGAAAAATTACACAGACTTGCTATAAGTGCTATTGAATAGTATATCTTGGGATGTTATTTACAAACAGAAGCCTGCTGCTTCAGGATAGGTTGCAATTACACCTAGCTGGCTACATTACATCTTGCTTCTTGTGCTATCCTGTATGCAGTCTAGGTTAACATTTTGAAGTACTCTTGAGGAAAAATAATTTAATGGGGATTTCCAAGGCTAAGTGACTGGTTTTAAAGAAATGTAGTCAAAATGGTGTTCCACTGAGTGTGGTGTTGCAGTTTGGTTAATGCAGACTTGTAGCAGGTTGGTCCTTTTAGAGACTGAAGTCAGTGCCATGGTACTCTGGTTTCAGTTCCTCTCTGACCTTGAGTGAGCCAAGAACACCTGCTTTTGCATTAGTTGACTCTTGTTTTCCTTTCACTTTAAGAAAGCAAGAGTGAACCAGGAAAAGGCCCATGTTTTCCTATTGGCTTTACCTATCTCTCACTCTTCATGGTACTTCTTTTTGTCAAAGAATTTAGCAGCATCGAAGGTGTCACAGTAAAGCAGATTTCTTTTGCTTCTGTGCCTCACACCCTTAGGTGACATTTAGCATTCCCATTGCTGTGGGTTTTACCTCTGCCCTCAGCCTTCCTTTTTTGCTGGAGTGAAGCTCCCTGTTGTTCTGTGGTTCTAGGTGTCAGTGTGTCACCTAAGTGTAAGTCAACATTAGTGTGGAGCGCTTTCCAGTTAAATCATTATCTTCAGTGCTTTTAGCACTCACCAGCTTTTAATGTATTTCTTCCGGGTATTAAGGCAGCCTTAAGACCATGTCTGGGCACACCGCGACTCTTGAATTGTTTGTGGTCATGGCTCTTACTTGGTACTGCAAGTGTCAGGTGTCCACTGCATCTCCTAGCAAGTCCTAGTCACAAGCATGTGAGGCTCCTGTCATGCTCCGCGAGCAGCAGCAGAGGTGACAAGGCTCTTTCTCAGAGAGGAAGGAATGCTGCTCTACTGTACAGAAACTTCTTTGTCATCCAGTATTGGCAGGGCCTTCCAGAGCACAGAATATGGAAACTACCAATCCATTCAAATACATCCATCACAGTTTTTAAATGGTGATTCTTACTGACAAACATTTTGTTATAGAGCTGCTGGTTAGAACATTTTTAATAAAGCAATTGGCAGCCACTATTGAAGACAATATAGTTCAGAATACGTCGTGCTTCAGGCATTTGTTGTATTTTCCAATCTGCTTGTTGATCTGTAAGAGACTGCCAGTCACATTCTGCCTAGTCTTTGTTTAATACCTGTCTCAAGCTCAGCAAAGTTTAACTCTTAAACTTAAAAATTAAAAAAGTTTAAAAAACTTTTAACACTTAGAAGTGGTAATCTGTAACAGTGACTGTTGCTCACGAGCAAAATTTAATCATTCCATTTATTTCAGTTGTCCTGATAAGCTTCAGTATCACCAAATGAGTCAAATTTCTTCGCCTTTGTGAATGTTTTGAGTTACCCTGTTTAGTTTTTCAGCGTGGTCAGGTGAGACTATGATCTAATTAACATAAGTTTTATTACTTTGAAGAACATTTGTGGTATCTGAGATAAGTTGTAGTGCAAGGAGGTCTTTCTCTCAGTTTAATTACAATAGAAGTGATGAGCAGTCAGCTCATTTCTCTGTCACTGTTTCCTGTTTTAGCCTCTCCCTCTGTATTTCTCACTACCAAGAGCCCCTGAATTACAGGCTGCTACTTAACTGAAGTTTCATTCCAGTGTTTTCCATCTGCTGGGCCCTGTTTATGCTATAAATTGTCCAAAGTTGTGAGGAAAGCTCTATAATCCAGTGAGCAGTCATGTGAGGAAATTGAAGGTCTTGTCCGGCAGGCTTGCTGGCTTCCTAACTCATACTTACTTTTATGGATGTTATTTGTGGAAGGATTTCAGGTTTGACCTTCTCATGAAAGAGACTGCAATAAGCAGCATTTTGAGGCTGTTGGATGTTGGGTGCAAGACTGAGGTATGTCTTACAGAAGAAAAGAAGAACATAGCGATAGCCTGGCTGAGGAGAGAAGAACTTCACCGCAAAGTAAAGAAATTTGTCTGAGGGAAGCAAGTCTTAAAGAAGAAACATTTTGTAGTGGAATCGAGCAGAAACCATACTTCTTGGATTCTGACCCACCTCTGTCCTCTGCTGGGTATCTAAGCTCTTAACTGTGTGCTCCATCAAGTTTCTGCAGTAGATTTTTCTCATTTTGAGCTGGAAAGCCCAGTAGTGGGAAATATTTCAGAATATGTAGAAAGTAATTATTGTTAGGAGAGTGAGAGGTTAAATCAGATCTTGAGGCTTGGCTTTGAAGGAAATGCTTAATATAATAGACCGAGGATTTCCATGGCATATGAGGTTCCATGCACTGAGTAACATTTGTGCTGGGTAGCACAGATGTTTCCATCCAAACAGAAATGATAAAGAAAGGACAAGAAGTAGGATGTGGCTAAAAGCATGACCTTACCTGATTAAAGGAAGTGTTATTTTGCTGGAAGACTTCATGTTGTCATATAATTCCTAAACTGATACATGTATAAATTTTGTATCCTTAAGTTAGCTCATTTTTGAAGCTGATTCTGCCATAAAGAGTAAATCTGCTTTTACAGATTAAAGCTGCATATAGTAATGCATTTTTGAATCATATGTAAAATAATATCTAATTTATAAAATAGTTTATGAAGATCAGAAATTATATTGAAAAGGATTTAGTATTCTAGATTGGTGTCTCTGGAGTTCTCTTTAGTATTTTTGTGTATTTGCAGTATAGACTTAGTATTCAGAAAATTACATATAAGCTGTCCCCACTCTAATTTTGAAGTATCTTGTTAGATTCCATTATGTACTATCTCAGGCCAGACCTTTTTTCATATTTAGGAACACAGTAAGCTAATGCAATGTTCTTACTCAGTCATAAAACCATATTGAAGTGTATGGCCAGCTGTAGACTTAACTGCACAACACTGACACATTTTCAGAAATTTCCATTACTACGGCTTTTTACTAAAAATGGATATAACATAAAGTCTAAAAAGGTTCAAGAAACTGTAGATCAGTAGTACTGTCTGGAAAAGGTGCACACTTATTTGTCTTCCATAATTCAATTTGCTTCTGCAACTGATGGACATCTCCCATCTGAAGGAGGTTAAGGCACCAGTTGGACAGCCTGACAGAAAAAGATTCCTTTTCACAAATTCAGGGAAACTCTGTGTGAATTCACAGATTTGTCTGAGCATGTCAAACTGCTGGATCCAGACCTTGTATATGTTAGCAGGAGTTGGCAGTCTGTAGTGATATCGGATAACACAAGAAACTCGAACAATCTGTTTTAGATAATAATCTTGGGAATGTTGCTTGTAGTAACCTACTTGGGGCATTCAGCTTGTTTCTTAAATTCATGGTGTTTTGTCAAATCTTTTTGCTGGCCATTCTTACATCTTAATGGTAATTCTTATGCTTTGGAGTGAAATTTTAATTTGCAAACTGTTAAAATACAAGAGCAAACAAAAAAAATATTCCTTTTAATGATTTAAAATCTCCTTTTTCAGCTGAAACTGTGTTTTGCTCAAATAGTAGATAATAAGCCAAAACTGGAATGTTAGTTAGTTAGAATGTTAGTTTGGATATAATAGTTGAATTACCACTATTTATTAAGCAGGCATTGCTGAATGCATGAATTTTCTGAATTTAGAACAAATGCTGGTTGTCACTGACATAGGTGCCTCTTAGGTAGAGAACTCAGTGCTTCTTAAAAAACAGCCACTGCAATTCAACAAGACCAATTACATCAGTTTAATATTGGACAAACAGTTTTGTTTGCAAGCAAAATTAATGCTAAGTTGAAAATGGCATAGGTATGTCAGCCTTATGTGAGGTACATATGCAGGGCAAGCCTGTTTCCGGTGTTTATCAAATCATTTGGCTAGCTGCATTAACTGACTGCATACATGCACAGACTGCCTGGTGGTTACATGGACATTAAAATTTATTTGCTGTCGTTCAACTAAATGTTAGTAAAATCTCTCTTTTCTTTAACTACCATAGTGTTTATGCATATGAGATCAGATGACAGCTAGGTGTAGGAAGAAATAGTGATACTCTCCTAGCCATTTTGACTGCTGATACCTAAAGGAACTGTGATCATAGTTTGCAGACATTCCTAATAGTTTTTGTGTATTTGCTTCTGCAAATACTTGGTTTGTATAGAGAATTAATGATGCATTTATGGCTTCTGAATTGGCTTATTCCGGCTGAAGACATCTCACTGCTTCAAACTTGAGGACAGGCATGAAGGATGTGTGCAGTAATCAGGTTTAGATCAAGACCCACTCTCTCACAGAGGCAGAGCTGCAGGTTTGATAGCACCTTTGTCTTCTCAGGCTTGGCGTGAAGCAGACAGCCTGATGGTGTTGGCTAGAACCACTCTGCAGGACTCTCTTGCTGTGGGAACACAATACCAGAAGTTATAATGGCTCAGAATTTGTTTGAACCCAGATGTCTGACATCCACACTGGATGCAGTTCAGATTGTCAAGGTTGTTCCTGCACATCTGGCAAACCCAGTTACAATTTCATTTATGTTTTCAATACTGCTTAGGTAGCAGTCTACCAGTAAATGATTTATTTTCTAGTAAAATCTTAGACTCCAAGTTACAAGAAGGCATTGTGAGAGGAATTTGATAGAGCTGCCTTCCAAGTGAATACAGGCCTTGATGTTACCTGAGTAAATACTTGAGTTCATAATCAAAAATACCACTGAAGAGGAACACTTACTGTTATAGTCACTAAATAAGGAATGTGTAAGTGAAAGCTGCAGTGTGTTCATACATGTATTTTCAAAATTTATAATAAGATAATATTTGGAAAACGCTGTTTTTTTCTGGTGTGTTATACAGGGTTTTTTATTTTGTGTGTTTAATGTTATTAATGAAATCCAGTTATTTCAGGACTGAAGAACAGCAGGCATTTGATGTGAAAAACAGCGACAGGACAAGAGCTTTTACAAGAGTACTGTGTCAAGCCCTGATCTTAGAAACAGCTTCATGATATTTAGAGCAGATATGGAGCAAGAGGTCTTATGGCTGATCATAGAAGTCTCTCTGGAGGAAACAAATATCCCCTTTTAAAAAAGGCTCATGCATAGTACTTGTTTTACAGACCAAAGTTGTGGTAGAAATTTGTAATTCATCAATTCAGAGTGTGAATCCAGAAGTTCCTGCTTTCAGTCTTCTACCTGATGAGTAGCTTTCTCCCACTGTAGAAAGTTCATACATTCAGATACAGATATCAGAATTTTTCATTTAGCAAATATAGGTGTAGGAGTCTTATCAGGGCTTATTCCTCAGTATTTCTGTATCTGAAAGGATCCCCAAACTGAATTGTTTGCTAAAGTTCAGTTTTAATGGCTGAAGGTTCAGGAAATTGCATAGTTGGCCTGAAATCTCCCCTTTCTTCCATAAACCACTTCCTGTTTGGAAGAAGTTGAGTTCACAAATGTGAAAGTTATGGAGATAGAATATCTACTATTCTGCACTGCACTAAAAGGAAAAAAAGTGTTCATTTGTTATGGAGAATGAGATCTAGTGCACAGGCTTCAGCAACCTGGATTTGTGAGATATGTGGCAAGACCTTTTAAGGAATAAATGCTCTGTAGATAGTGTATCCTAAGTTAATATAAATAATTTGATTTCAGTAACTAGCTCAGTTTTAGAATTGAGCATCTGGATTTAAAACACTGTGTAGTTTCCCTGAATGTATGTTCTAGAATTAATCTTTCATGCTTTTTGTCTTTGAAGCAGTGGCTTGCTTTAATGCCTGTATCTGTGTGACATGATAGAGGGACATTGGTCTCAAAATTTGAACAAGATCATTTTGGCTTGGTGTCACTTTTAATGGATGTAAAACATGTAGTTTTGGAACATCTATGTGAAGAGATTTTATCATATATGAAGAGTATCTCTTGCTTTCTTACCACATCTACTAAAAATGATGGGAAAGAACTCCAGAAACAGGGCAAAGATACGTTTATTTTTTTCTTATCATGTAGCTTATAGGCACTTAATTCTGCTCCTACTAAAATCAGTGGAGGAGATCTGGCTAATGCATTGTTTTCTATGCTGGTTTATAGTTGTGGATTTCTTCAGAGACGATATTCAAATGTTTCTTGAAGTCAAGCTTTTAAGAAGGAGCTTATGTTGTCTTTTCCATGTTTTAATTTTCTTATTTTCCTTTTTAAGCATGGAGTCATTGCTACAGAAGATGAAGAGTATTTTATTGAGCCTTTAAGGAATATAACTGAAGAATCTAGTAACTATAATTATGACAATGGTCATCCTCATGTTATATACAAAAAATCTACAATGCACCAGCAACACCTCTATGATCACAGTCATTGTGGAGTCTCAGGTAAATGAGTATGAGTGTCATTCCTTTTGAAAAAAATTGTAACTTAAGATGTATTTAAATCCTGCCTGGTTCATGTGCAAGACACAGTGGAGAATATAGCAGTTGGAATTCTCCTTTTGGGTGATGCAGTGTGCCTTGTTGAAAAGTATTTTTATTTCTTCAGTCAGATTGAGAGTATAGTTTCTGAGACACTGGGAGTAAGTTTTCCTTTATGCCTGTGTTGTGTACAGTGGTAGTAATGAGCATGGGCCTCCTCAGAATGTGCTAAATATATTTTGTTCCCCAACTGGAAAACATGATTGAGAGACTTACTTAGTGTTGGAGCTCTATGTTTAGTAAGCGTTCCATCTCATCTAAGGAAACTTGACATGCAACAAATGTGTTAGTAGTATGATTAGTAATACATTTGTAACTGGAGTTTACATCTTTTCTCATTTATGGAGGTTTATGGTGTTTGTTACTGACTTTTGGTTCAGTGAGTTAATATTATTCGACAATAATTGATATATAATTTACATGTGCCCTATGGGAAGGATTATATAGTTTTGATTGAGAGAGATTTTCAATGTAAAGCAGTTCTTCCACAAACACACTTTTCAAGTAGAATTATAGAATATTTCACTTGCTTAAAGTGAAGCTGAAAACTAAATTGCTGAAGACAGCATGGAGTAAATCTAACAAATTATTTTAGTGTACTAAAATGATGGGTTGTTTACATACTAGAAAAATGTTCTAACCTTGTCAGTTGTCTTATATCTCCAAAGTAGCTTATTCTTAAAAGTCCAGTCTTACACAGTTGTTATGGGATTCAGTGCAGAGGGCAGGGTGGCAAATACTACTCTTAAAACAATATTGCNATAACTGTGCTGACAGCAGAGGGAGCATTAAACTCATTGCCCACGGGAAAGTGTGGGGAGTGATACCCATGTTCCTATAATCCTTGTATGGGTAGGATGTGCTCATTAGCCTTCTGGCAGTCATCCTAGGAGAAGGACAACTCTGATTCCAAACCCGGGCAGATGGAGCTCGTTTAGCCCTGGAAGGCCTTCCATCTAAGAGGTTAAACCTCTGTCCTAAGGACCTCACTGCCAGCGTCCAAGCTTGTTAGGCCCTGGCAGATGAACCTTAGGACTAAAGGGTGGGTCCAGCTCTGCGCATGCTGTGTCTCACCTAAAAAAAAAAATCCATAGCGCAGGCTCGAGGGTGCTATCTGCTAGCCTCTTTTTATCAGCGCACTTGGAAAAGGCGCTGATGAGGAGTGTGGATGGAGCCCTCCCTGGATCTTTGTTCGCGAAGCCTAGCCACGAGTCATACATGCATAGGTTGATCAGAGCTATGCATCTTGCATGTATTTTTTGTGAATCATGCAGCAATTTCTAGCACTTATTTCTTCGCATATTTGATGCTGCCTTTGCTCTTGAAAGCTCCTGTGCTTTTTCTGAGCTTTCATTATGTGTCACATCCTGAAGTCATTAATTACTGAAATCATATAAAGCACTAATTTTTACTGCTATTATGGTCACTAATCTCAGTTTCCCCTTCTCCTGTTCTGTATACTAGTTACACCCCATGACGATTTCTGAAGAGACTTACTTTTCCCCTAAAACTTTTTTTTCCAGATGACATGCTGTTTTACTGTTCTTCTCATGGGTAACAAAAACTTTGCAACTTTTTTCCTGAGCCCTGTTGCAGCTTTATCCAAAAGTGACATGGCATCCAAAGCATACCCTGATTATCTGTAAAGTAAAATCAAATGATAATTTTCAGTTTCAGAGCTATCAGAATCTCGGACTGAAGCCACATTTACAGTGATCTTTAAGGCATTTGACTGTTTTTGGAAGTTACGAGCAGTTCAGTTCTATGTTAGAAAATGCAGTCATAACAAACCTGTAGCTGCTGGCAGTGTATCATTATCTGGAGACTGATATAAACTGTACCTTCAGAGGAGTTTTGCCAGAATAGTATTCTGCAAGGAATCTGCTTAGGTAGTTGTGCCACTATTCACTGCCTGGCAAGTTTCCCATTATATAATCATAGAACTCCATCCGCCTTGATGCCGTGGCAACATCCCCAGGGAGGCTGTTCCAGAGCCCTACCACCCTCTAGGTGAAAAGCTTTTCCCTGATATCTAGCCTGAACCTCCCCTGAGTCAGTTTCATACCGTTTCCTCTAGTCCTATCCACAAGAGTGAAGAGGTTAGTGCCTGCCCCACTGCTTCCTGTCATGAGGAAGACAGCAGTGAGGTCTATCCTCAGTCTCCTCTTTTCCAGCCTATACAAACCAAGCAATCTCAGCTGCTCGTCATAAGGCTTCCCTTCCAGCCCCTTCACCGTCTTTGTAGCCCTCTCCTGGACACTCTCTAATATCTTGATATCTTTGTTATAATGCATTGTCCCAAATTGCACACAGGACAAGAAGATGTGGCCGTGCCAGTGCAGAGTACAGTGGGATAATCACCTAATCTAGATCTTGGAGGTCTTTTCCAACCTTAATGATTCTGTGATTCTGATTTGTGATTCTGTAAATCTATTGTGTACCTATTCTATATCAGGGAAGTGGTCAGGATTTTGAAGTTTAGAAGAGTTACAGCTGGAAGAGACCTTGGAGATCATCGAGCCCAGCCTTTGTCCTAGCCCTATCAACTTGTTAAATGATGCCCCCCAATGCAACATCCACCTGTCTCTTAAACACCTCCAGGGATGGTGACTCAACAACCTCCCTGGGCAGCCTATTCCAAGGATTGACAACCCTTTCAGGAAAGAAATTCCTCCTAATGTCTAGCCTGAACCTCCCCTGGTGCAATTTCCATCCATTTCCCCTTGTCCTATCACTCTCCACTAGGGCGAACAGACCAGTCCCTGCCTCTCAACAACCTCCCTTCAGGTAGTTATAGAGAGCAATGAGGTCTCCCTCAACCTTCTCTTTCCCAGGCTAAACAGGCCCAGATCCCTCAGTCTTTCCTAATAAGGCTTACGTTCTAAGTCTTGATTAACTAAGTATTTTTAAGGACTACTTGACTGCCATACACTCTCAAAATCAGCCTTTGTACTAAAGAAATTGAGATTGTCTGTGGCCCTTCTAGTTCTTTGATTTCTTCTTGTGTTTCTTTTAGACATCACGTATGCATCCAAAAATTTTAAGGAGAATTCAGCAGCTAGCTTTTCTGGGAATGGCTATGCCAGAACATACATAGGGAGTGTTATTTCTGACCTTTCTGAGAAAAAAGCACAATAATTACAGTATCACAGTATGTTAGGGATTGGAAGGGACCTAGAAAGATCATCTAGTTCAACCCCTCTGCCAGAGCAGGATCACCTAGACGAGGTCACACAGGAATGCATCCAGGCGGCTCTTGAATGTCTCTAGAGAAGGAGACTCCACAGCCCTCCTGGGCAGCCTGTTCCAGTGCTCCGTCACCCTTACTGTAAAGAAGTTTTTCCTCATGTTTATAGTGAACCTCCTGTGATCCAACCTGCTCCCTTTTCTTCATATATGTTTTTTAACATATTTATAAGCATTAATGAGGTCCCCTGTCAGTCTCCTCTTCTCCAGGCTGAAGAGACCCAGCTGTCTCAGCCTGTCCTCATAGGGCAGATGCTCCACTCCTTTAATGATCTTGGTGGCCCTGCGATGGACTCTCTCCACCAGCTCTCTATCCTTCTTGAGCTGGGGGGCCC
>VWZO01010644.1:159572-174115 GCA_013396975.1 Bucco capensis | reverse complement strand
ACCACAAGGGATTTTCAGACTGTGCCTCACACAGCAATGACTGATTGAGCAAATGGTAACCTTCAGCTCACACAGTCAGCAAACCATTCCACAATTCACATGGCTGCTGCTGCTTGAACTAACAGGATTTTTGTTAGTTCACCAATTGTCAAGGACTGTGATCCAACTTCAAGCCACAGATGTGGCATTTACTATATCCCTTTCTTGCCAGTAGTGTTCTGAGCTCTAAACTGCTGCACCTTCATGAGAAGTTTTACCCTAGTCCCAGCCTTCTTAGAAGTCAGGCCTGTTTAATTCATTTGAAGAGCAGGACATGGGCACAGAAGGGGAAGATGTATGAAAGATTGGAGGAAAGGATTGTTAGGCATTGGCCCAGGGAGGTGCTGGAGTCACCATCCCTGGAGGGGTTTAAGAAACATCTAGATGCTCTCCTTAGGGCCATGGGTTAGTGGTATGGGAGTGCTAGGTATGGTTGGACTTGATGAGCTTAGAGGTCTCTTCCAACCTTTGTGATTCTGTGATTCTGTGAAATGGTATAGCCAGAATCTGGAAATAAGAATGTGCACAGTAAAAGTTTTATTTACTCACAGTATCCCAGAACCAGGGTTGGGGATTGAGTGACTCTGTAGCACAGCTAATGTTTAGGGAGCATTCTCAGTATTGATTAATCATTAAATAAACCCTTTTTTACCAGCTGATAAAAAGGCTACAGATCTTTGATACAAAAAGTCCATACCTGTGCCAAGGCAAACCAGCTACCCGGGCCAGAATGAAACCCAGAGAATAGCCAGCTGCTGGAAAGATGGTGCCAATGATCCACAATTTGGGTGAGATTATCCAGGAGCCTTTGTAGAGGATTCCTCCAACCACAGCAATGAGGACAATGAGTACTGCTCCCACGATGGAACCAATCTGGGAGGGAAAGAGGAAGGACTGTGTGAGTAAGAGACCTCCATGAAATGTGATGGTGTCAGACATGTCCATGAGTGTCCCTGAGCCACTGAAACATCATATTAAACAAGTTTATGGCAGGCACACAGATGACACAGCTGCCCTTTTACAGGAGATGTATCATGTGCTTCAGCATTACAGGCAGAGATCATGGCAGAGCTACAATAGGGATCTAGAGCACATACCTGTAAAACTAGGCTCCTGAAGCCTTGGCTAGAGTTGTCCTTACAACTGGAGATTCAGAAAAATTTCACAGGGGTGATATGAGCAAGGAATGGTGCACAGAGTAGGGAAAATGTCCCCAGAGTTGTTGGGAAACTGACAGCATAATAGCTGGTGTAATGCACTTTTCCTTCCCACTCCTTGGGCAGTCCCACTCTGGGGCTTAGTTTAGCAAATGCTAACTAGGCACTAGATGATTAGTGATAGGAATTTATTTGCCAAGTGGAGGAGTAAGTCTTTAGTGTGGCTAAAAAGTTGTGTTTGAAAGCTGTGATTTTTTTTTTACATTTCTCCATGGACATAGTCACTGAGCTGCTATTTCCTATCACTGAGAACTTCATTGCCAATAAAACTGATAACTCACTTTTTTCCTCAATATCCAAGTGAAATATTTGCCCTTATGGCATATGTTGCTGGGGATCTCACCAGCAGACCTCTAAGGGTAAGCTTAGAGGAATCCATTTCTCAGCTACAAGCTATTCCCATTGAACAGTCTTTGGCTGAAACCTTTTTAAGACCACTGACTGGACAAGTACTTTTGTTTGACTCAGCTATCAGCCACACACACCTAGGAAGAACAAAGATGTTCTGGCCCAGACAAGCTCTTCTGTTTCACCTGGCACACTATCTTTGTGTTCTTATCTCCATTTCTTACTGTAGGGAGCTAGTTCTCAATCTTCACTTGATGCTTCTTTGTCTTACATAAGGCAAACTGCCAAGGGATGCTACTGTGGGTTGCTCACCCATTTGGTAAGAAAGAAGGTGAAATGCTGTTGTGCTGGGAGAGCAAGTAGAGTTTCTTTTCATAGGAGTTCAAGCCCATGCTTTTCACTTCAGTGATTAAACAGGAATAGTAGAGTTATGAAACCAGCACCCAGCAGTAACCAAATTCATAAGTAAATTGTGAGTGCGTTTAAAAATACAACACAACAACCTAACAATCCAAGAAAATGAATTGACTTCAAAGGACCTTATTTGTGTTCTGTGATTCTTGAACTGACAGCAGAAGAATGATAAGAAAGTGTAGGTAGAACAAGTTATATGTGTTAGCTAAGAGTGGTTAACAAAGGCCAAGAGTACTCAGCACATAATAGCTTTAAACCTAAACCTGATGTTCAAAGTGATTAATTTGCAGTTAACACTAAAATCAGCTAAGTTTTTGTTATTGTTGTTATTATAATCATTATTGTTTTGGTGAGAATAGTTTTTCCAAACCCCTCATATTTTAGATATATCTGACATTATCTTGCAAGGATAGTTGAATGTTATGAAGAGATTTGTTAGATTTTTTTTTCTAGCAGTTGGAACATTTTCAAGTCATTTTGTAATAAAAATTGACTTCACACTCAAAATTACCCCCCCCCCCAAAATCAATAAATTGATTTAAAAGTAGAAATGTTGGGGGGTTTTTTGATCCAGAATGGTTTTGTTCTTTATTATTTTGCAGAGGAAAACTGCTTCCAGTTGACCTGAATGATTTTCTTTCCAATTTTAGTTTACATTATAAACTGAACTCAATTACTGACAGAGTTGTAGCCAAAGACAAGAGCAGGCTCTTTGGATAATGATGGGTGCTAATAATGTATGCAACTGGTGTATGTGTGTGCAGGGGAAAGCAATCCATTTCTGCAGCACCTCATTTGTTTTCTTCCCAGCTCTTCTGAAGTCAGATAATAATACTATAAATAGCAATGGACTTCTTCACTGATGCCACTGATTCCATAACTCCTAAGGCTTCACCCCTTCTATACCTTACCTTAAGTATGATTTTGGCTTTACTAGGCCATCTGTGGTTAACATACATTCCAAATGATACTGGAATTACAAGAGCTACCAGTGAAATTCCTGGAAAAGAAATGGAGAGAGAAGTTAAGCCATGGATGGTGCGGAAGTTTACTATGGAGAGCATCTAGGATGTCTCTGCTAGGCACACAAGCACACTCTCTCCCCACACCTGCCCATTTGCTTTTCTCTTTGGTAGCCTGTGGATGTAATTGGCATTCTGCTGAGCTCCTTGCTCATTCCCCTGCAGCAAGAAGGCAGGCAGAGATTGGAGTGTGCTGATCATCCCCACCCTCTGCTGGGAGTAGCTCCAGTAAGTGTCCTTTTTGTCTGCAGGGGTTTTACTACTGTACCATATCCACAAGCAGTTGAGAGCTTCCTTTGTTTCAGCCTTCCCCCCTCCCTTATTGAGTTTGAAAGCACAAGCAATGGATATGTAGTTTGTTTGGGTTTTTTTTTTCTTCCCCCCAGGACAATGGGAAATGAAATTGAAGAATATGAAAGTGACTCCGCTGGCTTTTGAGATTAGCAAAACATGGCAGTGCACTTGATAAGCACTAGAGCCACGGCTCTGCAGCGCACTGGAGCATGGACTTCCAAACACTTTCACTGGTTTCTCTTTGTAGCTGGCTGAGGCTTTTGACAAGAAGGCAAATGAAGCTGCTCCTGCCACTCTAGATTGCAGCTTTTCAAAGAGACTCAGCAGTTTTAATCACTTGCTTAATTATCCATGTGCTCTTGAGGACTTTGCCAGATTAGAGCCTCAGCACTTAGCAGGGTTGTGCCTTAAAGCTGTTACATTTTCATCCAGGGGAAGAAGCTATTCCTGTACCAATTATTCCATATTCTTATCCCAGTATCATGCAAGTTTTCAAACCATTTGGAAAGGAAAGCATGCCCAATCTCCTGATAAACAGCTGCACAATGCTTATAATGACTTCAAGTCTCTGCTTTGCAGAGCTGTAGATGATGTGATCTAGGTTCCTAATTCCCATGGAAGTTACTGGAAAGAAGGAGGATGAATATTTTAAGAATCCAGGGCCATTTCTTCATGATATGAAAAGATTTGTGACTAGAGGGAGTGCAAAAGAAGGAGTCAGCAGGGAAAGTGCTGGGTCACTGGACTCACCAATGCTGTCATAGGGGAGGACAATTGCATCAGAATCAGTCCACATCTTGGTGTAAAGAAAAAGGCAAAGTGGCATCATTCCCATTGCAAACAGTGTGGAGCAAGTCGTCATGCTGATGCTGTAAAGAAATTGGTGGAAGTGTCAGTTCATCTGATGCTAGCCTATAGTTTTGTCTCGTTTTCTTGTTCCAGCTTCACAGCTTATGGAAGGTTGAGAAAGAATTGCTGCTGGCTACTTATCCTGGCTATCAGGCTAGCAAAAAGTGAAAGGGAAGGAACAGCCTCTGCTGAAGAGAAAGGAACATGACAGAGCAGTGTGTTCTGCAGCCACAGAACAACAAGTTTGGGTGCAAGTGAGGCAAAGAGGTGCCCATCAGGAAGGGCTGGTGGCAAGGCCATCTGCATGCTGCTGCCTCTCTGTCCTGCTGGCTTCTGAGAGCCTGGCAAGCTTGATGGGGTCAGGTGCACACCAAAAGAAGCTTTCCATTGTATCAGCAGTATTTCTAGAGTGTTAAAATTTCACTCCTAAGTCAACAACATGAACAAAAATACTTCATCATCTAGTATGTGCTATTTAATCAAATTCCCTTTTATGGCTTGCTTTGCTCTAGGCCAAAGGGTAGGTGCTGAGAATTACTCAGTGAAGCTGAGCATAAGTATTGTTGCTTTCTTGGTTTGTGCAAAGACATTTCTGTTTTAAAATATGAAGTCTTGAAAGCATCAGGCCTGTTACACCTTGTACTAAAAGGTGCATTTTGCTATGGGAGTAGAAAAAAAAAGGCAAGAGAGTGTGAGAGGGTTCTAGTCAAGGGACTTCCACAAATTCCTCATGAGCCTCTGTTCTGATTTCTCTTTTGTGTCACTTGCCCTCAGAAAAAGGAGTACTGACCCTGTCCCACAGACTAGGCAGATCCAGAGAAAGAATTGTCTGGACAGTACTCTGGAACAATTAATAGAGAAATCACAGGAATGTCTGCATCCATTTGCATTTCTCTGCTTCACTCATGGAGTAGAACTCTGTAGAAGCCTCTGACAAGAGAGTTCCTACACATAAGGGAAAAAAAGAGCCATAGACTACAATGAAGGCCAGGAGAAGCCCCAGATGGATAAAAAAGGGTTATTTCTCCTACTTCTATATATTTCCTATATCTTTCTGCTCTTTCTGTATCTGCATCCTGCTCCAAAGTCTGCACCTTCTCTGACCCCTGTGCCTGTGCCCACAGAAGCTTCTAGGAGAGATCTGCAGGAGAGAAGCTAGAGAAACAGTTGTTTTTGTGAAATATCAGGAGGTGTCAAAACCAGATGTCCCTGTAAAAGCTTTAAAAGATAGCACCTGGGTCTGAGTTACTGAGTGTCCTGGTTTGAGTTATGACCCTAAACTGACCAACAAGCTATTCCATTCCATATACATCACATTCAGGATAAAACTAAGAACCAGTCCCTGAAACTTTCACACCAAACTTGGGCTTTGGGGTGTTTTACATAAAGCCTAAGCCCCAAGCAAGGCAGGTGCATCATGAAGCTATTTAGCACCTCATTAACAGCAAATACAAAAGAGGAGAGGTTTGGGTCTCTAGCCTCCTTGAAGGCTGAGCACCTGAGTTATCTGAGGTTGTAGACTGGTAACTCTCCCTGCAAGGATCAGAAGCACAGCTCTACTGTTACAGGACTCTGTCTGATCTTTCTTCCATCTCAATCCAAGTGTTCTTGTGTCCAATTCCAGGATGCAGCCCCTGAGTGTGATTCCCATCTGCTGGTGAGTCCTTCTGCCACAGTAACAGTGGTGATAGTGATGTAGTTGCCATCAAGGGGGGTTAGGATGTGCTATTGGTTTTGTGTGTGTATATATAATCAATTTTGTTGTTATTATTTTTATTAGAGTAGTTTAAGTTTCATTTCTAATCCACAAGTGTCTCTCTGTTACTCCTTCTTCCTCCCTGGAGTGGGGAGAAGGAGGTAATAGAGAGTGTCTGTCACTGCATTAGTGGTTGGCCCAGCCCCTAAGCCTTGACACTGCAGAAGACATAAAACCTCATATTTCACCTCCTTGTGAGCAGTAGCAAACAAATTCCTGCTCTAAGTTGTGCTCTGTTTGCACTGGGATGTTTTGAAGCAGGACTGCAGAACATGGTGATGCATTGCTATGGGTAAACATGAAGTGTTATCACTTAAAACCCAAGCCTTTTTGGATATGATGGGCAGGCTTTCTAGAGTACCCTGTTGGCTCCAGAAACTAGCCAAGCTACTTAATATTGTTATTCTTCTGGCAAGAATTGAAGGTGCTTGCATTGCCTTCTCTGCTGTACCTCCCACACTCTCTGGTCCCTGCCTTACTGTCACAAAGGTGCTGAGCAAAAGCCTTTGTAAGGGTCTTTACCTGGAGAATAACCTTTTATAGGTGTTTGCAATTTCCTTCACCCTCTGCCAGCACCATGGGATATGAATCCTACTCATATTTAGAGCATCATCAACTTGGGATTATTACCTTTGATTTCAGTGGCACAATTCTGAACTGAAAAAACATAGTTTAGCTCAGCAGATTCTTTCAAGGGAAGATTAGGAGAGAATGTCAGACTTGTGCTGGGTCTCTTTCCATCTGTGGTTTCTTAGACCTGTATTTATTGAAATGCTGTCCCTTACAGTTCCTACCAACACAGGTCTTTCCTCCATGGTGAGGAAGCTGGTGATTAGCAGAGCTGATCTCATATATAATTTGAAGGCTGCTGTTCCATTAACAGCTGTAGGTGAAGAGAAGTTCACTATTTTCAAAGGATGGAAAAAATGTCTTACTACAAATATTAACATTCTTAGTCTATTTGGCCTAGCTCCACATCTTTCTTACTTCTATTATTTTTTCCATTTCTCGTTCAACCTGGCATATGATAAATTGGATGAATGCTCTAATTTTATGTTCCCTCTGTGGAAAACAGAGAAATGATCTTGTTGACTTTAAAGCAAAACGATCAGGATATTAAAATGAAGAGATGTCTCATTTTTAAAGGCTGCTAGAGTTAATGAACAACCCACGGAGTTGGCATAAAGAGTAGGGTTCACTTCTGCTGTGTGTTTGATGTCTCAGACCATGCCAGGTGCCTTACCTATCTAGTTCTGAGTTTAGAGCACCCTGGCACCCAGACTTCACCACAATTTGGAGGGCTGCCTTAGTCAGTGGCTTCCAGCCTGTAAAACTTGCCCTCAGCTTGAAGGCTTTGCAGAAAGTGCCAGGAAGAGATAGAATAGCTGCAAGTGATTTTCATTTGTATCTCTGCCTGTCTGCTTGTACAGAAAACACAAAAAGAGGGAAATGGTTTTCCACAGGTGGTCTTTTCCAAGCAACATTCCTTCAAGAACGATTGCAGAGCCAGTATTTTGTACAGAGGATTCAAAATCCTTTGTAATGGTTTTATTTTTGCTTCCCAAGATCTTGGGAGAGAAACAAAAAAGATCACAAAAGTAGTTCTAACTTGCGTCAAGATTTCCTAGTCCTTGGAGCATCTTAGCAAGCTTCCCAACGCTATTTTCTGCAGGGTCTGAGGGTTTGCAATAAAGATATTTGCTAAGGTATACAATCCTGTTGTGCTGTCTTCATGAGATCTCAATGGAGAAAAGATGGTTGCTGCTCTGCTTATATTTACTGCTATTACAGGAACTAAATATCTTTACCAGAAGAATGCTTTACCACGAGGGGAAAAAAACCCAACCAGTCCTTTCCAATACAAAGTTTACAATGCAAAAAGCCACTTAGAGAAGAGCTGCTCTTACCTGAGGTCCATGTCTCCATCCACCCAGTAGGCAATGATGTTGGAGGCTGTGCCCCCTGGGCAGCAGCCCATGATCTGAACCACCACAGCTTGAATAGGAAGCACATTAAAGGCCAGGGAGAGCAAGAAGGCTGTGAGAGGCATAATTCCAAACTGGCAAAGGAAACCCACAAAAATCCCCCAGGGCCTTTTGATGTGACCCCAGAATTTCTTCAGTTCCACGTTGCAACCCATGGAGAACATCACCAAGGCCAGCATGATTGTTAGGACAGTACTTAAAGTTATGTTCAAGATTTGATTGAAATTATCTTCTGGTAGCACACAGGAGGTGCCATTACAGATAGTAGTATTTGCTGGACAATCTGTAGAGATTTCTGCCACAGGCCCAGTAGAAAATCGTTGGGAAAGAAGGTAGGGTTGCATTTTGAACTGCAGAACTGCTCAGTACATCCGAGGCCACCTCTGGAGGTCTGTGGAAGTGGTTGTTTGTCAGGGATTCCTTTTAAATGATCCAGGAAGCAATAAAGTGCAATAAAGGCTTGAACACTCTTATTGTTCCTGCAGGGTTTGGCACAGTGCTGATTCATATAGTTATAAAAGTTGCACTTGCTTGGGATGGTGACAATTAATCATTGATCCATATGATAATGAGGAATCCCACGGGAGCAGAAGAGTTGTGTTAATCTTTAAGGGTGTAAAGAAGGCTTGTGGTGGAGCTGAGCACGTGAAGGGAGAATCACAGGAAGAAGACAAAGTTGAAACACTCTCTTGAGTGCCTCATGCCTTTGGGAGAGCTGCTCATGGATGCGCTGTCTCAGGCTGCAGCAGGGGAGGTTTAGACTAGATATAGGGAGAAATTTCTGCACTGAGAGGGTTGTTAAGTCTTGGCCCAGGCCAAGGAGGTTGGAGTGAGCTAGAGGTAGGTCTCTTCTCCAGGGTTAGCAGTGAGAGGACAAGAGGAAATAGGCTCAAGTTGCATCAGGGGAGGTTTAGATTGGATGTCAGGAGGAATTTCTTTACTGAAAGGGTTGTTAATTCTTGTCCCAGGCTGCCCAGGGAGGTGCTGGAGTCACCATCCCTGGAGGGGTTTAAGAAACATTGAGCTGCTCTCCTTAGGGCCATGGGTTAGTGGTATGGCAGTGCTAGGTATGGTTGGACTTGATGAGCTTAGAGATCTCTTCCAACCTTAATGATTCTGTGTGATTCTGTCTCTGGCATAACAAGGGTCTGTGGGGAGAGTGACTGAGGCATAAGAAACCACAAAGAAAGGTCCTGAGCTAGGATCTGGAGCTGCAGCTCTAAGAGATGCAGTGTTCACCATGACACATAGTCTCATTGGCTTGTGGTGGGACCTTCATTTGGTTCTATTTCTAGTATCATAGAAGATGTGACTGGAGTACAGTGATAACACCTCAGCTTCTGTGTGACTTTTGTCTCCTAAATGCAACTTGTAGGTGACCTTTCTGATTCCTTCTCAGCTCCTGTGTAAGGTGGTGAAGCTCCCTGGCTGCAAAGTTTCCTATGATGCCGTCTGCTATAACACCACTTGTATTTTTGGCTTTGGCACATGCAGTACCACCACTGCCCTGGGGCAGAGGCTAGGAGGCTGAGGCAGGGCAGCTTCTCTGGGATTTCTTTTGAGTCTTACAGCTCTAGGATGGCCACTGGGCATGCTGTATGGTGTGGCTAGCACTTGTTTGTCTATGTGGGACCAGAACAACTTGATTGGATCCTCAGTGTATTTGCCTCCTGCTGTGTGTCCCAGTTCTCACTCCTGTGCTTTGATTCATGCCCTTCTCTCACATATACTTTCCTGTGGAAAAACATCCTGTATCAGTCAGTGCTTAGATACCTTTCCTGTGCTTATTGATTATAGAATCCTAGAATGGTTTGGGTTGGAAGGGAGCTCTGGAGCTCATCTAGTCCAACCCCCCTGCAGTGGGCAGGGACATCCCCAACTAGATCAGCTTGCCCAGAGCCCTGGCAAGCCTCACCTGCAATGCCTCCAGGGATGGGAACTCAACCACCTCCCTGGGCAACCTGGGCCAGTGTTCCACCACCCTCGTGGGGAGCAACTTCTTTCTAATGCCCAGCTTAAATCTACTCTTCTCCAATTTAAAACCATTGCCCCTTGTCCTTTCCCTCCAGGCCTTCTTGGAAGTTCCTTTTAGGTAGGTGGGTACAGCCCAAATATTCATGCACTGGATACCAAAATGACTTTGTGCCACTCCAGGAGAGCAGCAGAAGGTACCATAACAGCCAGATGAGTCTTCAAGCCAGAGCAACAGCAACAAAACCAAAACACTGGAAAGATGGGCTAGTTTTGGCCACACAGCATACCTGAATCCCAGTCTGAAGTTCTCAAAAGCCTGCAAAAGTCATTGGGTTTTTTGTATGCTCAGGCTTCCCCTAAAATGGGGAATGTTTTCAAGGGAAACATTTTGCTTCTTGTTTACCTGTGCTCAACCTTTGGGGCACAAATAGCTTGAAATGTAGATCTTTGACTAAAATCAAGTCCAAAATGTCAAGTGCAATTGATAACCCCCCCTAAACATCTTTAGTTTTCACCACAGAATTATCTTTTTACCAGGGGAACATGCTAAGCCATAATTATCTCCAGCAAGCAAGTCTCCCACTGAAAGCCTCAGCACTTTGTGCCTAACCTCAGGGTGCAAAATGATAGGTGTTGCTCAATTATTTTTCTCTTCACTTTAAACCATGAGCTGCTGAGGGGGAGCTGAGTGCATGAGAGGCTTTCCCAGCATGCTCAGATGGCACCTGTTCCTTTAGAAAGGGGTCAGCTAAATGGTTAGATCTCCTAAGTCACTGCTGGGTGCATGATGGGATAATGTCAGAGCAGCTTTATCCTCCCAGGCAGCTGGCAACTCCTACTCTGTGATTAGTGTCACATCTGTGTGGCTATGATATGTCTAAGAGAACAACAAGCAAGGTATTTCAGAGGAGATGAAAGGAAGAGAAGGCTACAAGATCTCAGTTTGGCAGAAAACTTAGTCTCCTTATTGCACTTGCTTTCAAAGAGGATATTTTAGGAGCTTTTCTTTCAATCCTAGTCTTTTAAAGGCCTAGTTAGTTTTTAAAAGCTCAACTGTACTGTCTCAGAGTCTGGATTTGCATTTGAACTTGCTTCTCGTTGAAACTAACAATGTTTAATACAGCATCTTGAAATCTCCAGCAAGCATTAGGGCAGAGGTGACTTTCCTAGGCCTGTGAGTATCTATGATGCTGTGAGAACTCAGGGTGAGTGGTCTGGAAGAGGATGTGAGGGTTCTCCAACTCACAGCAGCTGTTTCTCAGGCAGGGTCTTGCTTTTGCCTCCTCCTCCTCCTGCCAAGAAGATCTGAGCTGTGAAAGGCTGCTCAATGCTGTCCCCCAGAAACAACACACAGCATGTGTCCCTGGCTGAATTCAACTTGTTACTGGGCTGACAATAGGATAATTTAGCATAGGTGCTAATACCTATTTCAAGCAATCTTCATGTGCTGTTTAATCCAAGACACTGGAAGCATTTCCAGACACAATTAAAGCTGGGAAGTACAGTATTATCACATCAAGCAGGCAAGCATCCCTCTCAGGAGTGCTGGATTTCAAGCCTTTCTCTAGTCTCCTTTGCTTTTTACAGTGTGCTTCTGGGAGTTAATCCACAGGCAGGCTAGGGAGAGAGAAAACAGATCAACAATCCTAAATTTGGCTGCTTTCTGGAAGTTGCCTTGCCATCTTCAGGAAAAGCAGCATTTCAGACATGTTTCTCAGAGGTAGTGAGCTGTGCAGTTTGTGGTTTGTGGTCTGTTTTCCATTTAGGTTCTGGTGCTTAACTGGTGAGGTGGACTATGCACTGCTCTGTGAACCCAGCTGGCACCTTTTGCCTCTTCCTGCTGTGCCTGTTATTCAGTGTCATTTGAAGCATTTGTCACTGACAGTGAGAGAAGAAAGTGGCTGTGAGCTGGGTGGCATTGTGGTGATGATTAACATCTCTAGTCAGATTCTGGCCACTGTTTGTCAGCATAGCTCAATCTGGGTGTAAATAGAGAAATAGCAGCTTAACTATGTGTTTGAGTCCCTAAACTGCCAAATTTCTGTCTGAATTCTGTCTGAATTGTCCTTTGGAATTTTTGTGGTGACAAGGTTGCCAGCACCTCTGAAGAAGTTTAGGGTTTAAGAAATATTTAGATGCTTTACTTAAGGCCATGGGTTAGTGGTATGGCAGTGCTAGGTATGGTTGGACTTGATGATCTTGGAGATCTCTTCCAACCTTAATGATTCTGTGATCCTGTGTTACTTCAGCAAACAAATCCAGGCAGATGAAACCTGTCCCTCTGCTGACTATTAGATAATTGATTTATCCATTAACTCCAGTAGTTATAAAACAGGAATAGCAGTAAATGCATACAGAGACTACACTGGGAGACACAATTTAATGGTTTGTCTTTTATGGCTGTCTGGTGCTTATTTCTGTGATGTTTCTCTTAATGAGGCTTATGAATCTTCTTTGCCTGCTTAATTCAGACTCTGAGATGCTTCTTAGTGTATTTATGTCTTAGTTAGAAGAATCTTTTTCTTTCAGATAATTGATTTCCTAAAGGCAATGACCTGGTTTTTAGCCCCATCTTTAAAAGACAGACAGCACTTATACCTAGCAGTGGTGACCTTGTTTATAATTTTAAGCTTTAGTGTAAGTGTTGATGGAAGATTTGTTTGTTTGGGAAAGGTTGTGCTACAAGATTGGAAGTGTATAGAGGGCACTAAGAAAAGAAAATCTCCATGGGGCAGCAGGAAAGCAACTTAGGATGTTAAAATACATCTAGCTCTGGATGGCTTTTCCTAATGAATACTGAGAGCATCTAATATTCCTTATGAACAGCGAAAACTTTGCAGCTGACTTGCTGAAGCTTTACATCTTTACATTTCACTGTCTGCTGCATACATCTGTTGGGCTCTTGAGCTGAAACTCAACTGGAGCATGGAGGGAACAGGTGCATTTGGCTGTTGGTGAACTCAGCTAGGGGAAAAAAAACCACCTGTGTCATGTGCTTAAATTCCAGGCAAATTTAACTTGCTGATGTACTACTAGCCTTGAGAGATGTACCTTACCCCCATGGCTGAATGCTTACACACTCTGTAGCTGCTTTGAGGGCTCAGGTTCTAGTAAGATCTGCCAGAGCTCTAACTATTGTGTGTGCAAGGAGGAATGCATTTGTATTTCCTGCTCCATCGCAGCCTTGCCTATCTAAATTGTGACAGAAAGTGGACTCTGTCAGGGCACTCAGCTTCTGTAGCCAAATGCAAGCATTTCACAGAATCATTCAGGTTGAAGGAGACCTCTGAGATCATCAAGTCCAACCATATTTGCAATAGCACAGAACATTTCACCCCAGAAGCGCAGAGTTACTCTGCAACTGCAGGTAAGAGCATGCAAAGACCTCAGTCTTTAAAGCACTTTTCTTTATTTTTGATATGTGTGAGGGGAAATCTGCACTTCCATGCTGTTCAGTGAGGACTGTCTGCTGTGAGACAAATATAATGAGAGTCTGTCAAAGGAGGAAGCCAGCCTCTTGACTGCCAAACTCTAAGGGTGACCTCTGACATCGATTAAAAAGCTGAAAGAGAGATCATTTCATCCTAAATCAAAGAAATGAGTCATCCTCTCACCTACAAAAGCTTAGGGTTTTTGAAGGATTCTGTTGGGTTGGAATCCCTTGATAAAATCATGTTTTTCATGTTCTTCCACAAGGATTGGCTTTAGGCTTCAAGGGCTAATACAGCCCACAAATATTTCTGTGCCTTCACCTGTCCTTTCAAAGCTGTCACTTGGATTAGTAATAAGGTTTAATTTAGGATAAGTGGCCCCAAAAATTGACATGTTTAAATTCTAGATAAAAGGCCTGATTGATTTTTGAAGTTTGCAAGGTGAAAGAAAAACGAAGGTTTTGTAGGAATTTTTGTTCTTTTGAGACCCAAATTGATTCTTCTAACTTCCATGAGAAGGGGAAACAACTTATGCTGTTTCTGCATTGGTGTGGTGTAGGTTTATGATATTTATCTTCTGGAAAGTAGCAGGATACTGGTGTTTCTGCCTGTAGTTCCAATGCCCTTTCCCACCACCATCTAAGTCTGGAACCCAGCTGCAACTTTTACAGGTTTTGTTTTGCTAACTGACAGATTAACCTGATCATTTCTCTTTGACTGAAATAAACCCTCTTTGGACTATAATGAACCAAAAAGGTGGGTGTATTCTATCCAATCCAAGGAATTTCTGTATGAACATGCAAAAATAAACATATAAACCACTACATCTATCATAGAATCCTAGAATGGTTTGGGTTGGAAGGGAGCTCTGGAGGTCATCTAGTCCAACCCCCCTGCAGTGGGCAGGGACATCCCCAACATCTATAAATGTTTATATCATATAGGACATGAATCATGATTAAATATAGGTGGGAATGTGTTCTGCCTTGTTTCTGGAGAAAACACCTGTGCTTCCTGAGCATTTCCATATGATTGAAGTGACTCTTCTAAAAACTTTCCTAGCCTCTCTCAGTAAATGAAAACCTGCTTAAGAATTGACTCTTTTTTTGCTGTTGCTGAAATAAGTATAGAATCCTAGAATGGCCAGGTTGGAAGGGACCCTAAAGATCATCTAGTTCCAACCTCCCCACACTGAGCAGGGATGCCAATCACTA
>VWZO01010644.1:135902-159089 GCA_013396975.1 Bucco capensis | reverse complement strand
CTTACAAAAGTCCAAGTAAATGACATCAGTCGGTCTCCCCTCATCAACTGCTGCAATCACTCCATCATAGAAGGCCAGCAGATTGGTCAGGCATGATCTGCCTTTAGTGAATCCCTGTTGACTACTTAGGATCCCCTCTTTATCTTGTATGTGCCTTAACATCCCTTCCAATACTGTTTGCTCCATGACCTTCCCAGGCACAGAGGTGAGGTTCACTGGCCTGTATTTCCCTGGGTCATCTTTTTTACCCTTTTTAAAATGGGTGTGATGTTACCCTTCCTTCAGTCCCCTGGGACTGCACCTGACCTCCACCACTTGCCAAATATGATGGAGAGCAGTCCTGCAACAACATCAGCCAATTCCCTCAGGACCCTAGGGTGTATGCTATCAGGGTCCATGGTCTTATTTTGGTCCAATTTCAGTAGGTAGTGTTAGGCTTCTGTACATTGAGTTCTTCTGTAGCTATTTCAGTAACATCTATTTCCTTGTCAAGAGGGTTTTGTGATCAGTCAAAAACCTGGTGACCTACTATCCAGTGGCAATAATTAGGAAAACCTCTCCCCTGTATTATTCTGAATGCACTTATCAGAGCTGGGGACATTCAATCTCTAAACCATGTTTTTATGCTCCTGTGTGATCCAATGCAGTTTATCTATCCCTTGGCCCTCTGTGCCTCAGTATGATTATTTGCATACATAGTATTCCAGTTCAAAATAGTCGAATGCTATTAAAAGCTTCAGGTACTAAGCAGAGGAACTTAATTTCTTTGTCTTCTGGACACTTAGACTCTGCTTTAGTGCTGGTTTTGAACTCTCACAAAGTCTGGAAGTAAACTTCAAATGAAAATGAGTATGCACACGCATGGAAAAAAGCATCACTTCAACGAAATTGATAAGCTGGTGACAAAACCCAGTTATCTGTTCACTGCATTATCAGGAAAACCCTTTTAAATGACTTTTAAGCAATAGCACATGGGCACAAAATACTAATGCAGATGTGGCTTTTGCAACAGTCAGGCACAGAAAATTGATGAGTGAGACTCATAAAATGGGGCAGCACCATACTAACCAATGTATTAAATGTAAAAATGTTATTAGCTCTCTTTGAAAGCAGTTCATGTGCTTTATATCAAACAACAAAGTTACAGGCCAAAATTTTTTCATCTCCATCTGTAAATGTATGGGTTTAACTTTCCTCTCTCTCCCCCTTTTTGTTTTTTTTAAACCACTGTGACCTGGAGGTATTTTGCAGTGGAAATCAAGATATTGAAAAAGGAGAGCCTTAAGAGTATAAGGGAGGTCCTTGGAGACTGAGGTAATACCATTAGTGGACAAGCTAAGCTAAAAAAGCAGCTCCAATTTAGACAGGCAGCCTGCTGAAGTCCATTTACATTATAAAATATTTGTCAGAAGGACATATTTTTTTAAATAGGAAAAAAAAATAAACCCAAACCCTCACTGTAAAGAAAGCAAAAAGTCTAAATTTTTTAGGTCACCCAAGAATATAGCAAAGAAAAAAAAAGAGGAACTCAGGTTTAGTTCCAGCTTGTGCACTATGTCCTTTTACATTTCCTCTCTGCAGAAAAGCTGCTCTTTCTGTAGCTTTTTGAGTGGAGGAACAGTCCTGTCAGGTGGACACTTTAATGCCATGTCTGTGTGTTCCCTGGAGGAGATGTCCTACCCTGACCTCTCTGAGGGGACAGCTGGTCAGGGCCAGGCACAGGGGCACATTTTGAGGGTACTGCAGGCTGCAGTGGTGATGGGAACCAGACCACAATCTGAGCAGGACAAGCAGGCTGGTGAGGGCTCTGGAGAAGTCTGAGGAGGAGCAGCTGAGGGCACTGGGCTTGGTTAGTGTGGAGAAGAGGAGGCTCAGGGCAGACCTTAGCTCTCTCTACAGCTCCCTGACAGGAGGTGGTAGTAAGGTAGGGGTAGGGCTCTTCTCCAGGGTTAGCAGTGAGAGGACAAGAGGAAATGGCTTCAAGTTGCAGCAGGGGAGGTTTAGATTGGATGTCAGGAGGAATTTCTTCCCTGGAAGGGTTGTTAATTCTTGTCCCAGGCTGCCCAGGGAGGTGCTGGAGTCACCATCCCTGGAGGGGTTTAAGAAACATCTAGATGTGGTACTTAGGGCCATGGTTTAGTGGTATGGGAGTGATAGATATGATTGGACTTGATGAGCTTAGAGGTCTCTGCCAACCTTAATGATTCTGTGATTCTGTAACAAGAACATCACTAAAGCAATGCACAGGTCTGACAGCTCAAAGCTTTGCTTTTCCATAGGCTGACCTTCTGCATGTAGCTTTCATTACCTACACATTGACCTTGTGATTTGATGTACACTGAGCAGGTGAGGGAGCTAGACCTTTGACAAATCTCTTTGATCTGCCTTGTTTTATGTCTTTCCTTTGGCATCTAACTCCTCCTTCTCTGATCACTAGCAAGAATGAAGCTTATTAGCTTTGTAGATTCTTGGAACCAAACTCTTAAAAGCAATCTGCCCTAGGAGGACAGGCTGAGAGAGCTGGGTCTCTTCAGCCTGGACAAGAGGAGACTGAGAGGAGACCTCAGCAATGCTTAGAAATATGTTAAGGGTGAGTGTCAGGAGGAGAGAGCCAGGCTCTGCTCAATGGCATCCAATGGTAGGACAAGAGGGAATGGGAGCAAATTGGACCACAGGAAGTTTAGTATTAACATGAGGAGGAACTTCTTTCCAGTGCAGGTGCCAGAGCACTGGCCCAGGCTGCCCAGGAGGCTGTGGAGTCTCCTTGTCTGGAGCCATTGCAGAGCTGCCTGGACACATTGCTGTGTGAGCTGGTCTAGGTGATCCTGCTCTGGCAGGGGGGTTGCACTAGATGATCTTTCTAGGGCCCTTCCAACCCCTGACATACTGGGATACTGTGATCTCTGTAGCAGGAGATAGATTAATTCATGTTTATAGAGGCAGTACAAAAGGTGCCACGGGGAAAAAAGGAGCCTTGTAAGTTGGAATTTTCAGTGCTAAGATATGAATGCAACTAGGCTTTAGATACACCTGTGCTTTCCAAACTTTATGTATCCTGATAATATAAGGATATAAGGGGAAATTTCTTCCCTGAAAGGGTTGTTAAGTCTTGTCCCAGGCTGCCCAGGGAGGTGCTGGAGTCACCATCCCTGCAGGGGTTTAAGAAACATTGAGATGCTCTCCTTAGGGCCATGGGTTAGTGGTATGGCAGTGCTAGGTATGGTTGGACTTGATGAGCTTAGAGGTCTCTTCCAACCTTTGTGATTCTGTGAAAGAACAGGAGCTGAGAAATTGAGGGAATAATGTTTGTGTCAGTGACAGCACCAATATTCAGCTGAGCATGGGTAAGAGAGAGATCATGACACATAACTGATGTGAAAACTGGGAATTGTTGATTCAACTGAAAGCTAAAATACTCTCTAATAAGGAAAGCTCTTTTCTCTACATTAGTGGTCTTCACAAGTCATCAGTGGTTCTTTGGCACTATTCATTTTCTCCTGATTCTGTAAGCATTGAATGAGGAGTCTGAAGGTGTCTTGTTGTTTTCAAAGCTGCTTGAGCTTGTGTTACCAGCACTGAACACACCTGAGCAAATGAGGCTTGGTAAGATATTTGATAGGCACAGCTTTCCAGGAATCCAGTGGTCCTACTGTTGCCCTCTGTGTTTGACCTTGGTGGGACAAGAGTGAAGAAGACAGAGAGACTGATGCCTCATCCCTTGACCCTTTCTCCTTCTGAAGTACCTCCTTGTCTCTGGCCCAGGATATTTTTGCACAGTGGAGAGAGAAGGAGTGAGATAGGATAGGATAGGATGACTGAATGAGATATTTTCCCTGCTGCAGGAACCAGCTTGAGGTTCTCTCTTCTTCTCTACAGGCTTTGCAGTTCATTACCGGAAACTACATAAGGAGGAGAATTTATCCCTTTGGTTTTGCCACCTCCTCTTGTCCTTTTTTTGTTCAACTCTTGTTTAACAGGAGGACCTCTGGCATTGGCAACAACTTGCTGGAAGCATAGTGGGTAAGCTTTGGCTAGGGCTGAGGGCTAGGAGGGAAAAGATATTATCAGGGGAAGGGAATAGTGGAAGGATTCTCTGGAGAGATGTACAAGCTTTCCTTCTTGGGCTTGAGGAGGAGCAAGAGAGAGAAACTGATAGTGCCAAGGATTTTCTTTTCAAAATGCTTTTTACCCTACGGAAGTTTAGGTAAATTTAAATTTCTTGTTAGCTGTTTCTTCCCTTTTGAGCCTGCCTTTTCTATCCCAGCCACTTCAGTATGAGCAGGCAGTTCATACAGCACTCATTGATTCTTCAGCAGTTAAACTGAAATGGGAATGTCTCTTCATGCTCTCGTTATACAGCAATATGTCACCATGGAGAACAATTTTGACCTCAGGTGAAAGAATGGAGGGTACTGCAAAGTCATCTATTAGCCTGTCATCATCCGTAACTTCTGATGCTCATTGCTTACTTACATGCTCTATTCAAATCTATAAAGCAGATCATAGAATCCTAGAATGGTTTGGGTTGGAAGGGACCTCTGGAGCTCATCTAGTCCAACCCCCCTGCAGTGGCCAGGGACATCCCCAACTAGAGCAGCTTGCCCAGAGCCCTGGCAAGCCTCACCTGCAATGCCTCCAGGGATGGCAACTCAACCACCTCCCTGGGCAACCTGGGCCAGTGTTCCACCACCCTCGTGGGGAGCAACTTCTTTCTAATGTCCAGTTTAAATCTGCTCCAATTTAAAACCATTGTCCCTTGTCCTTTCACTGCAGGCCTTTGCAAACAGGCCCTCTGCAGCCTGCTTGCAAGTTCCCTTTAGGTCCTGGAAGGTCACTAGTAGTTCCCCTGAAGCCTTCTCTTCTCCAGGCTGAACAATCCCAGCTCCCTCAGCCTGTCCTCAGAGCAGAGGTGTTCCAGCCCCTGAGCATTCTCGTGGCCTCCTCTGCACCTGCTCCATCAGCTCCATGTCCTTTCTGTGTTGAGGGCTCCAGAACTGGACCCAGTATTGCAGAGGAGGTGTGAGCAGAGCAGAGTGCAGTGGCAGAATCACCTCTCTGGCTCTGCTGGCCACGCTTCTCTTGCTGCAGCCCAGGATGCCATTGTGCTTCTGGGCTGCCAGCGTGCACTGTTTGCTCATGGCCAGCTTCTCAGCCACCAGCACCCCAAGGCCTTTTCTGCAGATGTGGTTTGCTGCGTTCTGGGGTAACATTAGCTCTTCTAACAAAGTCCAGACCTGTAGCTCTGTGTTTCCAGCACCATGATGGCCTTGTGTCTTCCAGCTAGCCTGATTAGCATACAAGCTATTAAAGAAAGAGACTTGAAAGTTCTCGGAGAGTTGCATCCAGCACATGGAAGAGCACTAACTGTGCAGAGCTGTTAATGATCTCTCTGCTCAGCTGAAACCATCTGCATGCTCAGAGTTTCCTTGCCTGAGAAACTACTTAGAGCAAAGCTGTGTCAGGAAGTGATAGGGAGAGTAGAAACTTTCCTAAACTAGGGAAAGAGAATAAAAGGTATTTTGTAACAGATTGGCACAGTCAAGGTTAGGAGAATTCATCTTCTACATTGGAGGTAAGGATAAATAAACAGCATTCCTATAGATATTTATCCATTACCTGCTCCAAAACTGGGCAATATAATACTTAATTCTAAGGCAGGGCAAACTTACTTCTTTGGCTCTTTAATTATTCAATAATTATTATTATTGGACCCTATCATCACTACCCTGACTAAATGGTGTTTGAGTGAAGTTCCATGACATGCCTGCAACAGCCCATCAAACCTAAAGGTGCAGATGAATTTTCCATGAAGGGCACATGTACTTCATATTTTGTTACATCTCTCTGGTAGTTACAGAATCATTAAGGTTGGAAGAGACCTCTAAAATTATCAAGTCCAACCATGTTCTCTATCTTGGGATAGTTAGGCTGGAATTCAACTACTTGAACAGATCACATGCATAACTTGTGGTGAAAGGAGTGCGACAGACAGTAAATGTATCCCACCAGTTTTGGACATGATAGCATTTAGGAAGTTATCAGCAAATAGTCCTTTCACACTAACTTGTCAGAAAAAGCTAATGGTGATGACATCTCTGAGTTTATCTTGTTCAAAGTATCTTCTCTAAATCTCTTTGAAGCAGTTTAGGGAGTCTTTGGTTGTCTCAGAATGGCAGGTAGAAAATTGCAGCTCTGGGGCAAGGTCATCTGGGCCTGAAAGCACTTTACTTCCTGAGAGAAAGACAAGTTCACCTCTTTGCGACTTCAAGTGATGAAATCCCCCTTGCCACTCCTGAAGTGTGGAGTAGAATAGGCTGCCCAGGGAGGTGCTGGAGTCACCATCCCTGGAAGTGTTTAGGAAACATTTAGATGCTCTCTTCAGGGCCATGGGTTAGTGGTATGGGAGTGCTAGGTATAGTTGGACTTGATCTTGGAGGTCTCTTCCAACCTTAATTGTTCTGTGATTCTGTGTAGTGAAGAAAAAGCTTTTTGCACTCCACTAGGGTGTAATAAACTGTACAGATCTTCTGCTTGCCAGGACAGTGAGAGCTGAACTCATGCTTTTCTAGGAGGCACTCAGAAGATAAACCTGGATGATGCTACCTAAGCAGTTTAATAAAAGGAAAATATTCCATCATTTTGACAATTCTACTGAAAAACAATAGGAAGTGTGAGGCACTAGGAGCAAGTGTGTATTTAGGTGTCATTGAGTGCATATTTTAGTGTCTCTTACTATATTGAGTGTATATCTTTCATTACTTTTGAAAATAGCAATATTGAACTTTGAAACCATTCCTTCTGCAGCAATGTTTTTTGTCCATCTGTGAGTCAGAGGTTCCCTGTCATCACAGGCCTTGATTTCACATCCCAAACCCTCATGTGACAAAACTATGAAGATGTATGAAGCCTTGAGAAATCTGGAACCAGACCATGATAGCTCAAGGTAAGTACTTGATGAAGAAGTGGAGTTTGTAGAGGTAGCAAATATAAGAGGAAGCTTGGCTGGGCCTTTTTGCATCTTGGGAAGAGTGATCACCTCCCACAGTATGAAGGCATTGGGCTCCTGGTGCCACGGAGCTGTGGAGGAGCAGGAGGAGAAAGAACAGCCTGAAGAGACTTTATCTGGAGCTTGATACAGCATCTTGCCTACTGGCAGAGCTGAGTCAGTAGCTCTGTTGGTTGTTGTAGTCAATCTCAGTGGTTGTTCACTTTCTTCTTACTTTGGTCATATTCATATTAGTTCTGAACCTAACAGTTGGTTAAGCACCTAATAGTTATTTCTTAATCCATATGGAGTGTTGTTTTCTGTCTAGTGTCTAGTCTGGGTCCAGCAAGAGGATTCTACCTATTCAGCAGGAACTTCTAAGTTGTTGCATCCAAATTTTAGCTCTATAAAGGGGGAAAAAAAATGAGTAAAAGTGAAATGAGATTGAACAGGATTGGTCATGCTTTTGGGGGGTTCTAAAAGACTCTTCTTGACAGAAATGATGATTTAATGGAAAACTAGTGTGACTGACAGTAGGCCAGGCTGGATGTGGCCCTGAGTGACCTGGTCTGGTGATTGGCATCCCTGCTCAGTGCAGGGAGGTTGGAACTAGATGATCTTTAGGGTCCCTTCCAACCTGCCCATTCTAGGATTCTATGACCTTTTACAACTGGTCATCCCACTGCCTCATCTGGATATCCCTCAGAGGGATTCAGCAGCAGAGGAAAATAACACCTCTCAGGAGCAGGAACAAGAATCCCCTTATTTCCTGGCTTATACAGCTTCTAGTTGACATTTGTGTCATTTTTAGTAGCAAACCAGTGTTTCATTAAAAAGAATAAAGTTGTCAGATTGTCCTAAACCTGAGTGAAAAACAGCATCACTGCCTTTCCACATTTTCTGCATTATATTGCTCCTCTCTCCAATCTATCCTTTTGTCTTAGCTTCTGGATGAAGTTTTACTTATTTGGTTTCTATTTTATTATCCCCCAATGAATATACTTAAAGATTGCTCAAAAAATGGCTAGTCCTTACAAATAAAGAACCCAGCATTGCCCTCCAAGGTCTATATTATGGAGTAGATAATCAGTGGAGAGTGAGGGGAAACTCTTAATTCATTTGCAAGTGAAATCAAAAGCATAAAGCAACCTGGCATATAAAAATTCAGGCCTATTAATGATTGTGTTGGGTTCCATGAAGTATCATATTTTTTGTAATGACGACAAAAAGAAAAACCTTATGGAAGCTTATGCCAAGTGCTCTCTGGGATTGCTGAACTGCTTTTCCCCTCTCAAAAACATAAGCCTAAGACCTTGTATCTGTCTAAAATATTGAATCAGTCAATCATGGAAACAAAACCTGATTGCAGAAAAGATGATTTCAAAATCAATATTTCATGCTTCTACATGGATTTCGTGCCTCCCTGGCTTTGACATTTCCCATTTGCTAAATGCAGGAACACTACTGTAATTTCTCTGTGCTGTGTTACACGTTAGGAGGCTGGAATGCAAAAAGTGGTCTCTTTGGTTTTGAATTTGTCCTAGGTATGGAATTATTGGGTCATTGAACTTTCTGATCTATTTCTTTAGTGATGTCTTAGAAAGGATTCTGTCTGATTGCCATCTGAAAAATCCTTTGTGATGCCCAGCTCCCATCTCAAACATTCCTTGTGAATGGCTTTGCCGTGATTGACTTCTTAGACCTGCTTGCTGAGACGAAATTCACTGATTCTCCTTCTAATGTCCAATTTCACAAAGAGGAGGCTTGGATTTTGATAGAGCTCTCTCTGCAGTCACTACACTTAAACACATGCTGGTTTATGACACCCTTAAAAGATATTTATTGGGGGGAAATATCTTTATAACACAAATGTATACAGTGAGCAGGATAGCAATTGCTCTGAAAGAGATATGTGACATTGTCATAGATGTAAGTGATAGGCCAGTGGTCATCATATCCCCAGGAGGGCTCAGCTGTTCTTTACTCATCAGCAGAGAGATTTACTGTAGGACTTTGAAATGGTGAAAATATCTAATGCTAGAAACTGAGGTGTTCAGAGTTTCTTTTTCTTCAAAGATATGTGGATGTTTTCTGTCCCAACAACTTTTGAAATGAGTTAAAATCTGTATACTTCTGCCCAGAAAGTTGTTTAATGCCTGGAAATATGAATACAAGATGTAGGTTGGATATTAGGAGAAAGTTGTTGCCCAGGAGGGTGCTGAGCCACTGTGCCAGGTTGGCCAGAGAGGTGGTGGCAGCCCCAGCCCTGGCAGTGTTGCAGGCCAGGCTGGCTGGGGCCGGGAGCAAGCTGCTCTAGTGCCACGTGTCCCTGCCCATGGCAGGCACAGGGCTTGGGGCTAGAGGAGTTTTGAGCTCTTTTACAACCCTGACAATTCTGTGATTCTATGAACTACACTGTGATGTCTAAAAAAATTATATTGAATTACTTATTAATCTTCCTTTCCCTCAGTCATGAGGTGTGTCTGGCACCATTCTGAACCTTCTTCCCTGTCTCAGTCCCACACAGGCTCTCAGAATGCTCTCCAGCTAATACAAGGGTCTGTGGGTGTGTTTTATGGTGGAACCATATGCTTAGAAAATGAGTAAGGATGGCTTGAGGTTTGATTGTAGGTAACTTCTGCTTAGCTGTCTGGATGAATCAGCTGAATTTCTGAGTGAACTGAAACTCCAAGCAATCTTCTTTGGACTCCATCCCAGGCAGACCTCTTCAGCCATCCTTTTAATTGCTAGTGCATCTTCATTTATGGACCTCTATTGATTTTAATTTCAGATGATTTATCCAACACCATAAGCAGGTGACAAGCCAAACCAGTGACATTTCACTGGAGATGAAGATACTTGTCCAAAATCTGCTCATATATCCAATATATCCAATTCATCTCTTACCGTGGTTCTGTGTTTACAGTTTGTACTTATGGCTTCTCAGCTCTGTGTTTACAGTTTGTACTTATGGCTTCTTAGCTATACTTTTGTTCCTACTACAAGTTTACTGACTGTTTTCCTGCATTTTAGAACTACACAGGGCCATGGTTTAGTGGTATGGTAGTGATAGGTATGATTGGGCTTGATGATCTTAGAGGTCTCTTCCAACCTTCTGCATTTCCATTTGACTCCAAGCTATCCCATGGCTTGCTGCCAGGGTTCCCTGATAGCTGTTTGTTATTCTTCCTGAATCTGTTTAGAATTCACCTGGCCTAAATTCAGATACTAATGTGATTAGGATCTACACATCCTAATGAATGACTGAGCCATCATTGGCTGAATCCATCAACACAGAGAGAAACTAAGTAGTTTCAGAGGAAGATTCATTTCACCTTTTCACTTCAGGATGAAATAAATCCTAGATACTGCTTTTGCCTGGAAAAGAGGTTTATTTGCTTCTGTGTAACTGAATTAAGACTGGGTATGCTCTTAGAAGATGACATCTGTTACTTTCTTGCCTCTGCTGGAGCAGGACTAGATCGCAAACTAAATGTTCCTGCATGTGCCTGTAGCACTCTTCAAATAGGTATTTAAAACAGCTTTAAAGTAATGTCTGCACTGGTTCTTATGCTCAAACATTAACCTAACTGACTCTACAATCAAAACAGTGGATATTAACATGGCACAGAGGAGCAGTCTGTCCTACAGGGCTTCAAGCAGTCCATTACCACAATCCTTGGTGGGTTATGACTTTACCCCAAAGTCTTATGTGAGCTAAAAGAAAAGTGCAAAGGAGAGAAATCATCCTTGCTCAATGAATCCCATCTCATTTGAATTTTCCACTTCAAGTCACAATTAATAGATAGTATTCACATCTTTTTCATTTCTCTGGCTCTATTATATGTAAGTAGAACAGATGCTTTGTGCAGGCTGTTCAAGGCACAGAAACAGACTATTGTTCCTCATGTTTTTGGGTTGCCCTTTGCTGTGGGAAATGATAGTAGAACAGAAGGCACTTCCAGTTATGGAAAGCAAATTAAGTTAGCAGTTTTCAGAGCCTATTCCCAGAGAGGATCTAAGCATTTCTTTCTGCAGTTCCCAGGTGTCATGTCAGATTGCTCATCCTGGGCAGGGGGAGGAGGAAACAGTGGGTTCAAGTGGGAAGCATCTCAGGGAAGGAACTTCTCTATCACTTAAGCTAGAGGTTTGTGGCTCAGGTTCTGGTGTTTGATCTGCAACTACAATAGCTACAGTGGACCAAAATGAGGTCTGGGATGAGTTTGGGGATCACTTGTATTCAACCAAGGGTTTGATAGAATTCATTCAAGCTAGAGTTCATAACTTGAACACAGCTTACTTGTGTTAAAGTTATTAGGATCTTAAATAGGAGGTAACTTTTCAGATCAAGAAGTCTATGAGCTATTATTTTTTTGTGGGGGGAAGAACCAGCATCACTTCTGTATGGAACTGCTCTCTGATTTGGATGGGTGATACCTATGATAGCCCAACCCCTGGGGAACGGCAAAGCTTGAGCAAAAGAAATGCTACAACTCACTTGGATAACCTCAGCCTGTGTTCTTGGTTAGAGGGTCAGATCTAGCCTGAAGAATGTGGAATGTGTATAATAACTCTGTGATGTATTCAGATTGATTAAGGTCACAGAAGCTACCTGCACAGAATGAAGCTCATTTAAAGCTGAGTAGGGCAATGTTTTTTAGAGAAGCACAATGATGCTATTTCTCCAACAAACTGGAAAAGTATGAGGAAACATTTCTCTGACGATGCTGAAGATGAGAAGCTATCCAAGAAATACCTTAGGACCAATGAAAATGCTGAAAACACTTAAAAAACATTAGCCTGAAAATATAACTATCTTTTAGTTCTGCTGCTTAATTATGACACTTGAGAACTGTGCATAATAATAAAAATCCTATTGAATCTGTGGTGGGAGTAGAAACGTTACACTAAGGTAGAAAAGCAGAAGCATTCTAAAAACATAAACCATGCAAACTCTCAGTTCTTATTCTTCACTGCAAATTGAATTATACAAACTGAAATTATCCTTAATTCTATTAGCTCAATGAGAGTCATCTTATGGAACAGCTACATACAACTGAACATTGTTATTGTAGCATTTTGTTGTCAAAATGCACATAGAGCCCACAGGGAAAATCAGGTAAGTTACCTTAAAATGTATTGTTTAAACAGTATATTATCTCTTTAGGTCTGCTTTTATTTCTGATGTACAGGGATCATTCAAGATACAAGATGTACATTCATCTTGTACACAAGAGACACAAATAGGGCTGAAAAGTCACAGAAGAAAAGTTTCTTATATGGTAACTTTTGACAGAATCTTCTAGAAAATAAGGTTTCAAGACAAACTGGAATAAAACTATTTCAGAGAAAGAAATGTAGATAAAAATCAATTATTATTTTGTTCACTTTTTTAACACTGCAGTGGTGCTTTTGGCTTCTCCAGTAGTTTCTTGTGCTGTTTTATATACTGTATATAGCTCTTGTCCTGCGATGATAAATGTCTTCTTGAAAGTACTCAAAGTATTTCAAGTGACAAGGTAATTGTAGAAGTCATCCTCAGATTCTAAAGCTCTGGTTTTTAGTGCTAGAAGATGAATACAACCAGTTCTCTCCTCTCAGCCAAGGACATTGTAAATGTAGCTGGAAGAACAGCACCTTCTTAAGCTAAATTAGCACCTTCTAATTTAAGCACCTGAGATTTTGTGATCCTCCCTCAATGGCATTCCAGATCTGTCCAGATCCATGTTGTAGCAGTTCTTTCAATTTTCTTAACTTGTGTAGTGGTCTAAGCTCCATTTTACCCCCTGGAAAGGTGACCATGGTAAGAGTCACCTCATGCCTCTCTGGATTGCCTAAAGAGTGCAGATTCACAGAATCATTCAGGTTGGAAGAGACCTCTAAGCTCATCAAGTCCAACTATACCTAGCACTCCCATACCACTAACCCATGGCCCTGAGCATGATTGCTACTCTTTGATTGGGTTTCAAAGTCTTTCTCTAAGCAAGATGGATTTTGATCTAAGGATGTATTTCACACTTTGAACTGAGTTAACTAATAGGTGTTAACACAAGTTACTCCTTCCTTCTTGATGTGTTTTTAAACTGTGGGATAACTTTTCAAAGAAAAGAACTAAAAGAAAATCAGTCCTCACATGATAATGCAATTCTGCCTTGAATACAAGAGGAAAGCTCTGTTACTGTTTGCTCAAGCACTCAGTGGCTCGATGAAACCCAACTCAACAGCTTAATGAAACCAATAAGGCTTTATGTAAGTTCTAGAGCACATAACTCACCTGGTCACAGCTGAAAACCCTGTCTTATCAGCTTGACCTCATTCTTTTGGGAAGCACTGAGATCTCTCAGTTGTTCTGGATGCTTTATAACACAAACACTAACAGTTTTGGATGAGAAACAGCTTGTGAAATACTTAGGTTTATTTGCCCGCTGATGTGTTACTGCTCAAAATTGCACTACATAACTAATTATAGGCTTAACATTGGTACTAACTAATTTTAAGAACAGCATAAAAGAGTGCTATATGCCATTTTTTAGCTTTGCACCTAGCCTATTAATCAAGGAATAATAGAACTGGAGTCTGAGTCTTGTAACATTGCTATTGTTAGATCCTGCCTAGCCCTGGCATCCTCTGTGTGTGTCATATGGCAAGGTTGCCTTCAGGACTCAAGAGCAACACAGATAAAGACAGCTAGTGTTAAGACAGTCTCTCTTCCACTAGTCAAAAGAAATTGATCCAAGGATAGAGAGGAAAAACCCTTTCCAGCTGGGTTTTTACACCACACTCATTGCCTTGGTGCTTTGGTACAAGCTGCATGCGCAGCAAAAGGAGAACAGACCCATTAGTGTCTAATGGATTGTTCAAGGTTACACACAGGCTGGAGAACTTTAATGAGAACTTAATGGGACTTCTGCTGCTACTGATTAAGTGTGTCTCTCCTTTTGAGGATGCGGGTAAAACTGTGAAGTTAAGGAAAAATGAATCCCCAGTCTGTCACTCCCTCCTGCCCTTAATCCCCTTCATTAGCTGCCTTCCAGAGACAAGATCCTGACCCACTAACTGAGAGGACCACTGATTTAAACACTAATTAACCATAGGAACTACTCCCTGATGTTGTTCTTTCTGTCATTTATGGCTTGTAGGTTAAGCTAACTGTGACAAAAGCAAGAGTCTAGTCCTGTACTGTAAATTTGTTATCCGTGGTGCCTTGCCAAGGTCTTAGTTCCAGAGCAGGAGAGGCAGAGCTGCTGAGATGGCAGCTGAGGGGAGAAGCAAGATGTCAGAACACAGAAGCACAGAATCATTAAGGTTGGAAGAGACCTCTAAGCTCATCAAGTCCAACCATCCCTAGCACTGCCATACCACTGAACCATGACCCTAAGTAGAAATGTTGCTCTCTGCTCACCACTGCTGGTATTTTTATATCATTGATATGGATTTGCATGAAACATGATTTGTCTGCTGGAAGTTCTAGGAATCATTGTCACTGCTAGATTAAAGCACATTAATTAATCACCATCTGCATCCTTAACAGTAACTATGGAAGAATGACTTGTGAGCTCATTTTATTGTGGTGTTAATATTAATAATATTAAATATTATTAATACTGTAGAATTAATATTAATTAATGAATATGTTCTGTTGATGATTTCTTCCTGATTTCACTTGACCTCAGTGTTTGGTTTGGAGCAGGGGCAAGGTTTCTACAACAAGTCCTTTGAGTGATATCTTGCAGATGTTTTCTGTTCTACTGACACAGAAACATCACCTATAAGAGGCAACATTGAGACTATTTGTCCTAAAAGCTGGCTTACCTTGGAAGTTTTTAGAGGTTGTTAATCTTAGCTCAAGCATTTTAGGGCAATTATTTCTGTGGAGTGTGGAGCAACATACATAGCTATGGCTACTTAAGTGTTCTCTTCTTAATGAGTTTTCCCAGTTACACAAATCCATATCAATTATATAAAAATACATAGTTTACTACTATAATTCAATAAAATAGGAAGAATTAATTATTCATTCAATGTAACTGCTTTCAAGAAGTGAATAAAAATATCCTATGTGAACTATGAATCAAACAACTCTGATTCAATATTCAAGTCCTTGCCTCCTCTGAAAACAACACTTGCCAGACTTGAATCTATAAAACTTATTAAGGAATTAAGAAATCACAGCTTAGAGCAACAACAAACCTCTAAGTCCATTTGGAGCAAGAACAGGCTAGGTTGCCTCTTCCTTTCTTTCCTTTTTAGTTCCTTTCTGCTCTTATAACTGTATTTTTATGCTCAAATTTTGTATCTTTAAGGAAGAGGAGTCATTCTTGTTTAGTTTTGGATCACTTACTATCTGGTTTGTTGGTTGTTTCTCTGCTTATTTTCTGCATCCTCATAATGGATCAAATACATTTAGAGTTTAGTTTCACACCCAGCCTGGAGGACATGCTCCTTTCAAAGCTCATCAGGTGGCTGCATTAACTTTCCTGTTTCCCAGCTGCTCCAGGCAAGCCTGACTACTTGGCCATGGAGGATTTGAGCCTGAGGTGCTCCAGAGATGGCACCTGTCCTTTAAAAGCCTTTGCCTTCAAGCCTAACTCTACCTTCTCAGAAAGCCTGGCAGGCTAAATGTCTCACTTGCTAGAGCCTCCAGCCTCATGAGCACTTTGTGCTAGTGCTTTTTATTAAGTGCTCTTCTCCCATGCTTTTACAGGCTTTAAAAAAACCCAACCCTCATGTTCTCTCTTTTTTTTTTTCCATTTTCCTTTTTGAGTGGTTTCAATTTTCTCTCTTTTATGTGACCTCTGAGTCTCAGAGTTTGTGCTGTGTGCTCCAGCCTTTACTTGCAGAAGTGAAATGGGGTTTCCTCTGCCAGCAAAGCACATACCTCCCTCCTCCTTGTGTGCCCAAACTACCTGCTTTTGGCCTTCTTGACCTACACCTCAAGCTTTTATATATCTATATATATATATATATATATATATATATATATATATATCTCCACAGCAAATCTAGCTCAGCCTTTTAAATAGATGTGAACACCTCCAGGTCTCATTTAATCTTGCTGCAGCCGTAGCCATCTGACTCCTGACAAAACGGCAGCTACCTTTGTCATGCTTGACAGTACATTTGGTCTTGATGCCCAGCCTGCTCTGTCATGTTCTCAGAAGCACAAGGAACAGTTTGGATGCAGCTGTCACAGTGAGATTTGCTTCAGGCTTTTTTTGCCTTAAGCTTTGCTTCTGTCTTGAAGCATCCAGAAACCTCTATGTCTGACTCCTCCTATGCTGCTGCTCTCAGTGCCCTACCTATGGGCAAAATTAGCTGGAGTTATTATTCACTTATTCTAGTTCTTCTTCTATCATTGGACTGGATTAAGATGCTTTCTTCTAACTAAGAATCATCCAGATTTAGTTGGTCCTATCTTGTATCCACCTCAGGAAGTCATCTTTAAAAGGTGCTCAGTGATGGGTGTTTAAGAAACATTGAGATGCTCTCCTTAGGGCCATGGGTTAGTGGTATGGGAGTGCTAGGTATGGTTGGACTTGATGAGCTTAGAGATCTCTTCCAATCTTAATGACTCTGTGATAAGAAGAAAAAACCCAATCAGTCTGTCAACACTTTGATTGCTGCTGCAATCACAAAAGCTCTTTAAAATTAGAAATTTTTTTGTCTATAGGAAGAGAAGCAAAATATCCAGGCCATAGAAGATCTGAATAGCCATCTGGAAGGGCCCAAAGAGCTGTTTCCAACTTTGTTGCATCACTCAGGAGTCTGGAGTTGGATGGAGCAAGTCCAAGCCACAGATTGTTGGAATGTTAAGAGAGCTCTTTAAAAGCCTGAGTCTGCTAGCTACTAAAAGTCTCTGAATTTGGATATGTAAAAATTAGATGGATAGACCCTGACATCTTTTCATTAAAACATATTTATCTTAACACATTAATTTTCAGATGAGTCAGTTCAAACAAGCTTAGCTGTAATGTTTGGGGCTTAATGCCTTGATGGCTTTAAAAAAAGGTTTAATAGCTTCCATTAGGCTTCCATTAGCAGTGCTGGAGAAAACAGGGAGATGCACATGCAGAAAGGCAATAATTTGTTTTGTTATTCTGCTGTAGTGGATGAAATCAGATGGCTGCTACAGTGCAGATTCCTCCTGATGTCCTTTGGTTCTCCTAGATACAGGTTCAGAATTCAAGTTAAATAGCTTTCTGTCTTGTTCCTAATTTCATCAGCTCATTTGTGGAACAAAGCACCTGCTCTCCCCTTCAGCCCTTGCCTTAACTGAAGTACAGTGATGTTCACATATGCTCTTCATCAGTTTGACTGTATGCTCTACTTACTTTTGCTCTTTGTATTTTACTACTTACTCATGCATAGCAGGAGAGCTGTAAATGTTTCTTGATGTACCTGCAGGGGGAGAAGGGGAGATATAGTACACACAAAGTGCTTTCCACAGAAGATTTAAAGAAAAAGAGAAGTTTTCATTTCACATGACTTATATTTGTAAGAATATCAGCACCAATTCTGACAGTGGAGATAAACTTGAATTCTAACCCATGTTTGTAAAGATGGATTCTTTTCTTTATGTCACAGTTTTCTGTATCCATAAGCTGTGAAAACAGCAGCTGCATAGCTCTCCTGTCTCCATAGGAGCAGTTTTTGACCTTGGTGGAAGGCCAAGAAGCCAATTCAGGTTACAGTTTGCTTTGTTATTGGAAAGTACAAGTGCTGTTGGGCCTGGGAGAGACTTGGAAAGAAAGCACACAACTTTCCATCCACTGAAAACTAGAGATTTGGGAAAATGTCTTAATTATCTCTTCGCCAACCTTTATGTAGGCTTTTTAATCACAATTTCTGCTATGTTTTCAATGGCTCTTTTTCCTACCTAAGTCTCAAAATGATGTTTGAACTAAGGCAGACCCTGCTAGTGCCTAACATTATGAGCTGCTTGCTCGGTGCTGACAAAACTACAGGCTTCTGAGTTTGCTTTATTTCCCTGGAGGTGATTGCAGCATTCATCTTAATATCTTTTTTGGGTACAGAGGAGTGTTCCAGTAGACAGCAGAACATCAATTAGAGATGTGAAGCATGCTCCCAGGCATATAGGTCTTCTGTTAGCAGCCTGTTCAAGGAATGAAGTGGTGAGGATCCAAGACAGTCCAGATGTTACCAATTCTTATCAGTGGTCACTGCAGCATGAAATCTCATCTGAGGCTCACTTCTTGGAATCATTCAAGGTGAGTTATATAAGAAATCTCATAAATTCTTCTTATTATTAGTAGGGTAGGATTAAGGAGTGATTAGCAGGAACATTTGAAGGATTAATTAACTTGAAACATTCTTGTGAAACAGCAAACAGTCTGGGCTTTTATGGTGTGCAAAGAAGGTCTTGCCTTTTCTGCAAGTGGTCATCCTACTTCTTCAGTGACCTAATTGGGGTTTTTTTTCAGTCCTCTCTGGAGGAATGGAATCATTAAAGCACCATAGAACTCTTGGGCCAAAAATGTGCTTTAAGCACTTTACTCTTCAATTTTTACTTGTATTTTGCCTAAGGGCAGTTGTTAAAACTGATGTTCAGAGTCCAAGTCAATCAGTGGAGGGCTTTTTTCCTTTCTGAATTGGAAAAAATAAGTATATTGAGTCCCTAATTCTCTACATCAATTTCAGGATTGTTGATGTCTTTATGATAAACAATTTTCAAGGTCTGTAGAAGCATTTGGGTATTAGAAATTAACATTTCCCTCCATCAACAACAATGATAAATGCTTTTTTTTTTTTTTTTGGCTGGGAGCATAATTCTTTTGTCTCTTATGAGGAGTGAAAAACATGCTGGAGCAGAATGGCTATAGATGCTTAGCAAATGTCACTAATTCATTGTTCCCATAAATGCTGTCTGGCAAGATTCCAAGGCCAGTCATGGAAACAGAGAATATTGTGTCAAACCAATAAAAATGGAAATGAAGAGTTAAAACTGCAGATTTGGGGGATTTAGTTTAATTTCTTTTAATTTATCTTGATTGTAGCATAAGGTTCAGAATCAACAGAGCCTCAATTATCTAGTAGGTGATGTGGTTGGTTTCTGACTTAAGGGAAGATAGAGAATAAACCACTAGAAAACCAAGGGAGCAAGCTTTTAATAGCTTTTGCTGTTCATACTTGTAGCATTAACAGAGAGAACAAAGGAAAGACATGGTGCTGGGGTTTGTTTTTCTTGTTGCAACAAGCCCATACCAGATATGGAAGACTACTACAAACTTCAAATGCCATAAACACTGTCAGCATTACAGAAATGTTCAGGACTGTAATTCATTAGCTGTACATGCATTAGCAATAGAAATAGCTCTCCTGGACTCAAACCTAGATGTTATTTGTGAAACTAACACTTGTCAAGGGAACATTTTGCATTTGCTGGATGAACTGAAAAAACAAGAATCAACTAATTGAAACAGCAAAGGAATGGAGAGGATGAAAACATCTCTGGTTTCCTAAACTTAACAGAAGTCTAAATTCTTTGCAGGTTCTTCTGAAGTATTTTTAACTTCTAAAGTCTTATAATGCAGTAAAATCCATATTCTGCTGCAAAAAGTATTGCAATCAGATGCTGCTCCTACTATAAAACATATTGATATGAAAATGCATAAGATTAGGTGGCAATGTTTCCAAAGATTGCTATCAAAACAACACCACATGGACTTGCTGAAAGCTCAATTAACCTTTGCTGTTTGAAAAGTTGCTACTGAGTCCAGCCATGCTGAGAAGATCATCTGGCAAAGAAACTGGAGGGCTGATGGTTGGAACACAGGCATGCAGTTATTCTCACTGGTAAGTTACGTGCTGATGGGATCCAATTTGAGGCCAACCAAGCCTCTCTGAATCATCAAAGAAGAAATGTTCATAATGCCCTTGGCTTCCAAGCATGGTCTCTACTGCCATGTGTCAGAGCCAGCTTCTGACTAAGGCAGGTCCCTGGAAGAGGCTCCTTTCTCATCCTTACATCACCACATCTTGGAGCATCCCACATGATTAAATGAAAGTTCAAGCCATTCTTTTGGATTGTATCTAATTAGTACATTTGCCACCAGGAAATTATGCCAGCAGCCTGCTTTGTTTGAAGATTGTCATAACTGCAAAGATGGAATAAGCTGATGTTAGCTAGTGACATCAAAATCACATTTTTGTCCTAGTTTGAAGCCAAACAAGCTATTCCATGCCATATTTGTCATATTTAGTCCCTGAAACTTTGACACCAAGCTTGGGACTTAGGTTCTCTTACATAAAGCTTAAGACCCCAGTAAAACAGGTGCATCATGAAGCTATTTAGCACCTAATTAACAGCAAATACAAATAAGGAGAGATTTAGATCTCTAGCCTTCCTGAAGGTTGAACACCTGAGCCATCTGGGGTGGTAGACTGCTAACTCTCCTGGTGAGGATCAGCAGCCCAGCTCTGCTGCTGCAGGACTCTGTTCTGCCTTCCATCTCAATCCAAGGCTTCCTGAGTCTCAGGGTGCAGCTCCTGAGTCTCAGGGTGCAGCTCCTGAGTCTCAGGGTGCAGCTCCTGAGTCTGATTCCCATCTGCTGCTGAGTCCTTCTGCTACAGCATCAGTAGTGAGGTAGTTGCCATCAAGGGGGGGTTGGGTGTGCTATTGGTTTTGTGTGTGTGTGTGTGTATATATATATAAAATTTTCTTTTTATTATTTTCATTAAAGTAGTTTAAGTACAATTTCCAATCAACAAGTCTCTCTCTCTCTCTGTTAATTTCCCCCTTTCCTCCCTGGAGTGGGGGAAAGGAGATAATAGAGAGTAGCTGTCACTGGATTAGTGGTTGGCCCAACCCTGACCCTTGACTGTTTTATACAAGTTCAGGTCACCTGGAAGACAAAAGGAGTTAAATATCCAACGCACTTCAGAGAATGATGACTGCTTATAAAAGTGCAGGGGGAAAAAAGATTGGCTTCATCTACCTGTTCCAAGATACATGCTGAAAACTTTTCTTTTTACCTCAATGTCTACAGCTTGTTAGCTCTAAAAATGTTGTAAGTGGCTGAGAGCTCAGTCCTGTTCTGTTCCAGCTCACAGCTGAGTCTCTCTGGGAGACTCATGTTGTTTGCCCTTTTGACCATACTTTCAAGATGCTAAGATCTTTATTTGGTCAGGGTTATTTAACATTCTCTTTCTGGACTATTAACTGTCCCTTGCTACTTTGGAGTTACTAGGATCAAGGCAGAAGAGGTAGAGGCAACTCCCAACCTTACAAAATGAATAAACATTGCTTCTTCAGGGATCTTTTTTCCATGTCTGGGAAGGTAAGGTAACTTTTCTGTCTGAAACAGTTCTATAAATTGTTCCTCATGTTTTTTTGTCAGTGAGTTATAGCATACAAACAGATATATGAGAGTAATGCCTTCAGACATTGAATGAGATCAGCCCCAGCTCCCTTTTGGAATGATCACAGGCTGGGGTGACTGACCTCTCCCTCCCATCCCCTTCCCTTGGGCAGTGCCACCACAGAATTAGACACTCCCAGGGATGGGAGTTGGTGGGATTGGAGCCTCCTTAGGTCTTGTTCTAGTCTGTCTCTTCATATCAACCAAACATTACTGCAAATGAATACTACACAGATCAAGTCCTACAGTGTTAGGTTAATAAAAGAAATGGATTTATTCTTTGAAGGTAAAATCAGTTTGCTTGGTTGGACAGAAATAAATCTGCTCTACTTCCTATCAGGAAATTGCTGTCGGGCCCAACCAGAAGATAAAATTCACTGACTCTTGACTATATAAGAGGGAATGTGTTCCCTTGCTGGTTATTCTCACATTTAAGACTACAATTCCATACTTAAGATATTAATATCCAAATTTGATAGGTTTTTATTCTTCTAAAGCTGGGAGAGCTGCAAGATCAGCAATCTTCAGAACTCCTGACATCTGCAGCAGCAAACCACAACATCCCTTGTAGAGGTTCCAGATTTGGCCCAGGTCTGTCCTTGTACAAATCACAGAATTGTTAAGGTTGGAAGAGACCTCTAAGATTATCAAGTCCAACCATAAGATATGCCTACTTACAGGTAATGGTCTTTATAGGTAATGGTCTTTTCCTGACAGGTCAATTCTAAGCATTCAGAAGAATAAAACGTATAGATATTGGCTTCAAGTTGCAGCAGGGAAGGTTTAGATTAGATATAAGGAGAAATTTCTTCCCTGAAAGGGTTGTTTAGTCTTGTCCCAGGCTGCCCAGGGAGGTGCTGGAGTCACCATCCCTGGAAAGGTTTAATAAGTATATAGATGCTCTCCTTAGGGCCATGGTTTAGTGGCATGGGAGTGCTAGGTATAGTTGGACTTGGTGATCTTAGAGGTCTTTTCCAACCTTAATGATTCTGTTATTCTGTGATTATTGAATTTTCTGACCTCTGAGGTAGGTTGTAACAACATAAAAAAATCATCTTGATTTCATACATACAAAGCAAATAGGAACAGAGGACAAAAGGGCTTAATCCATTTTTGTTCTACCTCTCTTGATTTAATTAGCATTAGACCATGCATCACTTTGTCAAAATACTGTCTACATGTCTATTGTAAGCTAAACAGTTGTAATATAGCTGCATATCACCTGGAACATAGAAAGTAATAGCAGAACATTAGAGAAGTAATGGTTCAATGCTTTTAATTTTCTGATTAATAGTACAAACCAATCAAAATAACAATGCAGTGCATGCTTAAAACCCCCAAATCATGGAAACAAAACCTGTTAGTTTGCAAGCATATTTTTAATAGCATTCTGAGCTAATAAGAAGAGAAAATGTTTATACACTATATAAACTGCAGGTTCATCTGTTAAAACCTCTTATTTTTTCTGCAAGCATGCAGTTAAAGCAACAGGATAATCAGATTTTCAGTGTTCTGGACAGTCAGGATGGAAATGATAAATTGAAGCACCATGGTGTGATTTTTGTACATGTTTATTTCTCCAGAGGTTGAAGGACCTCAGAGGGTGCTATTAAGAAGGCAGCTACTATCAGGACTTAACCACATGATGGTTGTTGAGAATGAAAGAGTAACCCTAATGATTGGATTACTGCAGCATATTAACTCTTGAACAAGTGTTAAATGTTCATCTGCTCCATCTGCTTCTCCAAATGTTCCTGAGTAGACATTGGGCTCCTCATCTTGGTCAAGTTTCCTGGGTGCTAAAATAATACAAATAAATAATAC
>VWZO01010644.1:112713-135882 GCA_013396975.1 Bucco capensis | reverse complement strand
AAAAGAATGGGGGGGGGGGGGGGGGGGGAATGCTGGTAAAATTCTGTACCTTTAAATTTAACCTTCTCTCACTACATATGTTCTTGAAATATTATCTTCAGACTGCTGCTGCTGAACTGGGAGGTTATGTTGGCTTCAACCCCTCCAAATATTTGTCCTTCTCCTGCCACAGAGGTTCTTAGCACTCCAGAGTTGTTTGAAGTGATCACTCTGCAGTTCCACACTAATCAGTTCTGTCAAGAGAATGCAGTGTACATAAGGGAGGGAATTAAAAAGGAGGGAAAAGGAGCATACTTTGAGGTTTCTTTTGGGGCTTTATTGTAGCATTCTGAAGGAATATTTAGCATATTTTATTGTTATCCTTTTATAGACACTAACTGAAAACAATGTGAGCAAGTAAACCTGTTTAGAAGTGCATGCTTTCCTCAGGAAGGGCTTATAAAACATAGAATCACAGAACGGTTTGGGTTGGAAGGGAGCTCTGGAGCTCATCTAGTCCAACCCCCCTGCAGTGGGCAGGGACATCCCCAACTAGAGCAGCTTGCCCAGAGCCCTGGCAAGCCTCACCTGCAATGCCTCCAGGGATGGGAACTCAACCACCTCCCTGGGCAACCTGTGCCAGTGTTCCACCACCCTCGTGGGGAGCAACTTCTTTCTAATATCCAGTTGAAATCTACTCTTCTCCAATTTAAAACCATTGCCCCTTGTCCTTTCACTGCAGGCCTTTGCAAACAGGCCCTCTGCAGCCTGCTTGGAAGTTCCCTTTAGGTACTGGAAGGTCACTAGTAGGTTCCCCCGAAGCCTTCTCTTCTCCAGGCTGATAAAGCAGCATGTTAAGCTCTTCCAGCTCCCCTGATATCTTTGTATGTTCAGTGGACTCCAAACCCCATCTGCTGCTGCTTCACTGAAATGTAAACTGAAATTCCTTCACCCTGGCCCAACAACTGAAGGAACACCTGCCTCTCTTGGTGGAAACCCAAACCAGAACCACATTCCTATAGCAGTTGTGGGATGTAATGACCTATANAGTTGGGGATGTCCCTTCCCACTGCAGGGGGGTTGGCCTAGATGAGCTCCAGAGGTCCCTTCCAACCCAAATGATTCTATGATTCTATGATTCTAGGATAAGGTGACCTCTGATGTAGAAGATCTTTTCTAAGCTTAGGAAGCTTAGACTGTTAATGGCTTCGGGGTGGGGGGGTGGGGTTGGGGATCCTTCTTACCATGGGATATCCAGTGTAATCAACACATTAACTCTGTTTTTCCTATGGATTAAATACAGTGTGTCTCCTGAGCAGGCAGCATGGTGTGCACTCTCACACTGCTGAGAATTCCTTCCATGCAGCAGAGCAGAGTCCAAGCAGCTTTTCTCTCCAGGGCTCCAGGCATTCTAATCCTACTTTGCTTCATGAAGCACAAAATGCCCAAAGTGCAGCTTGATATGGAGCTGCCTGCAAGTGGAAGACTTCAGTTAGTTCAGTAAACATTTTGATTATTCTTAAGTGGTTTGCTTTTGATTAAAAATGCCTAGAAGAAATCTTCCAGTGCTTGGGAAACTGCAACTTGGAAACTGCCTGGGCTGTAAAGGTAAGTAGGAGCTGAAGAAAGTTTTGTGCTGCTGGAAGCCACTCATTTTGGTGACCAGTTGAGCTAGCTAGAATGAGGAAGGTAGCCCAGGACTGGGTTTGGTGCTGGAAGCTGCTGGAGTCTAACTGGTCCAGCATGTGCCAAAAGAGCCTGTTTACTGATGGGTGGTGTAGAACTCCTAAAATAAGGCTTACCAAATCCAGCATCAGAGAATATTAAGTGCTGAGAAATAAATAGGTGTGGGAAAGTGCAGGTTTATTTTTCTACTGCCCTCTTTTGGGTTCTTGTTTATGATCCTCAAGCTTTTCTCTGTATTTTTGTGAGGTAAGCCACTAACTTTTTAATTGGAGCTGTAATGTCCTGATGTTCTAAACCTCTGAATACAAAACCTTGACTAAAAAAAAAAAAAGGAAATGAAAATCAACAATGGTGAAATACTTAGCTGATGGATTTCTGGTCTCCTGTAATTTCTAGATCTTCTAGTTTTGTTTAGGTGAAGAATGTGGGACTGAACAGAGAAGTGATGCTCTCAAGTTACCCCCTAATTCAGGCTGCCCAGGGAGGTGGTGGAGTCACCATCCCTGCAGGGGTGTAAGAAATGGATAGATGTGGTAGTTAGGGCCATGGTTTAGTGGCATGATGGTGATGGTTGGACTTGGTATCTTAGAGGTCTCTTCCAATCTTAATCATAGAATCCTAGAATGGTTTGGGTTGGAAGGGACCTCTGGAGCTCATCTAGTCCAACCCCCCTGCACTGGGCAGGGACATCCCCAACTAGATCAGCTTGCCCAGAGCCCTGGCAAGCCTCACCTGGAATGCCTCCAGGGATGGCAACTCAACCAACTCCCTGGGCAACCTGTTCCAGTGTTCCACCACCCTCGTGGGGAGCAACTTCTTTCTAATGTCCAGTTTAAATCTATTCTTCTCCAATTTAAAACCATTGCCCCTTGTCCTTTCACTCCAGGCCTTTGCAAACAGGCCCTTTGCAGCCTGCTTGGAAGTTCCCTTTAGGGTACTGCAAGGTCACTAGTAGTTCCCCCTGAAGCCTTCTCTTCTCCAGGCTGAACAATCCCAGCTCCCTCAGCCTGTCCTCATAGCAGAGCTGTTCCAGCCCCTGAGCATGCTCGTGGCCTCCTCTGCACCTGCTCCATCAGCTCCATGTCCTTTCTGTGTTGAGGGCTCCAGAAGTGGACCCAGTATTCCAGAGGAGGTGTCAGCAGAGCAGAGTGCAGTGGCAGCATCACCTCTCTGGCTCTGCTGGCCACGCTTCTCTTGCTGCAGCCCAGGATGCCATTGTGCTTCTGGGCTGCCAGCGTGCACTGTTTGCTCATGGCCAGCTTCTCAGCCACCAGCACCCCAAGTCCTTTTCTGCAGGGCTGCTCTCCATCATCTCATCCCCCAGCCTGGATTGATAGTGGGGATTGTTCTGACCCAGGTGCAGGACCCTGCACTTGGTCTTGTTGAAGCTCCTGAGGTTCCCCTGGGCTCACCTCTCCAGCTTGTCCAGGTCCTTCTGGATGACATCTCACCCCTCCAGCTTATCCCCAGCACCCCAGAGCTTGGTGTCATCTGCACACTTGCTGCTGGTGCACTCAATGCTGCTTTCCATAGTGTTTATACAAATATTAAACAGTCCAGGCCCCAGTACAGTCCTGTGTGATCTGTGATACCTGCAGTTACCTTTTTGCTTATTCTTCGGTAGAAATGTCTTAACTCACAGTTTCTCTGAAAGCTTCCTGAAATGTTTGTTGTTGGCTGAGCAGCATTTAGTGGATTGGATTTGAGGTAGTACCCTCCCATACCTAAGAAATGCTACCCTGCTAAAAGAATGCCAAGTCTTATTTTATTTCTGGTATCTTCATGTGAAATTGGCACTGTAAGTAGATCATTTGAAAATAGAATAGAACTTTTGTCCTTGAGTTAATGCAGACAGGTCACAGTGCTGAGCCAGGAGATGGAGAAAGGATGGTGTAAACAGCATAGAGTCAATATATAATACCAATTTCCAGTCATCTGAAATAATAGGTGCTGTCTAATAATTACACATTGTCTGGTGAGAATTCATCAACCTGCTGTAACAAATAAGAAAGTACATTATCATGAGAAGTGTATTAATTAAGTTAGAATCTCCAAAAAGTACAGAAGTTCAGTAATTCTTTTGGGAAACTGAATCTGCCTTAGCCTCTTCACCAAAATGAGGGCATGTCCCAGGTCCTTTATTGCAGAATAATGGAATTGTCTTTAATAGAAGTTTGATAGTAGAGCAAGATGGTTGACTTTTCATTGGTTTGGCTTAAATAAAGACAGATGCATGTCTTTTATGTTTAAAATGACCATTTTTCCTCACTAAAGCAACCCAGGTTATATAGGATATACACAGCAACAGACTGATAGATTGCTGGGAAGACAGAAAGAATGTCAGCTTGCATTAACACGACAGCATGACTTCAAATGTCCCCTACCAGTGTAAATGAGCTAATAATCCTGTCTCTCAATCTACTATATTTCAGCTGAAAGGATCCCTTTCTTTTTTTACATGCCCTAGCACAATTTCCAATCAAGTCAAGGGGTCAAATTGCTCTCAGAGTTGCTCCCCCCCCCCCATCTGTTTCAGTGGAGGGATGGCAGAATTATCCCTCTGGCTGCTTGGATGCACTGACTTCCCTGCCATTTGCAGGCCTGACTGGCTGACATGTCCATCAGACCTATGGCTCTTACAGTTCTACAAGCCTCCAGAAGGCTTTGGATCCATTAAGAAACAAAAGTGCTCCTGAAATTTAATTTGCTGTATCTTTAGAGGTTTTGGGTGGGTTTTTTTTTTGGCAGTATAATGAATCCTGAGTAGTATAATTATCTTTAGAAGAGGCACTAAATAAGACCACCAATTTAAAATATTGAACAAAGTATAGACTTGTGGGGAAAAATGTAGCTTGTATAAAGAATTATTCTATCTGTCTCCCTTAGAAAATGCAGTTTGCTCCTCAGGAGCATATATTATAATGTTCTGCAAATTTTTTACCCACTAAAAATAAGACCTAACCATTACAAAACATCTAAAAGGAGAGTCTAGCATTAACAAAAAGTTACAAAACCTGCCCTGTGAATGGAAATAAGTGTGCATATGCTTCCAGTTAACAATTCCTACCAACAGCTTGCTAGAATATAGACCAGAACAGGCCTTGGTAAAATAGAATTAAAATGACTAAGATTGTAAAAATATAAGATTGGTGTTTCCCTTCCAATGAAGACTTTATAGTTGTCTTTGGGACTTCAAGAAAATGCTCTTTTTCAAGTATGGTAGCTCTTGATGAGTAGCTATTGATTTGAAGAGTGAAAGCAGCTGAAGGGAAGAAGGGTTGTTCTGTGGTTACTGTAAAGACTTCTGAATTACTCTTCCTGGATTACAGCTCTGGTTATGCTTCCAATTTCCCACAGCATGTAGAGAAACTCTGAATTAATTCAGTAACCATACCTGTAACTCACTCATGCAAGTCTCTATTTGAAGAGAAATCTTATATCTCAGGATGCACTTAGGCAGTACTGACTTTTTCCAAAGTCCCTCAGCCTTTTGCTTCATCTTTAGGTGCCTAAATATCCCTGAAACACAGCACTGAGAAATCCAGTCCTGTTCAACTGAAATGATGGGCAGGCTCTGTGTGCACTGAGAGTGCTTTCCTGGTGTGGAAATATCAATAATCTAATGCAGATAAGCACTCCAAGAGGGAATTCAAAGGGAATTCAGCTGAGAATGAAGTTGGCATACAATTCCCCCATTTTATCTCATTCAAAGACCTTTGGGTACAAGGTGGGGAGCAATCTACCAAGGCCTGAAAGTGTAGTTTCTTTAGGCCATGGTTTAGTGGCATGGTAGAGATAGGTATAGAATCATAGAATCATAGAACAGTTACAGCTGGAAGAGACCTTGAAGATCATCGAGTCCAGCCTTTTTCCTAGCCCTTTCACCCCACTAAATGATGCTCCCCAACACAACATCCAGCCATCTCTTAAACACCTCCAGGGACGGTGACTCCACCACCTCCCTGGGCAGCCTGTTCCAATGNACCTGGCATTTGGCCTTATTGAACTTCATGGCATTGGCCTTGGCCCAGCCATCCAGCCTGTCTAGATCCCGCTGCAGAGCTTCCCTATCCTCAAGCAGATCCACACTGCCACCCAGCTTGGTGTCATCTGCAAACTTACTAAGGGTAAGGTAAGGTTGGACTTGATGATTTTAGAGGTCTCTTCCATCCTTAATGGTTCTGTGATTCAGTTTCTCTTGCTCTTCCTCTTGGAGGTCTCACATCTATGTCCTTGAGGACTTGAAACCTGCAGTGCACACAGTGTGCAGATGCCAGCTTTATCATGGAAATATTGCCATAATTTGATTTGATGTAGAGGCATCTACGGAGACCAAGAATTAACTTTAGTGCTTGACTGTCTCTTTCAGCTAGATATTGCTTCCCCAGTTTCCAGGAGAGTCTTCCAGGACAGGCTTCCATCCTCAGTTCTTTGTAATATTGTTGCCTGTTGGCAGAACTTCTTTACACAAGGGAACAACAGCCTCTGCCCAGTCAGTTACCAGGCACAAAACCTCCTTGTATATCACAGAAGGCTTTTTTTTTCATCTTTTTTTAGGTCTGTGGTAATAATGTTTCAAAGTTTAGGTCTCCATGGGCACGTTATTCAACATCTTTGCAGCTGGCTTTGACCTTTTGTCACATTTCAGTGCATGTTCTGCAGTCTTAGGGGTATGCCTTGCTTTATTTGGACTGCTGATTTCTGAGATAGAAAAGGAAAATCCTGAATTGTCTGCTTCTGGCAGCTGAGAGGATTTAAAACCTCACTGTGGCTGAGATGCTGGGATGGTAGCAATGTCCTATTCTGATTAGCTAAACACAATTTGCAGCATGTACACAGCTTAATTTTTAAAACAATTGTCTTTGTGTGCTTTTAAAGTGAAGTCAACACATTCCCTCTTCCTTTGTCTTCTTTAGACTAAACCTCATTCAGTCCTGAAGCAGAGGTGAGAAAAGTGCTTAATTTTCATTAAGAAATAGTTGGGAGCTTGCTGCACTGCTGCACACCAGCACTTATTCTAACCCCTCCTGAGTGCTTGGAAGTCATCTTGATGTTAAGATATTGCTGTAGCCAGCTGCTGCTCTGTCTCCTAATATTCCAATACCACCCTTAACTTTCCTTTTGTAACCTTTGCTATTGAGGCCCATGGGTACATTCTGCTCCAGATCCCAAGCTCAGCTTTGCAGCACGAGCACAGCCTCCTGAGAGCTGCCTGGGAGCTTCACCTTCACCAACTGCTGCCAAACTCTTCTCCATCAATCTGGAACTTTGGGCATGGCCCATTCACTTAAGCTGGCTATTTCCTCTAAATGATGGAGAACAGCACATGCTTTACCCAGTTTATTACACAGCTCCACCTTCTTTTTGTTCTCTTGTGGCTGAGTTGAAGGTAAAGAAGTTGATGGCAGTTGCTGAAAGCCCTGTGGTTTGTGCAGCTTCTATAATGAGCTGTCATTATGATTTGGAAGCAGCTTGTTTTGCTTGAATGGTTTATCAGAGGTTTGGCATCTGTTAATTGCTTGGTTGTTGTTGGTTTTGTTTTGTTTTGAGGGTTTGTTTGTTTTTTTTCACTTTCATAATTTTGATTCTCTGACTGCTCTGGATTCCACAAGAGAAGAATTTTTTTCATTTATGTAATACTTTAATTAAACTACTCTGCAGTCTTATTCAAGCATATCACTGTTGGTATTAAATAATAGAAGCAAATTGCCAGCTGCAGGACAAAAGTCAGGGATGTGTTGGGAAGGAAACTGTGCAGTGCTGCTGATGCAAATGTGCACTGATTCCATGCAGAGGTACAGAAGGGTTTGAACCCTGGAGGAAGGATGGTGCAGTTATGGGATGAAGGAACCCAGTGGAAAAAGTTGTGTTGTGCATGTAACACACATGTTGTTGCCTTTCTGTTTCTTTAGCAAGATGTTGGAATACAGCCCTGCTTGTACTGTCCATGTTGCCTTTCACTCTCCTGGGAAGGAATGATCATTGTTCTTAGCTTGAGCTTTGTAAATCCATCAACTTTGCCCTGTATCTCCCAGGGAGTTGTTGGGCATGTTGTGAGGGGACAAAGGTTTCCAGCAGTCTCTAAGTGCAGCTGTGGGATGGTGCTCCTGCTTCATTGGACATGTGCACTCCCTGCCACAAAGCCAGTTCTCCATCAGCTACTGCTGAGTTCAGTGGCTGTACATCTGGGTGTCTGTGGAGGATGGTGGAATAAATCACCAGGCACTTGTTTGTAAGCAGAGTTTAATTTTAATAGCAGGAATAAAACAAAGAAATGGCATAGTCTGGGGAACTGTGCTGTGAATTGGGTGACTGAAGCAGCACAGGCTGTAAATAGATGTTTTGGAGTGGTTATGTGACATTCCAATCAGTAGTCAACAGCTTGCCTGGCTGCATCCAACCCACAACTCTTCATGCAGTTGGCTCCCAGGTTGCTTGGTTCCTCTAAAGACTTCTTTAGAGAGCTCTATGGGACATGCAGAGACACTTCCAAATCAAAAGCTCTCTCCCTTTCCCTCCAGTATTTACTGGAATATATACATCAGCAGTCTTTCTTTTGCTTCCCTTTTTTCCCCAAGCTCTATATAGCATCCTGTGGTCATGCAGCATGCAACTGATTGAACAGGGCAGCAAAACTTGCTGTAACTGACTCCTAGAGAATGCCATCTCCATAAATGCCAGCCTGGATCCCTAATTCTGTGCTTCCCCCTGATTTGTGTGGTGGCAGTGTCATTCCTTGAGCCAGAAGGATGAAACATTTACCCACCTGCAGATGCAGGTTACTGCTTTTGTGAGTCCAGAACCTTGAGAGTCTCTCTGCATGTTATTAATTGGAATATAGTGACTAGCTTTCACTTGTATACTGGTGACCTAAATATCTTTGAACTACCTGGGTTTTTTTACCATGGTTTTCTTTTTTCTTCTAAGTTGGCCAGCTGGTGCCCCTGGACATGCTCTTGGGTAGATGAAGCAGCTGATGAGTGCTTTGCAAATGTCTAGAGAGACATACATATTTAAAAAGGATTTAATACTCCTCCTCGACTTATTTTGCTTGCTTTCTCACACATTGCAGAGCATGCTAACATCAAAAATGGTTTGTGGAACACAGGTAGTGTATGGTTTAATGCATTTAAAGGAACAGCTGTCATGATGAGAGGACTGAGGTATGGGATATGACTGATCTAAGTGGGAATGTCTGTTACTTCACAGAACCATTAAGGTTGGAAGAGACCTCTAAACTCATCAAGTCCAACCATACCTAGCACTCCCATGCCACTAACCCATGACCCTAAGGAGAGCATCTCAATGTTTCTTAAACCCCTGCAGGGATGGTGACTCCAGCACCTCCCTGGGCAGCCTGGGACAAGACTTAACAACCCTTTCAGGGAAGAAATTCTTCCTGACATCCAATCTAAACCTCCCCTGCTGCAACTTGAGCCTATTTCCTCTCATCCTCTCCCTGCTAACCCTGGAGGAGAGACCTACTCCCAGCTCACTCCAACCTCCTTTCGTTCAGCTTGTTGTGTGCTTTTATTTTCTTAATAGACAAAAATATTACCAAGATAGACAGAATTTTTTAAACCAACAGGCAGGACTCACTGGATTTTACCCTTTTGAAGGTGTTAGTCTTTATTGAATCATTCCATGGCACACGTAGATTCCAGATATGCTATTTGAATTCCAAAACTAGTTCACATGTGCATAGTGGTGCTAGGTATGTTTGGACTTGATGAGCTTAGAGGACTCTGCTAACCTTAATGAGTCTGTGTGCATGGTAACTCTCAGTAGGTCACTGAAGGTTTTGCATTTTTAAGACATACATAGTGAAGGGGAAGGGAAAAAATGCATTCTTGATACCCATGTAAAAGGAAACAGGAGAGGAGATCTGAATGTTTTTCAGTACAGATTAGAATTTGATCTATATTTCTATTTGCTCTTTTTTCCTGTAATCTAAGCTAGTTAAATAGAATAAGAGGAGTAGCTAGGGATAGGACTAGAGACTGAAGGTTTTGCATTTTTAAGACATACATAGTGAAGGGGAAGGGAAAAAATGCATTCTTGATACCCATGTAAAAGGAAACAGGAGAGGAGATCTGAATGTTTTTCAGTACAGATTAGAATTTGATCTATATTTCTATTTGCTCTTTTTTCCTGTAATCTAAGCTAGTTAAATAGAATAAGAGGAGTAGCTAGGGATAGGACTAGAGTTAAATGGGCACAAACTAGCAGCCAGCAAGTTGCAGCTGAACAGGAGGAGGAAGTGTTTTGCTTGGAGGCTAGTGGAGCAGTGGCCCAGGCTGCCCAGGGAGCTGCTGGAGTCTCCATGTCTGGAGAGATTCCAAAGGCAACTGGAGGCCATCCTGCTGCTCTAGGTTCTTCTGCTCTGGCAGGGGAGTTGCACTAGATGATCTCCAGAGGTTCCTTCCAACCCCTAGTGGTCTGGGAGTCTGTGAGTCTCCAAGATGCACAGCATGCAATGATTGTGCTTTTGCTCTCATTCGTCAAACAAACCTGCTCCAGTGAAAAAGGTGTCCAAGGGAGGAAGATAGAGTGCTTTCTGTAGTAAGATGTGTCTCATTTTAGTGTGTGCTGGGCTACTGTGTGCCTGGGCTTCCCTGAAGTGGCTTCATTTGCTGCCTTTAGCCCTTTTCCAAGTGCCTTTTGAGTATAAAGGGGTGGTTGCTCCTGATTTCCAGTGTGGCAGGAGTTACTGTTGGGTGTTTGTAGTTTGGGAGTGCATGAACTTTACAGCTGGAATGCTCTGGGTCTGAAGTGCCCCAGCACCATGCTTACTGGGAATGTCCTATGCAGCCAGTAGGAGGGAGGGAGCCTGGGCACAGTGTGGCTCTAGTGCCAGAGGTCTTTACCATCCCTTTTTGTTTAGGCAATCCAGACAAGCTTTCCTTGGTCCTTCAAGCCTGTGTGACTACCCGATTTCACCTGAACAAGCTTTCACTCTGAATGGGGACAAAGATTTCTTCTGAATCACAGATTAAATCAGACCATGAGTTCCTCAAATAGGGCTTTGAAAGGAAAAAAAACCCTTCACATTCTATCAGAGTAAAACAACCTGTGTCTCAAAACGTGTCTTAACAGTTGAGCTGTGTAGCTAACCTTTATTTTCTGCAAGATCAAGCAACAGCTACAAGAAAGCAAGTAGGAAGAAAATATCTACCATATTAGCACATCTCCGGGATGCTGTAAACAGCCCAGAGGACAAGAATGAAAAAGCATAAGGTACTTGCTTCTTACCACTGCTCTTAATCTCTCCTGAAGTTGGTTTGTATGACCTTTAGCCACTTTTCCTTGCTGATATATGGTGTAGTATTCTTGGGCAGAGAGGGAGTCAGTTAATCTTTCTGTCAGAGGGAGACTCTTGCAACTCCCATGGTGGCTGCAAGGAGAAGCTGAGGAAGCTCCAGATGAGATGTCATGTTCTGCAATGAGGAGGCTTATTAATTTTACCCATGCTGGTGCTCCAGAATTGACCATCTGCTCTCTAAATAACCACATTAATTTCTGTGTTGACCAACTAGCAGCAGTTTCTGTTATGCTCAACACCTGTTATCACTTCAAGCCATTTTCCTGAATATGATGCATTAGATGATGTTTATTATTGGTGTAAAGGATGCAGACAAATATATTCCATCCACTTACATAGTTCAGATGTTGCTTAAGCAAGCTGTTGAAGAGCTTGTGCAAGAAACAATTGTATTTGGGAGCATCACCAGGGAGCATTCTTAATTATCTTAAACTGATTACTGCATTCAAAATACACTCTCCTGTCTGTTGGGGTATGTGATGGGTGTGAGAATGATTCCATGTTGTGTTCCAGTGGCTTTGCCTGTTTATTTCAGGCTTGTGACCAATAATTAAGGAGAAATATGTGTAGATATTATCACATTATTATTATTACTGGCAGGTGAAAAAAGATCCAGGGAAAACTGGTAGAAATTGCCAAGAAATGTCACCAGACAAATCCTGCCATAGTCTCTCATTTGGAGAGGGAGCAAGCTTTTAGTCTGCCAAGAAATGGTTTGTTATGGCAATGATATTTTAGTTCCTAAAGATCTGTGCTTGGAGAAGCTGTTGCCTAGAACTCCATGAAGGAAAAAGACCATCAGTGACAGGAAAAAAAGAAAAAGCTTTCAGATGACAGAAAACTTGTTTGATGCTTTGCTAGCTGTTCTGTAGACTGAAGACTAGAAAACTTCCTGGGAAATGAACACTTCTGGACTGAAATTTCAGGAAGGTGGGATGGCTTCTGTGCTGCCTCTGCTTGTTTTGCTCTTAGCCAGCTGCATAGCCACAAAGAAAATCATTTCTTTAGCCCAATTCATCTCTTAATTTGTCCCAAACTGGAGGATTATGCAAGTGATGTTGACAAAGCTAAAAGGCAGGCACACTTGTCTTCAATGATTTTACAGATGTAAAGGTCTTAGGTCATAGTAAAACAAAGAAATACCATGGAGATCAGGTGATTTACAGGAAAGATTGCTTTGCAGTTCATGATTTCATCCAGGAAAGGTGAGTTTTCCAAAGGCAATGTGGACTTGTAAATGATTGTCCAGGAAGGAGAAACTCCTCCTGAAGTGCCTGTCCATGAGGATCCCCAGTTCATTTCATCTGCTCATTTCCAGCATGAGGAAAAAGCAGGAGCAGCAAAGAAGGAAGCCAAGCATGAACAAAGAGAGGCAAATAAAACTTTTCAATTAGTCAAATATCTCCCTCTTGGGCACAAGAGAATGACAGGAGAAAGCAGAGGGCCCCGAGTTTTAAATTTGCTCATGTGTGGTGTTTCTGCCTCTGTAGACAGTCACAAAATACTCTTTAAAACTTGTGATATTAAATAATGTTGATCAATTGAGGCTGATAAACCTTTTGGGGTTTGAGATATCAAAATGTAATGATTACTTGCAGAAAGAAACTTGTGTTGGAAGGGATGTCTGGAGGTCATCTAGTTCAGCCTCAAAGCTGCTGACATGGCATGAGCTAGTGCAGAGCAATGCAAGCCTATTACACATCAAAATACATTGCAAACACAACTTCAGATACTGAGGCACAATTCTAAAAGCAAACAAAGCAGACAATAGATTTTGCAGCAAGTCCAATTTGTTTTTCAATTCGAATCAAAATAAAAAGACAACTGTATTTTATATTTTCCTACTGTAAAGGAAATGATGATATCTTTCTTTTCAGTTAATTACAGTATCACAGAATGTCAGGGGTTGGAAGGGCCCTAGAAAGATCATCTAGTGCAACCCCCCTGCCAGAGCAGGAGCACCTAGACCAGCTCACACAGCAATGTGTCCAGGCAGCTCTGCAATGGCTCCAGACAAGGAGACTCCACAGCCTCCTGGGCAGCCTGGGCCAGTGCTCTGGCACCCTCACTGCAAACAAGTTCCTCCTCAGGTTAATACTAAACCTCCTGTGGTCCAGCTTGCTCCCATTCCCTCTTGTCCTACCATTGGATGCCATTGAGCAGAGCCTGGCTCTCTCCTCCTGACACTCACCCTTAACATATTTCTAAGCATTAACAAGGTCCCCTCTCAGTCTCCTCTTGTCCAGGCTGTAATTGTAAGACATCCTTCTGTTAAAAACCCCAAAACTCTTCAGGAGCAAACCTGCCTTTGTTTTCCTTTCTTGTAAGGTTAAAAGGAGCCTGAGAGAAGGAGCAGTGAAATGCTGAGGGCACTTGAGCAGCTCTCTTGTGCAGAGAGGCTGAGAGAGCTGGGGCTGCTTAGGCTGGAGCAGAGCAGCCTGAGAGGGGAGCTGAGCAATGCTTAGCAATCCTTCAAGGGTGGGGGGCAGGAGGCTGGGGCCAGCCTTTGTTCTGTGGCACCTAGGGACAGCACTAGAGGCAATGGGCACAAAGTAGCAGCCAGCAAGTTGCAGCTGAACAGGAGGAGGAAGTGTTTTGCTTGGAGGCTGGTGGAGCAGTGTCCCAGGCTGCCCAGGGAGCTGCTGGAGTCTCCATGTCTGGAGAGATTCCAAAGGCAACTGGAGCCCATCCTGTGCAAGCTGCTCTAGGTTCTCCTGCTCTGGCAGGGGGGTTGGACTAGATGATCTCCAGAGGTTCCTTCCAACCCCTAGTGGTCTGGGATCCTGTGTCTATATAGAAAAAAGAAAAATAAAAAATGTAGACAAGTTGAATCTCTGAAGGTTTACAACAAGAAGAGGCTTCCTGCCTCACTGATTTTTGGAGGTTTTTTTGGGGTGTGTGGTTTGCTTTGGTTGTTGTTGTTTTTTAAGTAAAAGCCAGTTACACTGGATGTCTCTTTTGGAGGCATTGGCCATTTAATTAGCCACAGTCACTCTTCTTCATGTGAGCCAGAGGCAAGTGAAATGATCTTCCTTTTTCTCCTGGCACTTTGGATTGATTTGAGAGTAAGACATTTTCCCTAGGGGAGAGAGGCATTGGGTCTGCACAGGGCTGAGCAAATGTTTGTTAATTAATAATTTATTCAGCTCCTACTTTTCTTTGTCTGCATGTAACAGAACACCCCTGGGAAGGTCACTGAGAGCAGAGACTGAACTTGGGACCTTGAATCTGAAACCAGGAGTGGCTACTGCCAAAAGCCTCATCTTTGTCTTACAAAGGTACCTCATCATAACCCCATGATGGGGTCCCTCCACTCTAGAGAGTGGTTTTGTTTCCTCCTGGATATCAGTTAATCCTGATTTAACTGGCTGACTGACACCCAGCCAAATTCAATCTTTTATTAAGTAATTCATTAAATTTATTAAATTACTCAGAGCCCATTGAGGTGACTCAAATTAGCATAAAGCTAATAATACACCATGTTTAACAGCAGAAATACAAGATGCAGTTTTCCCCTGCCAAGTTTTCAGTCCAGTTTCTTGTTGGGGTTACCAGGGCTGTGCCATAGAGCAGGAGCAGTTGTTTGCATCTTCTCTTCCTCTCAAGGCAACTCTTGTCTGTTGTGAGACCCCAAATTCCACTGAGTTAACCCACAAGAACAGCACCATCCTGGGCAGTGATCAGTTTCTGAGGGGAGGGATTTCCCCTTCTCTCCTGTGACTTGCCAGTGTTTTGAGCCAACTTCCTTGGATGTTGCTGGCATTTTGAAGGAATTCCTATTAACACATCTGGGAAGAAAGAGAAACCATGCCAGGCAAGGCCAAAAACTAATTCAGCCTCCTGCCCTTGACAGGGAAGTGTAGCAAATAGCTGAGGAGAGGCCATGGGGACAGGGATAACCATCAAATGGTGCTTCTTTTCCCCATAGAAACTTGAAGGTTTGGCAGAGTTCCCAGGCCAGGCACTGCCTACAGGTTATATCCATTCAGACTGATCAATCAGAAGTTAATAAAGGCTTTTAGCTCCTTGTGCTGACATCAGCAAAACTGCAGTTATTTCTGAGAGGTTTTGCATGGTGGGTTTACATACTTGTGTAATTATAGTGTTATGGAGCTGCTGCTTCAGTGTGGAGAAGAGGAGGCTCAGGGGAGACCTTAGCTCTCTCTACAGCTCCCTGACAGGACATTGGAGTGAGCTGGGGGTAGGTCTCTTCTCCAGGGTTAGCAGTGAGAGGAAAAGAGAAAATAGCTTGCACCAGGGAAGGTTTAGATTGGATATCCAGAGGAATTTCTTCACTGAAACGGTTGTTAGGTCTTGTCCCAGGCTGCCCAGGGAGGTGCTGGAGTCACCATCCCTGCAGGGGTTTAAGAAACATCTAGATGCTCTCCTTAGGGCCATGGGTTAGTGGCATGGGTGTGATAGGCTGATGGTTGGACTTGATGATCTTTAGAGCTCTCTTCCAACCTTAGATATTCTGTGTGTGATTCTGTTTGCCAGGATGTGCATGAGCAAGGTCATGCCATGGCAGCAGGGCTAGCTGTTCCCTTTGTCCACAGATGGAAAGGGACTTCCTTGAGCATCTCAGCTATAATGAACCATTGTCAGAATCATGTCTGAGGAATATTCTTCTCCCAGAAGCATTTGAAAGCATTATGTTATAAGCATTTATGGATGGATGGCCCAGATTTTTCCAGTCTAGCCTTACCTGTCAAGTGATGTTGTTTGTTTCTGGTGCCACACTGCACGAGCAGTAACTCTGCTTCCAGTGGGACAGACACTGTTTATGGGCATCATTGTTTCTGAGGACAATCCCTTGAGCCACACTTATTTGTTTAAACTGTTCACAGAAGATAAACTCAGAATGGCCAGAAGTGCAGTTAGAATATTGTTAATTCATGGTTTTTTTTATGCAGACTTTGTCTGCATCTCTGAACAAACAACACAGAACAACCTCAGTGGTGCAGTGGACAGGAATGGAATAAACCTTGAGCTCTTGCTCCATCTCTCAGAAGGCAACCATCACCCCCTAGTTCTGATCCTGTAAGATATTAGGGGGTCCTGCTGTCCAAGTCTGGCCAGTAAAAACTGGTGGCAGTGCTCTGTGCACATCAATCAAACAGCAGCTGCTAGCTGGCTGAATTCAATTCAGTCAAAGGAGCTTCTTTCTCCCACACCTTTGTGCTTCACCTCAGCAGGAGTACTTATAATTGTGCTCTTTGAATTAATGGTTTGCTATCCTAGAGATCTTAAGCCAGGTTAATTGAGCTGTGGACAGTAACAAACAATTATACTCTGTTTGCTGCAGGCTGCTTGACAAGATGATTTTTCTAACAACATGGTCTTTTTCAGCTAGTATTTTATGGGAAGGGTGAGATTTTTCAGCAGCAGTGAAGTGGTTTAGGAGCACAGATGCTAGTGCATCTCTTCTTCTTGTGCTTCCAAATAGTATAGGACTGGTATCAGACAGCCATTTAGGCATTTATGGGAGCAAGTTGGACCACAGGAGGTTTAGTATTAACCCGAGGAGGAACTTGTTTGCAGTTCAGGTGCCAGAGCACTGGAGCAGGCTGCCCAGGAGGCTGTGGAGTCTCCTTGTCTGGAGCCATTGCAGAGCTGCCTGGACACATTGCTGTGTGAGCTGGTCTAGGTGATGCTGCTCTGGCAGGGGGGTTGCACTAGATGATCTTTCTAGGTCCCTTCCAACCCCTAACAATCTGTGATTCTGCATGATTTGGGGGTTTTCCCTGCTGAAATCTCCTGCCTGCCTCAGGTTTGGCTGCAGAAGGTGAACACAGTCAAAGACAGACTGGGAGGCCTAAGAAATTCAGCATAGATGATACACTCCTCTCTGTTACAGCCCCTGTAAGAAGGAGGGGAGTACCCAAAAGAGTTGTAGAAAGAGGTGTATTAGGACCTTCTCCCTCCCTATGCTCTACACCAGGGAAATCAGAGACCCAAGGTTGAAACTCTTCAGTGTTTAGCTTACAGCAGGGACTGAGAACATAGAATCATAGAATCCTAGAATCCTAGAATGGTTAGGGTTGGAAGGGACCTCTGGAGCTCATCTAGTCCAACCCCCCTGCAGTGGCCAGGGACATCCCCAACTAGAACAGCTTGCCCAGAGCCCTGGCAAGCCTCACCTGCAATGCCTCCAGGGATGGCAACTCAACCACCTCCCTGGGCAACCTGGTCCAGTGTTCCACCACCCTCGTGGGGAGCAACTTCTTTCTAATGTTCAGTTTAAATCTACTCTTCTCCAATTTAAAACCATTGCCCCTTGTCCTTTCACTCCACTTTCTCTCTCTGATAAGATCCTATAGGTGCTTTTGATCCTTCTCCAGGTGGACTTGAGCCCATGAAATTGTCCTCTGGAGGTATTTTTTTCCCCCAAACAGGGAAGATCTGGCCTTTCTTCTGCTCTGCTGGGGAGCTGCTGTAGTTACAGATCCCACCCTGCTCTCTTGAGCTTCCTCTGTGCCCTGGAGGTGGCCAAGCCAAAGACTTTGGTTTAAGGACGACTTTATTTATATTTAATTTAATGCATTTATTCAGGTGCTACTTTTTGTGCCTGTAAGGTTCAGCAATGCCAACTATTCGTAGGGCTTTAATTTCAGCAAGTGAGCTACACAGAAAAAACACCTCTGGAGTTGTTGTCCCCTTCCTGGCCTGACCTGAGTGTCTTTTCCCTGAAAAAAAAGCCATAAAGTGTTTCAGAAATTCTGGGAATCCCTGAGGCAGAGCAATAGCTCTAGAAAACACAGTTCACTGAGGAGATACAAATTGGCTCAGATGGCTTATTAGAAAATGGCCTCAGCTTCAGTTTTGCAAGTGTGCTAGTTCAGAGGTAGAGTAATAAATATTAATCTTATTTTGACATTTGGATGCTATGTATGTGCAGTGCAGAGTGATTAAAAATTATTGTGGGGTATGAAATTCATGTTTTAGCCAGCATGATTACATCCTTCTAAAAATGGGCAAAGCTGTAATCTTTGAAAATTGTGGGGTTTTTGCAGCAGAGACATTAAAATTCAGTGAAGCACTTCACATATCTTTATACAGTCATGCTAATTTGGGAGTAAGGCAAATCACATCCATTCTATTTTAAACATAAGTCATAATAATCTGTATTCAGAGTCTTTGTATCCAAGAAGAATGACCACATCCACAAAGATGTCATACAAAAAATAGTTGTGTTTTTTTTTAATACCAAATAGGCAGACTATATGTATTTCCACTCTAGATTTGCCCTTTATTTCAGAAGATGGGATGGTTTTCCTTCTACCTTTGCCTCTTCCCATAGTCCTATCCTCAGTCTGAGTGCCTGTCCTGGAGTTTCCCTGGTGTGGCATCAGAGTCTGGATGATTTGCTGCAAGCTGGGATTAGAGAGCAGCTGAAAGCTTGGGTGGGCACAATTCTGCTACATTGACTTTACAGATAAGGATTTTTACCTCGGGGTTGCATTGCAGAGAGTCCTATTAAAACCAGAGTGTAATGAGGATGAAGTGTGCTTCATCATATATCAATAAATAAAGGCAGCAATGAACTCACTGCTTCAGAAATGCATAGCACAACATAGCTCCTTCTCATGGATTGCTCTGAGTCAGTCTGTGTCCTCCTATTCAGTGATCCCCCTGTCTTTATCAGTTCTAGATTTGTCTCCACTGAAGGTTAAAAGGTGTATTTAGCTCTTCTGGGTAATGTGTTAGATGGGCCTTGGTGAGAGAAGTCAGTCTTGAAGCTGTCTTCTTTTCTGGGGGGATTACTATGGCTCCTTCTGCTTTACTCACCATTGGCTTTCATCCTCACTGAGCTCTGGGCTTTCCAAGGCCTTTAAAAAATCATTATTTCAGTGGCAAACAGAGCCATTACCTATTCCTAACCCACATGGACCTGTACAATCCATGTCTCCTCATCTGTTATGGAACATTAGGTTGCACAGGCTGCTGTTTTGTGGTTTATTGCCTGGACTCCCTTGGTGCAGCCCAGACCTAACTCACTAGCAGCCTTATCATTTAGTGGGGTGATAGGGCTAGGAAAAAGGCTGGACTTGATGATCTTCAAGGTCTCTTCCAGCTGGAACTGTTCTGTGATTCTGTTCTATGATTCTGTGATGTTCAACTGAGCCTTCCCTCATGGCTGTCTTGGCCCCACATGGGTGCTTGGAAGCACAGCTCTGCCTGCATGTGGGCCATCACTTCAGATCCCAGGTGCAACCTCTCTGTCTCTTCCAGCAGAACAGAATGGATGCAGAGCTGCTGTCACTTGGTGACAATGATTGCAAAGTAAGAGTTTCACTGAAGGACTTGAAATTGCATGTTGGCTAATGCTGCTGCGTGCTGACTGGAGGAGGTTTGCTGGCAAAGTGTCTGCAGAACAAACCTTTCTGTAGAGTGTAGTTTGCCAAACTTTATGACTTGCCCATTAGAAGCAACTAAAATTAGAGAAAAGATTAAAGATGCAAGGTAGAAATGATATCTGAAGAGTTCTTGATTGTCTAATGTAGGTGAAAGCACTCTCTTTTGATACCTTAAAGGTGCTTGGCATTGCAGAGTGTCCTTACAAAAAGGAGGTGAATCCCAGATGATGCTTTCAGCCCATCTGGCTTGGGTGAGATGCTTTTAAGGGGCAGCTTCTCCCCTTTTCTTCTATCTGACCTTAAGGGAAAAGATGCATTAAGGAAGGATAGTTCTGAGAATGTGAGTGTACCTTGCACTGCAACACAAGGCTCCTTCTGCACTTGGCTTTAAACTCGTCATGCCCTGAAGAGTGTTACCAATCTCTATTAAAACTGAATTTATCTTTGTGACTCTCTTGAGTTAGAATAAAGCAGCTACTACTGATCAGATACTGTATTGTGTCCATCCTGCCACAGGAGAGAGAGAACTGCAGGAAAGTGAGTGTTAAAATGTTTTTGTGTCTGAAAAAAATGGATGATATTCAGGCTTCAGTTTTTACTTGTGAAAAATAACCATAGAAATGACAAAGCTAACAGATGAGTTGAACCCTTTCAGGAAAAAATGACTGAAACAAAATTGCTACTAATGGCATTGACATACACAAAAAAAGCCTTGAATTTCAGTGTGCAGGTTAGTGCTGAAGTGTATTATTTTGCCCTACAGTCATTATGGGTGTTGGCAGAAAGTCCATTTTGGAGTGTGTTCATGTAAAGTGCTTCACACGCAAACTAGCCAAGCTGATGAAGACTTTTTGTGCAATGATAGAGATGAAAAATGAGGTTCAACTTTTCAGTTTAAGGCTAGCTTTCAAGAGCTTCAGCTCCTCTTTTCTGTTATGGGAAAAAAGTGAATGATGCTGGGCATTGCAGATCTCCTCCTTAAGAACACTTGTGATGCTCTTTGGTATAAACTGCAATAAATAGCTAGCACAGGAGTCCTTATTTATGCTCTTAAATGTGCACAATGCTCAAGGTGTGGCAAAAAGAAAGCAGCATGGCAGGATTGTGTAGCAGCTCTGTCTTCTGGGGTCAGAAACATTTGTTGTGACATGGCTCTAGTTCAAAATAACTTATGCTACTTTCTCCACTGATTTCTTTCTGAACTGGTCTGAAAGTTCAGATCCTAGCCTGTCACTCAGATCCTTGACTGGTCTCTCTTTTGGCAGTGGGGATCCATAGCAGGGTGATCACTCTGGAGGCATTGGCCAGGAGATCTTCTCTGCATTGGCATCCTAACAGAGGAGAAAAACTTAAAGCCAACGAGGAAACATCAGTTTTAATCTTCTAGTCACTGACCTTTCTGCCAAAAAACTTTAAGAAGATTAGCTTCTATGCTGATGCTCTTTGTGATGTGAACATGTCCCTCAGATTCGGAAAATAAACCCCAAGTAATTTGATTTAGAAAATGAATTAATTTTCAATAGGTTGTTAGAGGAATCACAAGAGGAACTTTCAGGCCTCTAGTGACTTGGGCTAAGCTTGAACTTAAGTTCTTGAAATGAAAACCCTTATTCCCTGAGCTATGCCATGTTGCTAATATATTATCTCTGACATTTTGGGGTTTGCAAAGAAATTTAGGCAAAAGGAAATTGTCTTTCTGCAGCTGTGGTGTAAAAGTTGACACTGACAGAAGATGATCTCATGTAGGTTGCTTTATAAATCTCTATAAATGCAGTTTGGATCAATTTATCTCAGTCCTCCAACAGTCTGCTGAAAACTTGCTGGCTGAATATTTCTGGAACTATTTTTTGTTTCTAGCTGTTTATAATGCTTTAAAAAGTTAAACAAACTTGACCTTGCTGTGAATAAAAAGAGGATATGGTAAGAGTAAGTTGATGAGGTGGTCAGCAACAGGAGTGAAGATGCTCTCTGTACTTTCAGTCGGAATGTGATAGCTCCCCAAACCAGTCCTCTAAAATCTGGTTTGCATTATGAAACAAATCTGGGAACTTGTGGATGTTAGCAGAATATAGCACGAGGAATGGAAGCAGACACTGTAAAACAACTGACTGTCTGGAAAGGAACTTGACTGGAGTTGAAAAGAGAAACAGAAGTTCTGCTCACATCCACTTTCCATCTGTTTTATCCCAGCTAAGGCCTGCTCTTTGAAAGTATTGACTGCCAAAAGAATATCTGAAAGAAAATGTCCATTTTCCTCTTGATGCTGTGTTTGTTCCTGTGAGCCATTCCACACTAGGGAAGGGTGTGTAAGGGAAACTCTCCATGCCATGGAAATACCCTGTCATTTTGAAGATTAAGGTCACTAAATAGAAAGCAGAAGGTTACCTATAACAGAAAGGCTTTCTGCAAAGGTTCATGGCTCACAGGAGGGAACTGCTGACTGACTGAAAGGCCTGAAGAGACATTAAAAGTCAGAAAGGTCCTTCCCAGTGGTCTACTTAACAAAGAGCTCTCCTTCCTTCTTTGTGACATGACTTTTTTAATCTACCATAACTGCTCTTTGAAGAGAAAAGAGAATGGTGACAATACAGCCAATGGACCTGACTGCTTTTCAGCTGCTATTCAGGAGAAACTAGGTATGATTGGAGAAAGTTGGAGGCCTGAGGTTTTCAAGGTATAAAACCCAGAGGCAAAACTCTCTCCCAGAAGTTCCCCAGATGGTCCAGGATATGTCCACATAGTAATGATCTAATGGCAGAGAGCTGAGTTAATTTCTGCTATGAAGACTTCTTCTTTGGTTGTGAGTAGGAAAACAGATAATGGAATAACACCTATTGCCCACTGATTCACTTGAAACAGCACAACCCCAATGTAATTTATTAAAGCAGAAAACATTCTTGCCATGTGTTCCCATTTAACACCAGCACATAACTTGTTCCCCAGCTGTCTCTCCCATATTCCAGCTCCACTCATCCCTACTTTCCCCTTGTGTTTTGATGCAAGTATAGTTTGGAGACAAGGTGGTACTTCCAGTGTCTTGGTCTGTGGTTCTGAAATAGTCTCAGGATTCATCGTTAGGAATTAGGTGGTTTGGTTAGAAATGAACATTTTGAGCATTTCTTATGAGGGTTTTGGGGGAAGACTGGGTGAAGGAAGTCAGTTATTTTCCTGAGTCTTTGGAGAATTGTTTGTAAAAGGTTCAGTTGAGAGCTTTCCCAGCAGAGGGCAAGAAAGTATAACAGATGAAAGGGTTGCTATTTTCCTGGACAGCCACAGTGGAAATGTTAAACAGTATAGCCTGAGGAGGGAATGTGAAAGCTAATAACCATCCCCCTTTTAGGTCATAATGGCTTTTAAACAGCCTTTTACTCTTCAAGGCTAGCCATAGAAAGACAAGGTAGAAAGGAGCCGAGGAGACCACCAGAGCTGTCATTTGGTGCACATTGCTTTGTCAGCACAAGTTCCTTCAGCTGAGATCTGATTTCTAGGGCATGTGAGGGAAACTGTGCACAGAATCTTCTCAAACTAGTGCCTGCACTGAGCTAGAGATCCTCACTGGATGTTTAGCTGTGGGATGAAGAGGCACAGAGCTATCTCTATGTGGTGGGGCTCCTACTCTTTGGTAGTCATTATGGCTGTTCAAGCCTGTGAAGTGGGGTTAACTTCCTCTCCAAGGGGCAAACAGAATCATAGAATCATAGAATCCTAGAATGGGCAGGTTGGAAAGAACCCTAAAGATCATCTAGTTCCAACCTCCCCACACTGAGCAGGGATGCCAATCACTAGACCAGGTCACCCAGGGCCACATCCAGCCTGGCCTTGAAC
>VWZO01010644.1:70999-101418 GCA_013396975.1 Bucco capensis | reverse complement strand
TAGGACAAGAGGGAATGGGAGCAAGTTGGACCACAGGAGGTTTAGTATTAACAGGAGGAGGAACTTGTTTGCAGTGCAGGTGCCAGAGCACTGGCCCAGGCTGCCCAGGAGGCTGTGGAGTCTCCTTGTCTGGAGCCATTGCAGAACTCCCTGGACACATTGCTGTGTGAGCTGGTCTGGGTGCTCCTGCTCTGGCAGGGGGGTTGCACTAGATGATCTTTCTAGGGCCCTTCCAACCCCTGACATACTGGGATACTGTGATAAATATAGTAGCCAAGATACAAATGAGCTGCTCTCATAAGACATCAAAAATACACCTAACTATACAAGATGACAAATGCCAATGTGTTAGATTTTCATGGATCAAAGGATCCAAATCTGTTACATTTGATGACTTTGGTTTTTGTGGCTTTCAGGAAAAAAATGTATCCTGGTCACAACCTTTATATGTCTAGCACATAATTAAAATAGAACCAGAAGCAAAGAACTTCTCTGCAAATTGGATTAGAAATTTTGTCCTTTAATGTCAGTGTTGCAAGTAACAAATGTGTCAGATGAAAGAGAGCCAAGGAATAGTTACATTTATGTATCCTGGAAAGTATTTCTACCTAGCTAAATGATTTGCTGAATTATACTTCCAGGATTCTTCATATAATTTAATTTTAGTATGATTACCTTGCTTTTTATACTAGTTACTGTTTAATCTTCTGGAAGATGTTTGCTTTAGTTCTATACCACATTTCTTTCTCTGAAAGGCAAACACAAAGATTTGGTAATCACAATTCCTTTTTTCTCCAATGAATGATTTTTCTTTTGTCCTAGAAGAGCTGAAAGATTGATGTGTTCCCAATATGAAAGCATCCAAAGTTTTGAGCTTATTATATGAAGAATTCATGAGCAAAAAACCCCAAACCTTCAAAAGACCAAACCCCAAACTCAGATGAACACTATCCTCTGCATTCCTCAGTCTTTTCTCTTTTTATTTAGAAGCTGCTCGTGCCTTTTGAGGAGCCACAGCTGCAAAGCTCTTATCCTTCCAAGAAACAGACTGGAATGTTCTGGTGTTCAGACTTTCTACATGGATGAAACAAAAGGTGGTAATAAGAAAGTTCTTTTTGAGGTTCCTATATTCTTCTGGACAGTAACTTTGTCATATTTGAAGTGCTTCAGCAGGTCTCACTGTCTTCTTCCATATTCTCTGCACAGATACAGGAGATTATACTAATAAATTATTCTTAAAATCAAATTTGCATGATAGAGACTTGTTTCATGGTTTGTTAACTTCTATTGATGGTAATATCTAAATGCCATGTAAACAGGGATAGCAATATTTTGCTTTTCTGAGGGCTGTGTGCCTTGCTTTCCAGAAGAGTTAGCCTAAATACTCATAAGTTTCATCCTTACATGAAGCAGAACTTTTATTATACAGGGTTATAATCCGTGGGAGAAAAAAAAAAACAACTAAAAAGAGGACTAAATATTTGGAATATATATGAAATAATACTGAATATTTTAGAGAGCTAACATGATGAAGCCATAACAAGACCCCTCTTGGATGGCAGCTAAGTTAGGAAAAGAACCAGGATGAAAACCAAATAGAAAATACAACTGTAATATTAGCCACAGGAATATCTATCAAGAGAAGAAGATAATTCATCATTGTTTGGAGTGTCTGTGAATCAAACTAAGCTTTTGTCCTAGTTTGAGTCCAAACAAGATATTCCATGCCATGTATGTCATATTCAGTCCTTGCATCTTTGACACCAAGCTTAGGCCTTAGTGTCTCTTACATAAAGCCTAAGACCCAAGCAAAGCAGGTGCATCATTAAGCTATTTAGCACCTGATTAACAGCCAGTATAAAAAAGAGAGGTTTGGGTCTCCACCTTCCTTGGAGATTGAGCACCTGAGTCTTGTGAGGATCAGCAGCTCAGCTCAGCTCTGCTGCTGCAGGACTCTGTCTGTTCTGCCTTCCATCTTAATCCAAGAGTTCCTGAGTTCCAGGATGCAGCTCCTGAGTCTGATTCCCATCTGCTGGTGAGTCCTTCTGCCACAGCATCAGTGGGGAGGTAGTTACCATCAAGGGGGTTGTGTGTGGTATTGGTTTTATATATATGCATAGATCCATACATATGTGTATATATATGTTTCATTTTCTTGTTATTATCTTCATTAAAGTAGTTTAAGTTTCATTTCCAATCCCCAAGTGTCTCTCTCTGTTCATTTGCCCTTTCCCTCCCTGGAGTGGGGGCAAAGGGGATAATAGAGAGTAGTTGTCACTGGATTAGTGGTGTACTTGAAATGCTCAGATTTCATCTCATAGAGCAACATTTCTAGCCTTCTGGTCATGCTAAAGAGTTTGTATCGTATAAGTGAAGCTTAATGCCTCCATATTGAAAAAGAAAATAAAGATACCCAAATGTTTTTAAAGCATGGACCCCAAAGGCCATAAACAGATCAGAGGACTTAGAGCTAAGCTTTAATGTCTTTGTTCTCTATTAGTCTTTCTGCCTGCAATTGAAATGTAAAAAAAAGCTATTAAAAAAGCCCAAATTCCTCTCTCCTATACAATTATAATCACTACAGACTCCCAGATCTGCTAATTTATGTTTGCAGTAGCAATTATTGGTAATAGTTGGGGTTAAAACCCAGGCACTTGTTTTTGCCTTGAGGAGAAAACAACTGAAGCCAATGGAGTATCAATAAGCTACCAAAGAACAAGCCAATTTGGAGGTAGGTAGGGGAGGAGGAGTACAAGCCATCATTATACTCACTATAAATAACTTTAAATTCTAGCTCTGCTGAAATAGATTCAGATCTGTCCATTGACTGTACTGAAGCAATTACTCCTTACTTCCAAGTGACCTCTTGGCTATTACAGAAGTTGTTTCCATCTAAGTTGTTTTTAATGGGACTCTGTTCAGGTATTTATTATTTATTTTCTGTGTGGTTTGCCTTAGAAAGGCTTCTTGAAATTCATATTACATTATGCTTTTTCTGGGTTAGACAAAATCTTTAGTACAAGGACAGTTTGCATTTTCAAACTGGAGCTTGAAGAAACCAAAGGGATATGCCAGACAACATTTTGGACTAGATTCTGTTTACCTATTTTCTTCCTATATTGCCCATTTCCACTGTTGATTTTTCTCCCAGGCAGTATAAAATTCTGTTTCCCATTGAGACAAGAAACATTTTTTGATGTCACTAAATACCTAAGAAGTCTGTGTGTTTGTGTGTCCTTCACATCTAATAAGTGCTGTAGGGTGAGCACAGGCAAGCTACAAACTCTTAATTGGAACTTTCCCAAACTTGCTGAACCTCTTATGTCTGCAGAATTTGATGGAAAAACCTCACATGAGGAAGCTGACTCCTGATATTTTGACACTTTCATCTCCAGAGCTCAAAGAGCTGAAACAGAAAATAATTCAAAGCAAAGCTAGCCAAAGGCTTTGAAGCTTAGGGGTGTTGTGTGAGGTTAATTTGGATTTGGAGCAAATACTCTGAGTGGAGCTTATTTTATTGTAACTTGTTTCTCCACACTAATTTTCAGAGGTTCATCCTGAAGGTTCTGTAGTAATTAGCCTGAGAGCTGAAGTTCTGGACCTAGGGGCAGAGTGAACCAGAGGCTGTGGCAGGAGCAGTTCTCAAGGCCAGGATTTAACACTCAGATGTCCCTTAAATGGGTCAAACTCCCAAAATTCTCCACATTGACAGGCTGACTACTGACCACACTAACTTCATATCCTCTGAAATACTTTGCCACCTCCTATCAGTGTTATCACCCTGTTCAGAGGTGAGTGTAAAGATGATGATTTCTTGGAAGGCTAAGTCCCTCTTTTATGGCCATTTAAAAGGATAATTAAATTGAAATTATTCTTTTTATTCTCCTAAAATAGGAAATAACTAACCTGTGTGAAAGCTCATGGATCATTGTGACTCTAGCTGGTCTGGAAAATCTATAACTGTGGACAGTGATAGATCCTTTGTTATACAATACAATTACTTTGGCATAGTTTTATTAAAGATAAACTATATTTTACTTAGTTGGGTTTTTTTTAAAGAAAAGAAGACTACAAAAGAGCTTTCATTTAAGATCTAATTGATTTGTTGGAGGTCAGTCTCCTTAAGCCCCTTCTAAGTGATTTGCTGAAAAAGGATTTTTTAAGTAGGAGGTAAAAAAGCACTTAAAAAGTGTCAGCTTGGCCCACCTTAGTAAAATGCAATATCCAATTGGGCATAACTTTGGGCAAGGACACTGTCCTGTCAGGTCAGATGCCCTTGTTCTGCCAGACTAGTGTTTTACCACATGGAGTTCTAGTGGAAGTGCACACATTATCAAGTCCTGGAGAATTTCTTAGGCTAAGGTCTTGGTGACCATTCTGGCAAGACCCTAGTGCTCTTCTGAGACACAATTTAGCTATGCACACCTAATTCTTTCTCCTTCCTCATCTGTGGCCCTCAGGAATGTGGATTGAGGAGAGGTGACAGCATGCTCTTCTGAGATGCAAAGCTACTGGGCCAGGGACACAGTGGCTCTCCTTGGAGCTCGATTGCTCCTGTACTGCAAAGCCAACTGGAGCCCATCCTGGGCAAGCTGCTCCAGGTTCTCCTGCTCTGGCACAGGTTGGACTAGATGATCTCGAGAGGTCCCTGCCAACCCCTAACAATCTGGGATTCTATGTGATTCTGTGATATTCCTGGCCATGCATTTTCAAACTCCTTGTTTTGTTTATTTGCTCTAAATAGAAATCTTTATGTAGTTCGATGTAGCCCAGGGACCTTGTTGCACTACAGTAGGACGGGCAAGAAAGTTAATGGCTCCTCCAACGCTTCCAGTTGCCCACTTACTTGCTCGCGCTCTCCCTTCCAGTTGCCCGCCCGCCGGCCGGCGCCCTCCCTTCCAGTTGCCCGCCGGCCGGCGCCCTCCCTTCCAGTTGCCCGCCGTGACTGCTAGCTGTCTTTCCTCCTGCGTGGGAAGATTTGGCACCTATATTTATAAATGATTGTGGTGAAAACATCATGGGGAGGAAGTTCTGAAAGGATAATTCCATAGCCTCTGTCCTATCATATCCAATTGTGGAGCAAGATCTTTTTGTAAGATGGTTCTTCACTTTCCAGATGTGATTGATGAACTAACTTTTATTCAGGAGTCTGTGGTCCCTTGAGACTGTTGCAGTCTGTAGGTACCAATATCTAGAAAGAGCACCAAGAGGGAAAAGTTAAACTGTGACCCCTAAATGGCACAATAAAAGGTAATGAGGTGTGTTGAAATACAGTATTGAAATCTTTTTTTTCTCCACCAATTTTTAAGTAGTCCTTTTTCTTTCCTGCTCATATCTGCCTTCCTCTTAAGAAGTAATGGTAGCAATTGGGACTAGAACAGTTTAAAAAACCAATTAAAAGTCTCTGTGTCTTCCTCCAGAATTTAGTCAGTTGATGTGAGATTTACTCTCCTGACTCTTTAGTTATTCCAGTCACTTGAGGTACTCATCCTTGAATAAACTTCCCTCTGACTGCTGAGGGATCTTAGACTAACTTGAGCTGAGATTCCTCTCTGGTTTCTTCTCTTTGTGTCTCATAATGAAGTCTTGGTGACTTATGCTTCTGATGGATGTTTGGGAGAGGTTCATTGTGAGAAGTTCACAGCTGAGGGACCTCTCTTTCCCTTCCCCTTGCTGTCATGCCTCACATGCTTGGATTACCACTTCTGTTTCTGAATGGCCATGCAAGGCAAATCATCTCAGTTCCTAGTTGTGACCTGAATTCCCTGCTTCTCTCTAAGCAGCACAAAGACAGAGACAGTAAGTTATTAACAGTTAACTTTAAACCAGCAGAAGATCTTCCTGTTCTCCATAGGTTTACCACTGGCTGTACAATAGAGCTGACTCATCACAGGGATTTTTTGGCCATCCAGTGCTGCTGGGTCCCTTATCAGCATTGCCACTGCCTTAGTTCTTGTGTTAATATCTCTCAGGATTTGTATTTCAAATTTCCACAGCTCTATCATTTTCTAACAAATCTAAGAAGTCCTCCAGCTCTTCTTTTCTCACTGGATATATTTTCCTAAGCTAACATATTCTGAACTGTTGGACTCCACTTGAAACTATTCTTAGTTAAGGTCATATTAATTCATGCTCAGATTTAAGTCTTCGCAGGCATCTGATACTGCCTAGGGAGAATGGTGTCTGAGCAGGATCTAAATGATTGAGGGCAGTTGCTGTAATTGCTTCTCCTAAATTTACACCTGGATGTCCCCAAATATTAAGATTGTCTCTGTTTGGAAGCATATCTGGTTGGAATATGAGGATGAAGTAATTTTTCTGAGTAGCTCACACCTGGAAATCCAGCTGCCTCTACTTTGGATGTCCTGCTGGTCGTCTGGAGATCTCAGATGCTTCAGCTGACCTCTGTCACTCATAGACCAAATATCTGGTGCTGCTGAGAAGATCTGGGCCTCTTGTGCACGTGCTGGACAGTGAATCCCATGTCTCCAGAAGCTTTAGCTAATGTTCCTTTCTTTTCTTTCCTTATGATGAGTTTACCCTGGTCCTTTTTTTACGGGCTTATATTTAATTTTAACTTAATTTACCCCTGGACAGCTGCAACTTGCTGGCTGCTACTTTGTGCCCATTGCCTCTAGTGCTGTCCCTAGGTGCCACAGAACAAAGGCTGGCCCCAGCCTCCTGCCCCCCACCCTTGAAGGATTTGTAAGACATAGTAAAGCTGAATATTTGAATATCTACTTCATATTTTCCTATAAATAATTGTTGTATCTGCATGCCTTTTGGAGAGTGCTGCTAGGATGTTGTGATCTAACCTGCCTGAAGAGGTGAGAGCCTCATCTGGGCATCTCCTGGGAGTGCTGTGTCCAGCATTTCTGAGAACACTCAAGAAGTAAATTAGTAAATTGCTATTACTCTTATTAACAAAGGACCAGGATGGGGATTTGAGACTTTGTGTCTTATGGAAGAGAAGTAGATACATTCCTGTGCAAATCTGTTTCTGTGAGAACAGAGAATGCCCTCAGCCAGTTTGCTGCTGAAACACACCTGGGAGGAGTGGCTGCCACCCCAGGAGGCTGTGCTGCCATCCAGTGTGACCTGGACAGGCTGAGAGCTGGGCACAGAGAAACCTCATCAAATTCAACAGGGGCAAGAGTAGGACCTAGGGAGGAATGACCCATGGACCAGGACAGGTTAGGGGCTGATCTGCTGGAAAGCAGCTGAGTGGAACAAGGCCTGAGTGTCTGGGTGGGCAGCAGGAGGAGCATGAGCCAGCAATGTGCCCTTGGGGCCAAGAAGGCCAATGGCATCCTGGGGTGCAGCAAGAAGAGTGTGGCCAGCAGGGCCAGGGAGCTTCTCCTTCCCCTCTGCTCTGCCCTGGGGAGGACACAGCTGAAGGATTGGGTTCAGTTCTGGGCTCCCCTGCTTAAGAGAGACAGGCAACTTGTGCAGAGGGTGCAGAGAAGGGCCACTGAAATGCTGAGGGCACTTGAGCAGCTCTCTTGTGCAGAGAGGCTGAGAGAGCTGGGGCTGCTTAGGCTGGAGCAGAGCAGCCTGAGAGGGGAGCTGAGCAATGCTTAGCAATCCTTCAAGGGTGGGGGGCAGGAGGCTGGGGCCAGCCTTTGTTCTGTGGCACCTAGGGACAGCACTAGAGGCAATGGGCACAAAGTAGCAGCCAGCAAGTTGCAGCTGAACAGGAGGAGGAAGTGTTTTGCTTGGAGGCTGCTGGAGCAGTGGCCCAGGCTGCCCAGGGAGCTGCTGGAGTCTCCATGTCTGGAGAGATTCCAAAGGCAACTGGAGCCCATCCTGTGCAAGGTGCTCTAGGTTCTTCTGCTCTGGCAGGGGGGTTGGACTAGATGATCTCCAGAGCTCCCTGCCAACCCCTAACAGTCTGGGATCCTGGGCAATGCTGCCTTCTTAAAATACTGCTGCCACCATGCTGGAAGCCTGTACTGGGGTAATGATCATCTATTGCTCTGCCATGGGCATCTCCATGACTCATTGCTGATGCTGAGCTGTAGACAGACCTTGGATCTGACATATGTTGATCCTTTAGGATGTTGAGCTTGAAGCACTGGCAACCCTTAGATTCTATTCTCTCCCCTCTCCTGAGCCTGGGTGCTCCTGGCTGCAAGCCCCCACTTAACCCTTGCCACCTGAGGGCTAAAATAAAGTCAGACCAAGCCTGCTCTAGGCTGGGGAAAAAACAACTTAGCACAAATGCAAACAGTTTTTTTACTTTGTTCCCGTCTAGTAGCTATTTGTGTAATTCTATGCAAATGGCAATCAGGTCTGTGAGCAACTCCACTAAAAGCTTTTTTTTTGGGTGGAGGGCATTTCTGTGTTCCTGAATGCCTCAATGGGTTATATTAAGTAGAGCATTTTAGAATTCTCCTCCAGCTTTTCTGGTTAGCATTCAGCACTTTTATGGAGAATGTGAATTACAGTCTGTGTGAGACAATAACAATTTCATTCAAAACCTTGAAAAAGAGCATTTTTCAGAAGTGCTGGGGGGATAAGAGAATAAAATCCAGAACAAAACCAAATCTGTTTTGTGCTGAGAATTGCTTCTTACCAACTGGAAGATTTTGCTGACTAACCTATGGGGGTTAATGGCTGATAAACTCCTCCTGCAATCTGGCAGTCCTGCTGTTTTCTGCATGGCTGCAGAGTAAATCATAGACAAGAAGCAGGAGCATCTTGCTCAGTCAACAACTACAGCATTTCTGTAGTAAATGGCAAAGGGACAAGTTTGGGGCATGTGTTTGGACAACAGTCAGGGAGATTTTACAGCATGCAGTCACACAGAATCTTTAGTGCTCTGTTGGTAGTGGGGTACCAAAGAGAGAAAGTAGTTATTTTAACTGCTAGGCAATAAAAGCAAAACACTATTATTACACTTTTTTTTCCTCCCCTGTTTCTTTTAGAGCTTGTCTGCACTATGATTTTATGTCAGCTTTCAGCTAATGTGTGTCAATGCTGTCAGAGCAGGTACACAGCACCTGCAAGGCAGAGTTGTTGGGCAGGCAGCTGTGTTGCTTACCCAGGCCATGATGCTCTGCATCTTGTCTCAGCTGCTTCTGAATCTGTCAGGGTTGACATGTTACTGATTTTTCTCATTTTAATATATCTTTCTTGCCAGAAACAGTTTGAAAAGTATCATCCTGGTGTGGTCTGTGCCAATTGGGAAGTCATTTGAGCTTTTACAGTCTATTTCCAGTGATGAAATCTGATGACAGAGTTTGAAGTTTATGAGGGAGAGAGATGCCAAATGATTGCAGTCTTGCCTAAAAGGCCACATCCCAGGTTTGTTGAATGGGGCATTGCCTCATCCTGGGAGCTTTGTCACTGTGCAAGTGGCAGTGTTTATGAAACAGAGGTAAGGAAAATGACTCCTGTTCAGGGCAGGAATAAGGGGAAAGACACTATCCTTCATTGAGCAGAGAGGCAGGAAGAGATCAGGCAAGCAGAACTGAATTTCCATGACAGGCTTGTGTAAGAAAGGAGGGATGCCATGTCCTGACAAGCCAATAAATGCCCTGCAGGAAAACCCATAGAAATCTCCCCTGCTTTTCTGGCAGATTATATCCCTGTCTTTTGAGCATGGCCTCATTTTATGCTTTTGTCAGTCATTCAGGAAACTTTGCACATCTGAATACAATTTCTATGCCATTCCTTATGCTTGGAAGGGTCCTTGCAGGCTGTTGGGTAGCAAGCAGCCCATGGTTTTGAAGGAGCTTAAGAAAATCTGGGGAGTTCTACCTACCCTTTTCTCATCGTTGTCGTGGCTAGGCTTCATGAACGAAGCTCCAGGGAGGGCTCCACCCATGCTCCTCCTCAGCGCCTTTTCCAAGCATGCTGATAAAAAGAGGATAGCAGATAGCACCCTCGAGCCTGAGCAAGGGATTTTTTTAGGTGAGACACAGCATGTGCAGAGCTGGACCCACCCTTTAGTCCTAAGGTTCATCTGCCAGGGCCTAGCAAGCTTGGACGCTGGCAGCCAAGTCCTTAGGATAGAGGTTTAACCTCTTAGCTGGAAGGCCTTACAGGGCTAAAGGAGCTCCATCTGCCCGGGTTTGGAATCAGAGTTGTCCTTCTCCTAGGATGACTGCCAGAAGGCTAATGAGCTCATCCTACCCATCCAAGGATTCTAGGAACATGGGTATCACTCCCCACACTTTCCCGTGGGCAATGAGTTTAATGCTCCCTCTGCTGTGGGCACAGTTATGGCACCAGGGGCCACAGAAGACCCCAAGTGATTTTCAGACTGTGCCTGAAACAATAAATGTATTTTGGATGAAAGCCTCTCCTAATGTGCCTTTCCTAGAAAAGGGTCAGGCACAGTCTGAAAAACCTCCATCCTAAGGACTTGGCTGCCAGCGTCCAAGCTTGCTAGGCCCTGGCAGATGAACCTTAGGACTAAAGGGTGGGTCCAGCTCTGCGCATGCTGTGTCTCACCTAAAAAAATCCATAGTGCAGGCTCGAGGGTGCTATCTGCTATCCTCTTTTTATCAGCGCGCTTGGAAAAGGCGCTGAGGAGGAGCGTGGGTGGAGCCCTCCCTGGGAGCTTCGTTCTCGAAGCCTAGCCATGACATTTATTGTTTTCATGGCTTTTTCAGGCTTAGAGAGTCCAGAAAAGCATTGGACTGCCTTTGTGGGCCATGATTTGAAGGTAACCCTAACTGCAGGATCTCTGCTTGCTTCAGTTTGAGGGCTTGTCCCTGCTTTTGAAGGGAAATGGCTCTGCACATGCTATGGAGCAGGCAGAGTCGTCATGGCCTTGCCCTCTCCCTGACTGTGAAGTGAAGCACATCCTGTGCTGTCCTAACTGGAAAACTCAGCCCTCTCCCTGTGCAAGGTCTGCCAGCAGCAGAAAGCCCAACCTCACTGGCACAGAGGACACACAGAGAGGCTCCAACAAATTCCCTGATTTACAAGCTTAGGAGGTCAGGAATGCCCTTGGATGGTCTTAATTGGGCTGCTTAGGGGCTGAAAAGTCTTCAGAGCTGCATTTTTTATTCCCTAGATGGAAAGCATCTGTAGAATTTAATAACAGCTAAATTGCAGAGTTCTGTACAAATGAAAGGTGACCCTGTACACATTACCCCATGAAGGGATACAGAAAAAGCTACTTGTCTGCTGGAGTGTTTACAGGAAAGAAGTCTTGCACACAGCAGGCTTTCATTTCTCTCCTTGAAGCTTGATACTGGTAGAGTAATTCTTGGTTAGAACCAAATTAATGTAAAAACTACTGAAAAGCTTTTCATTTTCATCAATATGTTAGGGCTTTCTTGTAGAAGATGGTTAAATGTAATAGGTTACTTGAAAAGAGGCCCTATAATAAAAACAGTAAGAAAAAAAATCTTATCTGTGCTATTAGTTAATATATATTTCATTGTTTTATGTATAAATATAAATATATATTAACACTAGCTGGTTTAGTGACTCTGGGCCTGCTGCATGCTCTGCCTTTCACTGCTTAGGTGTTCCCCTCCAGCTGACATAAACTAAGATGCTTTTTTCCTTTTCTCTCATGGATCTGTTAACTTCTCTTCTGGTCTGAGGAGTGAAAGCTTGGTTTTGTGGTTTGTGGGGGTCCTTGTTCTTCTTTACAGCAAAAATTCTCTTGCTATCACTCAGACAATGTCAGCTTTGTACCCTCCTTGATGCACTTCTGGAGTGGATTTTTATACCTAGACCTTTTAAAGAAGAGAGACAGATTAAAGGCAAGGGTGCAAGTGCTTGTGTATATGCATACTTAGCTGCACACAGTGCTGCACTCTGCTTTTTAGATCAATTCTCAATTCTTCTGATTGCATTACCAATCAAGATGTGATGCTCTTGGTTATATTGATATCAAACCAGAGTGACTCCAAGGGAGTTCCTTTGAGAGCATTATTCTAAACTTAAAACATATAATGGAGTCCAGGACTTCTATCCCATGTTTTCTTAGATGAAATCAGTAAGGACTAAATATGACTTTTTAAGGGGAAAACTCGTACAGAGAAAGACATTCTTACCTGCTATTTATAGCTCTGTTTTCTTTCAGACATTAAACTATGACAGAAATAATGGAAAAGACTTAGAAATATTTATGTTTTCATTTGTGACTGAAATAATAGTTANGGTTTGCAGGCAGGTTTGGGTTGGTTTAGCGTGGCTGGGTTAGGTTTGCAGGCAGGTTTGGGTTGGTTTAGCGTGGCTGGGTTAGGTTTGCAGGCAGGTTTGGGTTGGTTTAGCGTGGCTTGGGTTGGGTTTGCAGGCAGGCAGGTTTGGGTTGGTTTAGCGTGGGTTTGCAGGCAGGCTTGCTACACCTTCAAGGAGAATCTTGATGGGGAATTTAGCCAGGACACAAGAATTAATGGCGAAGTTAGTAATCCTAATCTTAGGAGAAGTGCCCCAGAAAGTTGAATAAGCATAAAGAGCATTCTGATGAGAGAAGTCTAAATCAATACCCCACTGATCTTGAGGGCATCCAATTGAAATACCTCATTGACCTGTCCTAAATCTAGGAATTGCCTTCTCTGGAGGTGTTCAAGAAACATCTAGATGCTCTCCCTAGGGCCATGGTTTAGTAGTATGGGAGTGCTAGGTATGGTTGGGCTTGATGAGCTTAGAGGTCTCTTCCAGTCTTTGATTCTATGTGGAGGAGCTCAGAGAACACCAGGCCAGGTGGCTCAGGCTATATTTACATGTTTATTGTCTGTATTCTTCCAGACAGGAGGCAAAGTTACAGAATATGTTACACATTTCAGATATATTTAGGGAAGAACAAAAACCAGATGGGTAGCAACCTGAACTTCGTGGGGGGGGAGGCAAGAATCCTTTTGACTTAACTGAAACCAGGATTTAAATAAACTTCTTAGTGTTTTCTGCTCTTTTTTAGGAAACACTCATTTGCCTAATCTTAAACACACTGGCTTTTTAAACAAAGCCCCCTTTNCAGACATTAAACTATGACAGAAATAATGGAAAAGACTTAGAAATATTTATGTTTTCATTTGTGACTGAAATAATAGTTACCAGAAATTTCAGCCTGAGCTGTCTGCCTTTAAATAATGACAGAAACTATTTGATCCCATCCCTCCAGAGATATATCAATGTGATGTGGTTTGGCTTGGTTTGGTTTGCCGGCAGGTTTGGTTTAGCGTGGCTTGGTTTGGTTTGCCGGCAGGTTTGGTTTAGCGTGGCTTGGTTGGGTTTGCAGGCAGATTTGGGTTGGTTTAGCGTGGCTGGGTTAGGTTTGCAGGCAGGTTTGGGTTGGTTTAGCGTGGCTTGGGTTGGGTTTGCNCGGGCGGGCGGGTTCGGGTTGGTTTAGCGTGGCTCGGCTTGCTACACCTTCAAGGAGAATCTTGATGGGGAATTTAGCCAGGACACAAGAATTAATGGCGAAGTTAGTAATCCTAATCTTAGGAGAAGTGCCCCAGAAAGTTGAATAAGCATAAAGAGCATTCTGATGAGAGAAGTCTAAATCAATACCCCACTGATCTTGAGGGCATCCAATTGAAATACCTCATTGACCTGTCCTAAATCTAGGAATTGCCTTCTCTGGAGGTGTTCAAGAAACATCTAGATGCTCTCCCTAGGGCCATGGTTTAGTAGTATGGGAGTGCTAGGTATGGTTGGGCTTGATGAGCTTAGAGGTCTCTTCCAGTCTTTGATTCTATGTGGAGGAGCTCAGAGAACACCAGGCCAGGTGGCTCAGGCTATATTTACATGTTTATTGTCTGTATTCTTCCAGACAGGAGGCAAAGTTACAGAATATGTTACACATTTCAGATATATTTAGGGAAGAACAAAAACCAGATGGGTAGCAACCTGAACTTCGTGGGGGGGGAGGCAAGAATCCTTTTGACTTAACTGAAACCAGGATTTAAATAAACTTCTTAGTGTTTTCTGCTCTTTTTTAGGAAACACTCATTTGCCTAATCTTAAACACACTGGCTTTTTAAACAAAGCCCCCTTTGACTTCTTTGACATCATGATTTGGCCATCCAGTTTTGCTAATTTGGGTGATGCCTACTTTAACTCCTTTGAACCTCACCTGTCTGTCTTTATTAGAGATAATTGGCAAGCATACAATAAACAGGATGCATAAAAGCTGAGCCTGGAATTCAGGAGTCCATAATCACATTAAGCTACATCCTACTTTGAAAGAAAAAAAAACCAACAACAACCTGATTATGTAGCAGCCTGCAATTTCTGTGTGGGCTGTAATACTTACTCTCAATACATAAGATGCAGTAGCATTTGAGCATGTAAAGCCTGCTACCTGTGGCTGATTGTGAAGTGTTTTCTCTTCTCCTTTATCTTTCCCCCATCCCCCTTCTCTTTTCTCCTTTTGTTTCCTCTTCTTTCTTTCACTTTCTCTCTTCTGTTTCTTCTCTTAAAGCCAAATAAAGACTGAGTCTCTTCTGATCTTCCCTAAAAATCATGTTTATCAGCTTTTGGGTTATCTTATTTCCAGAGCTAAACCACCTCACAGGGCTCTGATCACCTCCGCTCTTAACTGCTGCAGTGTCCTCTTCCCTTGCCCAAAGCAGCCTTGCCCCAGCACTACAGCAAAGCCCTCTCTCAGGGTCTGGCACATTGCTCATTCCCTCCACTAGCTTTCTATTCTGTACATCAAATGTAAGCTTCTGGTCTTCACTTCCAAGGATTTTCATGGCCTGTTCCCATTGTCATCTCTGCTTGTGACAGAATGAACTACTACTGTAGTAGCTGGCAAAGCTACCAAGCAGTTGGCTCCAATTAACCCCCTAGCTCTTGAAGAGCTGCTGGGGCCTAGGGGAGATCCAAGTGCTGCATAATCAGACCCAGTTCATCCTGAGAAGGGCCTCCTATGGTGAGGAAGGGTAGAGGTTGAAGGTATAGCAAAGATCAAACAGCTCAGGGAAAGGAGGAAGCATGAAAGGCTAAGTCTCAAGGAAGGGAAAAACACACAAAGCTGGGTCCCCAAAGACTTTCAGTTCCAAGAATCCTGCAAGTGAGTGCAATGCAGTGACAAGACCCAGATGAAAGTGCTTGAAAACTGTTTGCTGCAGCTCTCCTCCACTTGTCTGGCTGAGCCTGTCATGGGCTTGATCCATAAGTGCTGTGTGTGACCCTTCTAAGGAGTCCACCTGGAAAACTACTGTATCTGCAGTCAGCTGCAATTACACAGTTGATGCAGTGAATTGGTATCTCTGTGGGACCCAAAGGATGAACAAATCCTTGCCCAGGGATCACAACCTCTGAGCATCAGGTCTGAGGGCATGCTTTTATCTTCCAGAGCAACTTGTGCAGAGGAATTGACTGTGCTCAGAAGTACCTGTTTTTTCTCTTGCTGTGACAGCCTCTGTAAAAAAATTGTAAGTGTGCTTACAGACAATCCTTGATTGGGCTGTTTAGCCTTACAAAGGCCACAAAAGCTTAGTTTAGTCAAACTGTGTTAGTAAGTGTCTCTTTGAGTGGAATACAGGAGGCAGTTGGGATTTATAGCTTAACACCCTGCTCTTTGCAAGGATTCTCAAGGATGCCTGTAATCAAAGATCTCTCTCTTTTTGTCCTTGTAATAAATCTTTCATCCCACTTGGTAGATGTCTCACTCTCTTCCATCTTGTGCTCAGTATTTAATTATCTTTTGTTGTTAAAGGACATGAATAAAGACACAAGCAGAAAGCAAGGCTCACTGCATCCTTCCATTGGGCAAGTCAGGGTTGGCTAAAGCCATTCAACTTCTATCATTTCTAGTATGTTTTTAGTACAGGCTAACATTAAATATTTTGGTTTTGGACAAGGGGAAGGAAGACTGTTTGCATAAAGGCTTCTTTTCTAGCCTGGACTTAAAATCTTAGTGCTGATTAAAGGGTGATTTTTTTTCCTCTATTAAACTTAGTGTTTGCACATTCTTTGGATAGCCACTTTAAAAGCTAGCTGGGTCCCTCAGCCCCTCTCCTGTGCTCCCAAACATGAAATATAAACTCATATTTCATTTTAGCAGCTGGAGGGGCCACCCTTAACTTCACAAAGAAGATGGAGTCTCCTTTTCTACAGGGAGACCCATGGACAAGATGAGGGCTAATGGGTACAAGTTACTCCTGAGGAGATTCCAGTTGGAAACAAAAGGAAATATTTTTACAGTAACAATCAGCCATTGGAATAATTTCCCTAGGAAAGTGCTGGATTCCCCACTACTAGACACTTCTAAGATTCAGCTGGAGAGAGTGCTGGATCATCTTGTTTCTACTGTGCTTTTGCCAAGAAAGGTTGGACCTGATGATCCTTGAGGTCCCTTCCAACCTGCTACAATTTTCTTTTAATGTATAGGGTGAAGTTTAGGAACCCACAGCTTTTCCTTTGCCTTCTCTCAAGAAGACCCATGGTAATGCCTGCAAATCCAGATTGTACCCAGGTCCTGCTTGTGTGCTTTCAACCTCATACAGCTGTCCTAAAGTCTGTGTTCAGCTGAGGATACCATAAAGTATGTGGCCTTGTNAGGATGAGCTCATTAGCCTTCTGGCAGTCATCCTAGGAGAAGGACAACTCTGATTCCAAACCCGGGCAGATGGAGCTCGTTTAGCCCTGTAAGGCCTTCCAGCTAAGAGGTTAAACCTCCATCCTAAGGACTTGGCTGCCAGCGTCCAAGCTTGCTAGGTCCTGGCAGATGAACCTTAGGACTAAAGGGTGTGTCCAGCTCTGCACATGCTGTGTCTCACCTAAAAAAATCCATAGTGCAGGCTCGAGGGTGCTATCTGCTATCCTCTTTTTATCAGCATGCTTGGAAAAGGCGCTGAGGAGGAGCGTGGGTGGAGCCCTCCCTGGAGCTTCATTCGCCAAGCCTAGCCAAGACGATGATATGCTCTCCTTAGGGCCACGGGTTAGTGGTATGGGAGTGCTAGGTATGGTTGGACTTGATATCTTGGAAGTCTTTTTCAACCTTATTGATTCTGTGTCAAGGACCCCTCTGAGTACAGCTTGACTCTGCTCCAAGAATACACAGGGATTCAGAGTAGGCAAGGGTAAGTGAGAGAGAATGGTTTGGTACCAGGTTTCAGTATAACGCATAAAGGAGATCCAGCTACAGTGCAGGTTCAGAAACAGCCTGTGATATATTCATGGTGTCTTTATGTTTCTCTGAGGGAAATCTCCTGGTTTCTGATGTTAGTTTAAACTTTAGAGTGAAGTGGAACCTGCAGTCTGAGTTCCATCGAGGGTGATGAGAGTAGGAGAGAATGTCCTGTACCTGTTGAGATTTGTTGTTTTTCACTCTTGGCTATTATCAGCTCAGAACCATGCCCTTGCACAAAGCACTGGCACCGACAGCAAGCTCCTAGCTCTCAGCATCTTGGGCACACAAGGAAGGAAGGAAAAACATAGAAAAGCATTTTCATGAGAGCAGGAGATAGGAGGCAATCGGACTTACTCTGTGCATACAGATTTTCCCTGGAAATCCTCAGTGTTGCCCTCCACTTGTGTGTGCAGGGCATGCACAAACATGAAGCAAACCTCCTGATAAAAAGACTGAGAATGGTGTCTATGACATTTCTGTAATAAGTAATGGAAAGATAACACTTGAAAAAACATTTAATTGAGGCTTGACATTAAGATTTCTCTGATGGCAAACCTAGTTTAGGAAGGTCTTAGTCCCTTCTGTTTGCAACTGCTCTCCTCTCTTCTGCCCCTCATAAATCACTGTCTCCTTTGTTGTGCCAGTGTAACTGTTCATATAGATTTTTCTCTGAGAAGTATGAGTCATATTATCTTCAGCTCATTCCCTCTCCTGTTTTCAATCCTGAGCCCATTTGCACTCATCTGGTTTACAGCAAACCCTCCCAAGGAATCGAATCCCCTGATGAATGACTAGGTTGCTTGTTACTGTTTAGACCTAACTAAACCTCCTGTTCATCTCATTAACTTGTTGCTTTGTCTCTCGTTTTGTACTTAGAGAGAGGAAATAACTGATTGAGAGTTAAACTTCAACCCTAACCAACCATTTCAAAGCCAGCATTCCTGTTGGTTTGGGATCCTTGGCTGGCTCCCAGAGGGGTCAGTGTAGGTGTGAGGAAAGGAGGCAGGGGCTGCTGGGTGTGCTAAGAGGAGAGGTGAATCCCCTCTTATCTCCCATGGGGAGCAGTGAGAACTACCTTGAGATGAGTGAATCAAGGAGTGGATGACCAAAGCTCATTATTGTGACCTACACCTTCAATGTTGCTCCACAGAATCATTAAAGTTGGAAGAGACCTCTAAGATCATCAAGTCCAACCATCTACCTATCACTAAAATGCCACTAAACCATGGCCCTTCAGCTTTATTAGATCTTGATGTCTTTATTTGGAAAGGCTATCTATTCTTTTCCCCCCTTTATCATGTCAAAAGCACTCAGTATTCTATTGCTCCCCAACACCCAGATTTTGTTGCTGTAATTTACACAATCATTTTAACCTGTTTAAGAATATATTCTTAAGAACTACATGGGTAGGTAAGTAGCATATTCAAGCCTTAAGTTCCAAACTTAATGGAAAACTAGGCTTCTTTCTGGGCATGTCCCTTCTTGTGCACATCTTCCTGTCACTATTAGTACAAATCTCTAGTTGACTTCGCTTTTCTAGTGCAGTTTAATGATAAATACTTGTAGCTATCCAACTGTTCTGAACAACCCATTTACTTTCTTTTTATAGCTGTAAATCACACGAAGATTTCAGTTTAAAACTCATAGATTGTAGTTTTTCTTCCCAAGGTACCAAAGTTGTTACTTTTCTTTATTCTTAGGATTGCACCAAAATATTTTATCCATCTTTAAGCATCCTTCAGGACATAGCTAATCTAGGTAAACTGACACTTAATCAATTTCTTTATTTACATTCTGGCCTTAACTGTAATGCTTGAAATCACTTTACAGAGGAAAAACTAGGGCATGTATTTAACTGCAAAATAGTAGAATTGGTATTTATATTAATATATAACAGGCAATGGGCACAAAGTAGCAGCCAGCAAGTTGCAGCTGAACAGGAGGAGGAAGTGTTTTGCTTGGAGGCTGCTGGAGCAGTGGCCCAGGCTGCCCAGGGAGCTGCTGGAGTCTCCATGTCTGGAGAGATTCCAAAGGCAACTGGAGCCCATCCTGTGCAAGCTGCTCTAGGTTCTCCTGCTCTGGCAGGGAGGTTGGACTAGATGATCTCCAGAGGTCCCTGCCAACCCCTAACAGTCTGGGATTCTGTGACTAGGTTACTGATATTCCCAAACAACTAGTAGAAAATGTCCTCCATAATCTCTCTGAAAGCCTTCTTTTGGGCACTCTGGCTCCACAAGTCATCACGTGATACTTGGAAATAAAGCTTAAAAGGGTGAAAGAACAAAATACCATGGTCATGCTGTACACTGAAAGGTGGTTTTAGTTGTTTTTTTTCTACTGAGTTTTAAGAGATGGCCAGAGCTAGATGGCTTTTAATGGATGGGTTAAATTATACATTAAATTATATCCCTCTTGCATCCTTTTTTTTCCACAGTATGTCAGGGGTTGGAAGGGCCCTAGAAAGATCATCTAGTGCAACCCCCCTGCCAGAGCAGGAGCACCTAGACCAGCTCACACAGCAATGTGTCCAGGCAGCTCTGCAATGGCTCCAGACAAGGAGACTCCACAGCCTCCTGGGCAGCCTGGGCCAGTGCTCTGGCACCCTCACTGCAAACAAGTTTCTCCTCCTGTTAATACTAAACCTCCTGTGGTCCAACTTGCTCACATTCCCTCTTGTCCTACCATTGGATGCCATTGAGCAGAGCCTGGCTCTCTCCTCCTCACACTCACCCTTCACATATTTCTAAGCATTGCTGAGGTCTCCTCTCAGTCTCCTCTTGTCCAGGCTGAAGAGACCCAGCTCTCTCAGCCTGTCCTCCTAGGGCACATGCTCCACTCCTTTCAGGATCTTGCTGGCCCTGGGCTGGACTCTCTCCAGCAGCTCCCTAGACTTCTGGAGCTGAGGGGCCCACAACTGGACACAGGATTCCAGGGGAGGCCTCCCCAGGGCAGAGGAGAGGGGAGAAGAACCTCTCTGGCTCTGCTGGCCACGCTCCTCTTCATGCATCCTAGGATGCCATTGGCCTCTTGGCCACAAGGGCACATTGCTGCCTCATGGGCATCCTCCTAGCCACCAGCACTCCTAGAGCTTTTTCCTCAGTTAAACAAATAACTTGGATGAGCCAACTACCACAACCCCTAGAAAGTTGCTCAGAGGAAATGGTCAGCAACTGAAACATGGCTAGATGTACCTGTTGCTCCATGAATTAGGGATAAACACAAGGCACTGGATGGCCAGAGCACAAGTCTTTTGAGGAGCAGCTGAGAGAACTGAGGTTATTTAGCCTGGAGAAGAGGAGGCTCAGGGGAAACCTCCTCACTTTCTCTAACTCCCTGAAAGAGATTGGAGTGAGGTGGGGGTTGATCTCTTCTCCCAAGTAATGAGTGATAGGATAAGAGGAAATGGCTTCAAGTTGTGCCAGGGGAGGTTCAGAGTGGATATTAGGAAGAATTTCTTCACTGAAAAGGTTATCAGGCATTGGCACAGGCTGCCCAGGGAAGAAGTGATGGAATCACCATCCCTAGAAGAGCTCAAAAGAACTGTAGATGTGGTGCTTGGGGACATAGTTTGGTGCTGAGCATGGTAGTGTTAGGCAAACAGTTGAATTCAGTGATCTCAGAGGGCTTTTCCAAGCGTAATGATTCTATGATGTCAGACAGACACTTCAAAGCAGCTGGGGAGAAGATTTTATTTGGTCAAGGAACTACTCCTTCTGTGAAGCTCAGCTTCAGATAGCTGCAATAACCACATGGGGCATTAGGCATTTGCTAGCCTTTCCCGTACTTGTACCTTTACTCTTGGGAAACATGGTTTAGTGGCATGGGAGTGCTAGGTTTGGCTGGACTTGATGATCTTAGAGGTCTCTTCCAACCTTAATGATTCTGAAAACAAGTATCCCTTTGGAATTTATTGTGCTGCAGGTCATCAGGCAACAGAAATCCTCAGCTGCCTGTGGCATGTTCACAGCTGAAAGATCTAGAGATAGCTGACTTTTGAAATGATTTCTGAAGAGGTCCCCATGCTTCAGGTAACAATGTAGTTTCACTGAGGTTTAAAAACCCTTTACAGTTCAATGCCAACTGAAATGCTAGCAGGTTGCTGAGCTTCTCTTCTTCTGAGCCTGGGCATGCTAGATGGATTATTGATGCTAAAACTGTCAAAAGTGTACATTGAAATATGAATTCTATCAATTTACTGTATGACTTCAGGCATTATTATTGTTTTTTATTGATCCCTTGGAAAAGGAAAATCTCTGAAGTGAGCTCTGGAGAGTTATCACTGTAGATGTTCTGGCTGAATCTCTTATCTCCTTCCCAGGAAGAATCAGCCTGATTTCCAAGGCTGAGCTGCAGGATTCATGTTGAATTACCTAGGAAACATCAAAGACTTTGGCTAGTCAATCACTTAGTCTTTTGGGACTGGTGAACTGAAAGACTGTCAAGACCACACATGCTGTTTCCTTATGGTTTTGGTTGCTTGGCTATTACAGGGAGTTTACCCCTGGGTCAGTAGGACAGATTTGCCCAGACAACATTCTGTCACTAGCAACAAAAGCCCACTGCATCCCTGAGAGCATCAGAAATAATTGATGGGAGGTTTGACTTTCATCACCAGCTCAGTGTCTGAGCTACCTTTACTTTTTGTTCTTGCAGCTTCACAGTATATTCTCTGAACCAGACAGGGTGTGATGTAAAACAGCAATAGGTTGTGGGGTTTTTTGGGGGGGTTTATGTTTTCTTTTCAATATGATCGTGTAATAGTAATGAATAAAAATCTTCCAGGCTCTCCAGTCTGTGAAACACTATGTAACTTCAAGAAAAGATCATAGAATCATCCTAGAATGGCTAGGTTGGAAGGGACCCTAAAGATCATCTAGTTCCAACCTCCCCACACTGAGCAGGGATGCCAATCACTAGACCAGGTCACCCAGGGCTGCATCCAGCCTGGCCTTGAACACTGCCAGGGATGGAGCATCCACAACCTCTCTGGGCAACCTGTGCCAGTGCCTAACCACTCTCTGGGGAAAGAACTTCCTCATAATCTCTAATCTAAATTTCCCCTCCTTCAGTTTATAACCATTCCCCCATGTCCTATCACAGTCTGACCCCTTCTGTCTCTCCCCTTCTGTCCTATAATCTCCCTTTAGGTACTGGAAAACTGCTATAAGATCCCCGCAAAGCCTTCTCTTTTCCATGGTGAACAATCCCAACTGTCCCAGCCTGTCTTCATAGGGGAGGTTCTCCAATCCTTTAATCATCTTTGTGGCCTCCTCTGGACTCGCTCCAACAGCTCCACATCTTTTTTATGCTGATCTTCTGACTGGGCAATACACAGATGCTAATGACATTGTAGTGTGACTATTAAGACTGGGGGGTTTGCTTTCATTTGTCAAACCATTCTGCTATCTAAAGGATCTGACCTCAAATGTGCTGTGGGCACTTTTGTTGTTTTTATGATGCACCAATTGTTGATTTATTTTTCCCTTTAAATGCTTTGTCAGGGTACTCTTTGGTGGTTGCTGTTTGTTGCTGGTTAGACAAACATAGACTCACAGAGTGTTAGGGGTTGGAAGGGACCTCTGGAGGTCATCTAGTCCAACCTCCCTGCCAGAGAATTACAAAAAAATGGAGCAGTTATTCTTCTAACCCTTGTTATTTCATAGAAATAATCTACACTTCTGTGTCTCCAAGGGAGAGATTTAATTTCTTGCTTGTTTGCTGCTATGAGAAATGTCAGGGGGAAAATTTCATTGCTGTGTAGATGAGGAGCTACAATGTAAGCCTGGATGAAAGCTGAGGTAGAGGTAAAATGAGTGGATTGGTAAGAAAGGCACAACAATTTTTTGCTCCCTAGCTTGGACAATTTGGAAGTAGTGCAGGTCTTGGCTGGTTTAGAGAACACTCCCATTGACTGAACAGCAGGGAACCAACCTTGGAGTTTGGCATATTAACCTACTGCTGCATCCAATAAGTCATGTCATTAATTGGAAGAAAAAATGAGATTTGTTCTTTAGAAGAAGAACTAGGGCTTTTTTTGTTGTTGCTTATTTTGGTTTTTTGGTCTGTTTGTGGTTTTGTGTGGTTTTTGTTTGGTTGTTTTTTTTATTACAATATCTATTTTCTCTGAACCCAACAACTACTACAGCTCCACCTCCCAAAGTGATTTGATGTGTTTGACAAGAGAACATGATTTTTTTATCCCCTTTTAACCAGGTTTTTGATACTGAACGTGGAAGTTTGTTTGTGAATGAGGTAGATGTGGCTTAGTAAGGAAACTTCACCATTTTGGTCCCTTTACAACAACTTAAGTCCTTGGGAATACAAAGCCCATGACAGATTGCCTGGAAGTTTGCAGTAAATACAGGTTTGAAAAGCTTTTAACAACCTCCATCTGTTCCCTGCACACTTGAAAAGGTTCACAGAGCCTCTGCAGCACAAAGATACCTGTGAGGGCAGAGCTTTCCTTGGGAGGATTGTTTCATTTCCCTTGTGCTGTTAGAGTGACAAGAAGGTTCCTAAGTACTTATTAAAAGGATTTTTGGTTTGTTTTCTGTGAAGGCAGTCATTCAAGTGGCTTCATTCTAGCATCCTGTGTCCAGGGCAGTGCTTGCAAATGGAAGCCCTGGCAATATCAGCACCTTATTTATGCACTAGGGTGAAATAAGAGTTAACATAAATCAAATAGATTTGGAAATAATTAACTGGGAATCAATGAAAATTTCTATTGATCTGATTAGTTCTTGTTAACCTGGATGGTATCTGCCTTGTACAGGTTTTTTTTCCACTCTTGTGTTTACTAGTAAGTTTTTAGAGGAATAGAGCTTGCAAAGTTTTTGTGGAGAAAACTATTTCCTTTACTGGATAAATGACAAAAAAACCCAAACAAACCAAACCCAAATGAGAAGGATATCATGCTTCTTTTTTTTTCCTTTATAACTCATTTCTGCCTGTGGCTTTCAGCAGGGAGGAACTTCAGCTGGTGTAAAAATGCAACCAGCTCTTCAGCTTACAAGTGAGGAAGTGCTGACTGTGGCAGTAGCAGTTGGATTTTGAGAGTGACAGGAATTATATCACGTCACAAAAGGCACAAATACTACAAAAAACAACCCTGCAAAATCTACACCAGGAAAACACTCATTCATCTTGATAATGTGTGTAGTCCCTGAAAAGCTGAGAGGTTTGAAGGAGATGAGGCCTAGGCTGCATTGAGTCAATGCTGAGGGACTTGTCCACTTCATCATGTGTTGCAGGATGTAGCTATCATCTCCTGATGATGAAGACCCAGCCATTAGTTTTGGAGCCTACTTGGCTCAGAAACTCAGATTGCACTCCACTCTCCTCCTAAGATGATGTTGGTGAGCTGCAGACACAGCTGCTGAGTTGCCTACTCAGCTGCTTACATGGCTTCTGCTCTCACTTGTGTCTAAAAGGGAGTGAATCATGATGAGGTCCCTAGATGGTGCTTGCAGAGAAGTAGATCAGATGAACCTGGTCTTAGATGACTGTTATAGGATAAGATTGATTTCCTTTGGTACCAAATGAGGTATCTGCTGCTTCACTGCCTTTAGAATGAGCCTGAGGTAGCTGGATTGGGTTTAACTTTCATCTAAAGTTATTCTGTATGCAGTAATGTATTATACCAAAAGTACTGGCATATCAGGAGGATGAATCTGTAAGCTTTTAGCTAATCAGCTTCAAATCTTGGAAACACCTGCTTTAGTGTTTCTTTGCACATATCAATTAGTATATTGGAATGAACAGTGGATTGCACAATGGTTTTCTGATGTGGGTGCTAAGGACTAATTTTAAGGATTATTCTATCATCTAGTTCCTACCTTATCCCATCTCTAAAATGCTGTTGTTCAGTGGAGAAATCCTCTTTGTTCATTCAAGAAATAGGAAGGTTCTCCTTGGAAAGGTAGCAGAGACTAGTGCTTGAGCAGTGTATAATTGCAGCAAAGCCACAAGCTCTGCTGCTTCACTACATTTTGCTCATGTTCTCTTTGAGCATTCATCTGTATTGAAGTGATGTTTCCTTCAAGCTTCTCCAGAGCTGCAAAGTGCCTTTGTGGCAGCTGTTTGACAGAGATGGAAAGATTTCCTTCCATCTGGAGTGGATCAGGTTGTTGCTGTCTGAAAAATATAGACCAAGGTTTTATTTCGAATGGTAACACTGAGATTGTTTGTACCTGGCTTTAGATTTTTTTTTTTGTAGGTAAAAAACCATTGTTGTGACAATTGAAGACATTTCCTAGGCACATCTCTACCTTCAAAGAGACATGCAGAATTAATCCTACATTTTTGTAACAGCAAGTATTATCTGGCTATTTGAAGTCTTGTTTGAAACTTTGAGTCTATGATAACTCAGCTTCTGTTGGCATTAATTTAAGCTGCTTTTTAAATAAGCATATATAACACTATGGCTACTTGAGTTCCTCACAGATGTTTGGAATGCTTTGGTTATTTATTATATAAGAATTCAGAAATTACAGCTGTGGTATTTTGACTCCTTCAGCATTCCCCAGCTAGCCCAATAGCCTCTGGGGTTGTTTGACTTAAGTCATTCAACCTTTGGCAGGTAAAGATGTCTGATGGGCACAGCTAGAGGGTCCATGTGTGGTCTCTAGGTGGAAGTAAGGCTTGCCCTGTTTCTCTTTTTCTCTCTGATAACTTTGCCTGAAGTAGCTGTAAAACAACATAGCGGTGACACTGGAATTTAGCAGAGTGATGGGCTTAGATGTATTAAATGGAGCTTAAGTCTCTTTTCTGTGGACATTGAGGAATGGAATGGGATTTAAAAAATGGCAGAAGTATATAAAATTCAGAAGTAGAGAAGGAAGGTGATTTTTTTTCCCCTAAAGTAGTTAGGTGTGTAATATGCATGGATACCCTTCAACAGACCTTTTCTTACAAATACCANGAGGTCTCTTCCAACCTTAATGATTCTGTGATTTCATCTTTAATTGTGATCTCACAGTTCCCTTTCAAAACCCAAAATACCTGTAATGGAATTTCCATGTTAAGAAAAATCTGAAATCATTGATAGTGCAGTTAATAAACACCGACTAAAAATGAATTTTTACTAGGTGGAATTGGTTAGGTGTGGAAAAACCTGCAGTTAGACTGCCTTGATACACAGGAGCTGTATCACAAGTGTAGAATGGGAACCATTAGTCCCTTGCTACAGTCCACATCATTATAGATGATCCAGAAACTTTCAGGCACAACAAAGATCTGTCAGGCAGAATGAAAGATTGCAGAAGTTAATGAAGGATTTGAGCTCAACTTGGATAGTTTCTTTTTCATTTAGTCAGAGTGGAAAAAACTATTCCAGACAAGAAGTTCTTGAAAGATATTTGATATTGCAGCAGCTTCAGCCAGATACACTCATGTAATGCTCTGCAACAACTCAAGCCTTTTATTTCCCCCATAGATGATTGCAGAGGATGGTTTATTTAAACTTGAAACCTGAAGAGAGCTCTGTCTCCATAGACTTTATCAGTATCTTTGTGCCCTTTATGTACCATGGATTATTAAGCACCTAATTCATCTCAGGGGTGGAGTGATTAATTATTTGCCTTCTAAAGTGTGCTAACCTGGAATCTGAAAATATACATTCACCCTTTTCTGTATTCCTAGTGGCCACATGTTGAATTCTTGCTCTCTATAAAATGAAGTTCCTCTGATTTCATGGCATGGAATGACTAAAACTTTATTCTTAGCTCTTCTTGCCACACAGCATGTTTGATTCTATAAGCTCTGCCCTCCGAAAGTCTTTACCTCAGAAATTCTCTTCCCATCAATAAAACTGCAGTTTTGCTGCAAGTTACTCCCAAGAAGAGTTGACTCAGTCTAATAAATGCAACTTCAGATATCACAGAATCATTAAGGTTGGAAGAGACCTCTAAGCTCATCAGGTCCAACCATACCTAGCACTCCCATGCCACTAACCCATGGCCCTAAGGAGAGCATCTCAATGTTTCTTGAACCCCTGCAGGGATGGTGACTCCAGCACCTCCCTGGGCAGCCTATTCCAAGACCTAACAATCCTTTGCCCAGAAAAATTGATGGAAATGTTCCATTGCTATCAATTTCTAAAACTGCTGAAGTTTAAGTCTGGTTTGGGTTCTTTTTTAGCAGGTTTTTATCATTTTTTAACCCTGAACTTGTGAAAGTGCAGAGAAAGTAAACAGTATTGTGTCAAATTGAAATGAAGTTCAGGTTAACAAGTTCTCAGGAGCTGTTAATCCAAAGCAGTAACTACTTCTATCATCCATGCATTGAAAAGAAAGCAGAAGGAGACCTCCCACCTCAGACTTCCAACTCATTACTGCTCTAGAAGCTCAGACAGCTGCCATAAATCTGAATGTTCTACCATTACAACAGGAGTTTGAAATGCATTTCTTTGCTGGTCTTGCTAGGATGGAATTTCCCAACAGGCAGTGATGTTTCCTGCAAATTCTGAATTGATCCTGATGCTCTAACCCAACCGTGGCACTCAGAGACGAGAATGAGCAGCTGCTGTGTTCAGGGAGGTTATTACAAAAGAATCTTTTTATTCCCCCTCCAGTTGGAACATAGTAGGTGAAACAAATGAAATATTTGTTCTTAGGCTTAACCTTATCTACTGCTGAAAAAAAAACCACCCTGGAAGTCTCTAGATAGAAGCAGAAACCTCCCTAGCACCAGCAGTGTGCTCACTGCTCACTTTCTGTCAGAGAGTTTCAGCTCAACAGTTGCAGCATTTAAGTCCTTGCAGGGTCTTCAGGTTTTTCATCCTCTCAGCTATGATTAATCCTTGCTTGAGGAGTCTATGCCCCACCATTTCTCTTTAGCATAGCCCATCTCCACTTGCAGCCCTCCTGTCCTTCCCAGTACATACAGCCAGCAACTGGCAAGCTGCTTAATAACCTGTAGTTTTTTTGGGGGGGCAATAGGTCTGTGAAGAATAATCTGCATTATTTTCTTTCTCATTAATGAGTAGAAAGAATTGTAGACCTTGTGACATTGCAGTCGCTCCAATATTTCTAGGCTGGTAATAAAGGAGGATGGGAATGATAATGGGATTTTTTTTTCCCCTGATTTCTCCAATTAGGTCAAGTTTCATTCTTTAGTCTACCTAAAAGTAGTCAAGATGTTGTATGCCTGATTGTATTTTAAGGTCTGTACACTACACATGGGTGTTGTAGATCTACTTATAGTTAAAAGACTAAGTTCATCCACCCATTCAGAGTGTGATTTGGAAAGGAATGGGAAGGCTTTCATAAGAATTCAGAGAACACATGGCTCTGCCCATAAATTTACTCTGAGAAGAAGGAAGTCCAGAGCTTTGTGGTCTGCAGAATTAACAGGGAATATTCCTGCTGATGCCAGTATCAATATCTGGGAGGTCTGACTTAGCATTAACATGTGAGCTTATATAAAAGAGTTAGCTATGGTGAATGCAGTGAAGAGCTCTAAATAGCCTTTTATATAGAACATTGGCTATGCTGTGGCATTTGGTTTATTTAATGGAATCTAACCCAATAGTTATGAGCAATTTTCATGGTAACATTTAACTTTAAAACCATTTGATATTCCAGGGAAAATCCTAAAGAAATTTAATACCTTGCAAGACTTTTCTGGAGCCTGTATTCATATACGTTAGTCCTTACCCCAAAAGAGCAGGATGCTGCTTTTGAACAACAACTTCCTCTAGTTCTGTGGCTTGGTTTGTTTGGTTTTTTGGTCCTGATATTTACAAACCATATATTGGACATCTTAGTCTCATTTTGGACCTTAGGCAAGACTACTCAGGAGAGAAAGTCTTCAGTGGGTGAGCTGAAACAAGGGCAAGAGTAACCAAATCACTCTGTAATAAAATTTGTAAGGGCTAGCAGATGGTTTCATCTTTATCTCCCACTGGAGACAAGCTGATTGAATTCACTCCTTGCTTAATGGCTTCTATTTGTGCAAATGAAGATAAAGGAACTCAGCTAAAGAGGGGCTATTCCTGCCCAGCCAAGGAGCAGAGAAGGTTCTGCATCTGTGAGCAGCAGTCTCACAGATGAGAAACAGTTTCCTAACTCCCTGGTGAGTCAGCTTCAGCCATAGAGGTGTCTCATGAAGAAAAACATACTGAACAACACATTCACCAAGCCCTCTTGCTCCCCAGCTTTAACACAGACATCAAAAAGAAGAATGAAATAATTCCAACAGGAATTAGGCTCTGACACACAGTCTTATGGTTGTGAATCTAACTATAGAACCCAAATTTCCTGGGGCTATGGTGTGCAGTAGAGTTGGTTCAATTGGCCAGGTGTCAGTGGGAACATACAGGGAGGTTGACCAGCATGGGCTGCAACCTTGTTACTTGAAATACAGACAGAGATAAGCTTTCAAATGTTTTAGGTGACCTAAAACTGGAGCATTTTGTACCAGGAAATAGTTGCTGCAGGTTTCTTCCCCTCACTGTGGCCAACAGCCCATTCATAGGATGCAGAGCTAGTTGTCAGGCATACATAGAGTCTAAACAAGGAGGTTTCTGTTTTGAAGCTGACCCAAGACCCCTTGGTGGTTTAAAAGTGCAGAAGCATTACTGAAAACACCTACATCTACAAGACCTGTAAAATATCTTGGTAATAAAAGTGCCTAAAATCATCCTGGGAAGGAACAGGAGTATGAACCACAGTAAAACACTGGCAAGATGATGCAGTTAGAGTTTCCAAAGATCTGGGCTTGATTAGATGTCCACAAAAGAGTGCAGACTGAGCTGGTGAATGTTCTGGTTGCCCAGGAATGCAGGGGTCACACTGTACATAGCAACCAGAAGCAGGACTAATTCTTGCCTGTGACCAGATAGGTCCAGCAAGCTTATGCACAGGACATTTATGGGGAAGTCTGTTGCAGGGAGTGTGTTCCAGGTTAGAAGTTAAGGACTCTCCATGTGTGTCTGTGGAGGTGGGCATCAGCTCTGCCTTTGTATCAGCCAAGCTATGGGGTTGTGATCACACAGGGCACAATCTGCATCCCATATCTTCAGTCCAAAGGAAGTTGTGCCTGTTCTGTACATTTGGTAGGCTTAATGAAGAAGCCTTTGTAGTAAATAACATTTATCACAGAATCACAGAATGTCAGGGGTTGGAAGGGCCCTAGAAAGATCATCTAGTGCAACCCCCCTGCCAGAGCAGGATCACCTAGACCAGCTCACACAGCAATGTGTCCAGGCAGCTCTGCAATGGCTCCAGACAAGGAGACTCCACAGCCTCCTGGGCAGCCTGCTCCAGTGCTCTGGCACCCTCACTGCAAACAAGTTCCTCCTTGTGTTAATACTAAACCTCCTGTAGTCCGACTTGCTCCCATTCCCTCTTGTCCTACCATTGGATGCCAT
>VWZO01010644.1:52969-70594 GCA_013396975.1 Bucco capensis | reverse complement strand
TGGTGTGCCAGCCACTCCTCCAAGCTTGGGATTATATATGTCCCTTGTAAGTGAAAGTGGTATTAGCTTTCTCTCTTTAATTGCTGGTGCCCCAGCCACCCCATCAGGAACATGAATTCTTACAAGCATCCATGCCTCCACCAGGAAATGGAAATAATGCAGGAGGAAATCAGGAATATGAAAAAAAAAATGTAGCTGTGTGAGAGCTCTGTGCTCAATGTGTTTTTACAGAGAGGAAGGTGTCACTTGGGTGATCATTTAATCTTTTGCCCTCGAGCAGAAGCCATGTGCAATGTGCAGAATGCCTTCAGATGCTCTCAAAGCAAGGGGCAGGGGGAAGGCCACTGGGAGACACAAAGCTGATCAAAGGTGGCAGAATGAAAGGAGAAACGTTGGAGAAACAGGCAAATGTTCACAAGCCACAAAGAGGTTGAACAACTGCCAACCTGACCCATCTAATCCTGTTAATCTTTTGCTTCATCAAGGGAGAAATGCTGGACAAGAGGAAACCTTTTCTGTGTAGTACAACATGGCTAAGCAGTTCAGTGAGAGCTCTGCTCCTGGCTCCAGGCTGAATGGTGACCTACTGAAATTGTTTAGACTAGGAACCATGACAAGAATCTTACACTTGGGCTGTCTAGGAAAACAGCTTTAGCACACACATCACCTAAAAATGTGCTGAAGGATTTACCTGCTCTTTTTTTTTTTTTTTCCTCAATATTTGTATGTTTTCTCTCCACCACAGGGTAGTTTTATGGAAATATTAATCTCTTGGCAGAAAATATCCTTAATTTTACCTATTTGTAGCCTTTCTCCTTCTTAAAAGGTATTATGGGACAAAAATAATTCAGTTTAAGTTTTTTTCTGCTTTACCTTTCAACAAGAAAAAGCAGTGTGGTTCTTCTTCTTTGCCATACCAACAGAAAAATGCTAAGCTAATGAAGCTAAACAGATATTCAGCATGGTGACAGATTTTGTAACAATATAAATAATCCAATGCTGCGTCTGTTTAGGGGGGATAAGATTACAGTTTTGCATTGCTATGCCTGAAGGATTCTGTAGGGCCTTTAGCACATCCCAACAGGGTTGTTCTCATGTATGCTGAGAAGTTAATGTTAAAAATTGGAAGTGTCTTTTAAAACCAAAAAGCTAACAGCATCTTGGCCTGGATCAGAACTAGTGTGAGCAGTAGGAGCAGACAAGTGAGCATCCTCCTGTCCTCAGCACTGGGGAGGCCACCCCTAGAGTCCTGGGGTCAGTTCTGGGCCCCTCAGGCCAAGCAGGACCCAGAGGCATTGGAGTGTGTGCAGAGAAGGGCAAGGAGGCTAGGGAGGGCTCTGGAGCACAAGTGTGCTGAGGAGCAGCTGAGGGCACTGGGCTTGGTTAGTGTGGAGAAGAGGAGGCTCAGGGGAGACCTTAGCTCTCTCTGCAACTCCCTGGCAGGAGGTTGGAGTGAGCTGGGGGTAGGTCTCTTCTGCAGGGTTAGCAGTGAGAAGATGAGAGGAAAGGGCCTCAAGTTGCAGCAGGGGAGGTTTAGATTGGATGTCAGAAGGAATTTCTTTACTGAAGGGTTGTTAATTCTTGTCCCAGGCTGCCCAGGGAGGTGCTGGAGTCACCATCCCTGGAGTGGTTTAAGAAACATTGAGATGCTCTCCTTAGGGCCATGGGTTAGTGGTGTGGGAGTGCTAGGTATGGTTGGACTTGATGAGCTTAGAAGTATCTTTGAACCTTAATGAATCTGTGATTTCATCTTTAATTGTGATCTCACAATTCCCTTTCAAAACCCAAAATACTTGTAATGGAACTTTCATGTTAAGAAAAGTCTGAAAGACAGAAGGGGAGAGACTTTTTAAGTGGTCAGACTGTGATAGGACATGGGGGAATGGTTATAAGCTGAAGGAGGGGAAATTTAGATTGGAGATTATGAGGAAGTTCTTTACCCAGAGAGTGGTTAGGCACTGGCACAGGTTGCCCAGAGAGGTTGTGGCTGCCCCATCCCTGGCAGTGTTCAAGGCCAGGCTGGATGCAGCCCTGGGTGACCTGGTCTAGTGATTGGCATCCCTGCTCAGTGTGGGGAGGGTGGAACTAGATGATCTTTAGGGTCCCTTCCAACCTGCCCATTCTAGGATTCTATGAAATGAGGAACTACTCTAGCATCTTTAGGAGAGGGAACTTGAGAAGAATGTACATTGAAACAGGAAACTTGGAGAAAGGCCAAATAGAAACAGAACCTGAAATTATAAAGTGCTCATTAAATATCGTTCAAGGTTTTTGATTCACTTCTTCTTTTCTCTGGAACTTTGGGATTCCAGAGAGCTAGAAAAGCAATTGCATACTCCAGTGGGACTTATCATTACCCTATCACATGGCTTAAGAGGCTAAAGTGATATTGTGTGGAGATGACTGAAGCCATGGCAATTGTAATGACTTCATTTTACCTTTTCCTTCCAGTGTCAAGAGAACTAGCTACACCCACAAAGTGAGAAATGTCTGAGACACCCTTGAGAGAGGGTTACTTTAGGGATGAGGATGGAGTGGTTATAGACCTCTGCATCAGCAGTTTAGTTTTTACCAGACTATTCTACTCCTCAAGTGAACTTTCCAGTCATTCCCAAAATCTGTGCTCTTCTACACAATAAACTAGTTTGGGAGCATGGGAATACTTTCTGTATGAAACTGAATCAACAGATGCTCTCCAGAATCTCTCCTAGTGCACTCTACATGCTAGTGGTTGTAATCTAACAGCTCCAGAGCACAGCCTGTTAGTATGAAGGCCTCCAAAACACATGAGTTATAAGCACTGCTACTCAGTGTTCAATATATTCATTAATGATCTGGATGAAGGGGTAGAGTGTTCCCTCAGCAAGTTTGCAGATGATCCCAAGCTTGGAGCAGTGGCTGGCACACCAGGAGCTGTGCTGCCATCCAGAGTGACCTGGACAGGCTCGAGACATGGGCAGGGAGAAACTAAATGAAATTTAACAAGGGGAAGTGTAAAGTACTGCATCTGGGAAAGAACAACCCCATGGATCAGTNCCAGGCTGCCCAGGTGGCTGTGGAGTCTCCTTGTCTGGAGCCATTGCAGAGCTGCCTGGACACATTGCTGTGTGAGCTGGTCTAGGTGCTCCTGCTCTGGCAGGGGAGTTGCACTAGATGATCTTTCTAGGGCCCTTCCAACCCCTGACATACTGGGATACTGTGATACTGTTTTGCTCTACAGATCATTTCCTGCTGTGATGCTCTTGGTCATGAAGATGTAGCCCAAGAGTAATTTAAAGGGAGAACAAGGAACTGTAGAGCTCTTCTGGGATGTAAAAAAAGATCTTGTCTTTATTTTGCTGGAAGAATAAATTTTGCAAACTGAAGGTCCTCAATAGGAAGGAGAAAATGAAGCTGTGGGTTAAGTCCTAAAGATAAATGTGTAGACCTGCTTGCATGAAAAGTCTCTCCCAAGTCAGTGCTGCTGTATTAATTGCCTTTTTAGCACTGGCACACACTTTACTGCTGCCCATAAAAATAATGGGGGAAGCCAATTTAACATGCTGAGGATCTCATTTGATAATCCATTGAAAAGAATTCCTACTTGCCTTGCAGGCTTCCTTTTAGGGCTGTGGATTTAGGATGTTGTCTTGCTGGCCTTCCCTCCAGAGTGAATTGTTTCCTCAACTTTGGAATGGAACCCATGGCAACATTTAGCTTGATAAATATACATCCTGAAATGTGTGTTAAACACAGGCTTGATCCTTTCATGGGAAAATGTATTCCACAGAGCACTGAAGTGTTGTAGTGAAAAGCTATCTGATCAAATAAGCAGTGACATTGAAATTTGGGCTTAAACTACTTTTTTTTCCCAAGGAATAAGTTACCCTGAGGCTGATGTTTGAACTGGCTGATATTATTGGTTGTGTGTAGCAGTCATTTCCTTAGTGAAAGGCTGAATTTATTGAAGCTGCATTTCTTGTTACAGTTACATATGCCATTAAAAAAGAAAAAAAAAAGAAGAAAGATTCATAGTTATTACTTAAATTCTACAATTTGGTGCTTCCTAGCCAGCAAGTAAAAGAGAATATTACATGTCATTTCAGATTGAATAGTACTGGCTGTCTTAGCTCTCTGTAGCTCTGCCTAGAAAAGGCATGGAAATGATTTATTTTATAGTGTCTAATCCTGTCCTGGACATCCACGTCAGTTTTACAGAAAAGTTTGAACTATCTCTTTGCTAATTAAAGCATTGCCTTTAGCACAATTGAATGCTTTTATTCTGCAGTTCTGGGTTATCTCACCTGAAAAACTTGCAGCTCAGTAAATGGCAGAGATGGATATGGTTAGAGAGCAAATACAACCTTTTTGTGTGTGTAACTGAGATCAGAAACACCATAAAATCACAAAGGTTGGAAGAGACCTCTAAGCTCATCAAGTCCAACCATACCTAGCACTCCCATAGCACTAAAACCATGTTGCATACCCATCATCATGCTCCTAAAGTCAGTCTTCTGTACTAATGTTCTTACAGTATGTTAGTAGTTTAGTATTCTTTGTATTTCAACCAGTGGTTGAATTAATGTCACTTGCTGAAGTCAAGGAAAAGCAAACAAGAAAGCTAATCTTGAGCACATGGATTCAGAACTTTAAAGCCAAGTGCCTGCTCATCTGGGCTTTATGTCCCTGCTGTAGGAAATGCTGCACTCTTGGTTCAAAACAGTTATGCTTGAGGAAATGAGAGTATTGGTAGAAGGAAGAGTTTCTTGTTAGTGAGCAGTTTGTAGTTGGATTTCCATGACTCTTAACATGTTCAATTCCAGGCTGGATGCAGCCCTGGGTGACCTGGTCTAGTGATTGGCATCCCTGCTCAGTGTGGGGAGGTTGGAACTAGATGATCTTTAGGGTCCCTTCCAACCTGCCCATTCTAGGATTCTATGATTCCTTGAAAAGTCCAGTTTAGATAGCTTGATATGAATTAGATATAGATGTTGAACTTTCAGACTCAACCTGGATCCATTTAGTAGGGGAAGATACAGTACACCAAAGCTGTGTGTAGGCAACCTGATACTCTTCATGCCTTTAGAAAAGGCATTATTTCCTCTATTTGCTGCAATCTAGACCTAATAGATGAGGCACCATCTGTGAACACAGATCTGGAGGAAGCAAGGATCCTAGAAGCACAGAATCATAATTTGGGGTTAGAGTGGACCTTTAAAGGTTGTCTAGTCCAACCTCTCAGAAAGGAGTGGAGACATCTTTCACTGCCATGTGCTACCCAACTTGCTCAGCTCTCCTGGAACAGGTCAGGCAGCCTTTTTCTGGGAATTTCCCAGGGAATTGAGTTGATCTTGCACATTAAATTATCNGCGTGCACTGTTTGCTCATGGCCAGCTTCTCAGCCACCAGCACCCCAAAGCCTTTTCTGCAGGGCTGCTCTCCATCATCTCATCCCTTAGCCTGGATTGATAGTAGGGATTGTTCTGACCCAGGTGCAGGACCCTGCACTTGGTCTTGTTGAAGCTCCTGATGTTCCCCTAAGCCCACCTCTCCAGCTTGTCCAGGTCCTTCTGGATGACATCTTGCCACTCCAACTTATCCCCAGCACCCCATAGCTTGGTGTCATGTGCACACTTGCTGCTGGTGCACTCAATGCTGCTGTCCATAGCCTTTATACAAATATTAAACAGTCCAGGCCCCAGTACAGAGCCCTGAGGGACACCACTTGGCACTGATCTCCAGCTGCTCTTCGAGACATTGACCTCTGGATGCAGTCAGCCAGCCAGTTCCTTATCCACTGAACAGTCAAATCCCTAGCTCTCTAACTTGGCCGATAGGATGTTGTGGGGACTGTGTCAAAGGCCTTGCACAAGTCCAGATAGATCAATTGAAGAGTGAGGAGGTATGTTGTAGACCTGAGGAGACAACTTCTTACTCTTTCTTTTCAGTCTAATATGTTTTATCATTAACACTCCAAATCTTCAACGTCAATGAGGTTTGTATTGGTTTATTTGTATTTTCCAGTCCATGATTTGTCAGTGCTACTGAAAAACAAAGACATACCTCATGTAGGAATAGCAGTTCTCCAACAGCAATTGAAAGTATTGCTCCATTAAAATTATCTCTGAACTGGGCCAGTCTTGAAAGCTGAAAGTCTTCCATGCTTTCAGATTATGGAGTAATTCTAAGGGATTTGGCAGAAAAACTCCATGTCTTCCATGTGGCAGCAGTTTCTCCGGGGAACCCACATCCTTCTAGACATTGTTACCAAAATACACCTCTCATTTAATTGGAAGACTTCATTCTAAATTAAGAAAACATTTTAAAGGAATGACATATGGAAAACTCTGAGCATGAATTCTTTTTTTCCTGGGGCAAAGCAAGCTGCTTTCTTAATTACTGTGTTCCAGAGAGGAAAAGATGTGAAAATAAGTTTCTCCATTTGATCCTGTCCTGAAGACTGGAATTGTAATGCATGCCTCACAGGATTATTCAGTAGACACCATGGTAATGTGAGGGTCTTTTAATAAACCTAGACAGTGGTATGCCAACAGAGTATTCCCCAGTGGCTGCTGTAATGGGAACCAGTAGGCACTGAGTTGGACAAGCTTTTGGTGTTCCAAAGTCAATCCCCACTAATTGCTTTAATAGTTAGTAATAACTCACTACTGTGGTGTAGCAGAGAAGCTATTACCTCCATTAGAAAATCTCTAAGTGTGAACATTGCTCATTTGTGACCACAGCCAAGAGAAAGGGGTTTTAACAACTTCTTTGCCTTGCTTTTAGCAGCAGGCAATTAAACAAGAAGTTTATGCTGCTTGGATATGTTTTTTTTTTTTTATTAGAGATACTTCCTCCACTCTTTTTTTGTTGTTGTTATTGTTACAGGCAGAATCACAGAATCATTAAGGTTGGAAGAGACCTCTAAGCTCATCAAGTCCAACCATACCTAGCACTCCCATACCACTAAACCATGACCCTGAGGAGAGCATCTAGATGTTTCTTAAACCAGTGACTCCAGCACCTCCCTGGGCAGCCTGGGACAAGACTTAACAACTCTTTCAGTGCAGAAAAGCAGTGATATATTTGTTTCATGAGTAGCCAAACCTCACAGAAATGCACTGAAGGCAGCTCAGCAAGGAATGTTGAGCTTGAGAAAGGCTGGCAAATCATGTAGGATTCAAGTGAACACAGAGAGGCTTTGACTAGGCATTCACTTTGGGGTGTAGAAGAACAATTTTAAAAAGAAAAAAAAAAAGCTGAGTAATTTTAAAATTATGGAAAGCAAACAGAATGAGTAGAATTGTAAGGCTAAGGGCTCCTGAGAGAGGGATTTAGCTGTAATTTTCTTACATCTCAGTAAAGAGTACATGTGCTTAAATTACTTACGAGTGCGTTGCTTACTTCTGTGGCTGGCTCAGGGCCTCACTACTGCTCTGCAGAGTTCTCAAACCCACCTTGTTGAAGGGGCAGAGAGACTGAGTTTCACAGAATTTGTCCCTTTGTCTTTTAATGCCATGTGTTTGCACCTATGTTGAAGAAAATTCTTACTTTTTTCCCTTTCTTTTGAAGCCTTATTCTGTATGCATGCATCTCTATATTTTGCTTCATTTCTTCTCACTGATGGTGACTTTTCTTGCTGTTCCCAAGGCTTGATTTCAATTTATAACCTCTTTGTGTTGAAGTCTTGATGTATAAAGAAAAAAATCAACCTCAGCTCATGTTTAAGAACTTGAAAATACTGATTCTTTGCTTAACTCCCTAAGTTCCATGTACCCCCACAAAGAACATTTATTTGAACACAAGCACACTCACAGAAAGAGACTTAAAAGTATATAATACATAATAAACATATCTTTATATTACATATATATATATAATAAGCATATAATTCTCTTATTTTCCTTTGAAGAAAGTGCTAAGCATGTCCTTCAGTTACTTGGAATGAGTGTACTTAGTTGTGTAAAAGCTTTACTGATTTTGTGACCCGAAAAGCCAAATATGATTTATACAGAGGACAAGACACAAATAAATAACACTCATTTCAGATTTTAATAGCACAGGCTCTCACTTATTTTCCTTACTAATATTTGGCCTTCTTTCATGTCAGCATTCTAGTCTATGGTATTTAGTCTTATATAAAAATATGACTAACATAAAGGTGGAAAGACCTTTGTGTACCAACAAGCAAATTAAAAGCAAACTTAATGCTTCCACTCTCTTCTCAATATTGCTTCATTTCAAAAAGTTACAATAGCAGTAGAATTAAAAAAACCCTCACATCCAGCATTAATTCATCCTGGCCTGCTAGCAGCTTAAATTCCATTTAATTTCTTCTGTGTTAGCAGGTTGCATTTACAAAGAGCTTTTTTTGTTTTGTTATTTGTCTCAATTTGCTGAAGTAGCTGAGTATGGTCCAAATGGAAAAATAAATCACAGAGAAAGCTTATTAGGAAATGTTTATATTGTTGAATTAGAAAGCAGTAGGCAGTATTTGTTAGGCCAGATAAACTGTGTGCTGCTGTCTTTTGGGGACACTAAAATGGGAATAAAATCTTTACCTTGGGCACTCTAGTTTTCCTCCAAAGGTTAAGCTGATACAGCAGTTACTTCTTTAATTATTTATGGATGAGACATGTGAAATGCCTGCCAAAGTTAACAGAGGGAAAATAATGGCTGGTATTAAACATTTGACCTTGAAAGCAGCTCTGATTGAAAATAATTACCCCAATTTTTTTTAAACCTTGATTTCCTGTTCTGGTGGCAATGTCCTTCTTAAGCAGTAATAAATTGCTCAATCATCTTAGCATCAGATGAACTTGACTCAAGTGTTTATTTCCCATTAAGCTTTAGCATTACTGATGCACTATGTAAAAGTGATATTAATTATCTTTAGGGTTCTTTCTTTCTTTTTTCTTTTTTTTTTTTTTTTAATTCCAGATTTCTTTGGTGGTATAAATTTTCATTGAGTTTGCCCTCAATGTTCCACTGAGAGCAAATGTCATTTCAACAGATCCAAATCTGGAAATTAACTCTGAATTTTCTGCTGACCTCTGTGATGTTTTGGCATTGAGCAGGTGCAGAGGAATTCTCTTAGCCTCCTTTGTTATGTCTATCTGTGTAGTCAATCTAGTTTACATTAACAGCTGGAAAATGGATATGGGAAAATTATTGGCCTTGTTAATTATAATTAGCTGTCAGTCTCCTCAATGAGAGGTCTTTGGGCCATGAAGTGGATAACATTGTCTCATGAAGAGATTTTAAAATGAACTGTAAAATTTTGGCTTTCAAACACACCAATCCCCCATTAATGTGAGGTTTGTCTTTTGGCCAGCATTTTGCCTCCAGGATACCAGGTGTAGCCTTGTAAGGTCCTTTTGATTAATGTCTGTCTTGTAACATCCCTGGTTGCTTTGGGCAAACTGTGCTATAAAAGGCAACCTTGCTGACATGGAAAAGAAAATTGCAACTCTGCTGTGCCTTGAGATTGTAATTACAATAAACAACAATTAACCAGATTATTATCACAGTGCAATTATTACTCCAAGGCTGACATCGTGTCAGCTTCTTATTTTCATTGAGTTTGTAATAGGTCTGTAGAACTTGCCTTGTGCTAGAAGAGAAATTATTTTTCATGTCAACAGCACTAAATCTTAAGGCAGTTTGCCTTTGTGATTTATATTAATCAGTTGAAAGATTTTCAGAGTTATCTTTCTTACTTTTTGGTCAAAAAGCCATTAAAAAAAAAAAATGTTGTGTAGCTATCTGGTTTATAACAAGCCAAATCCTGTTGCCCTTTTGCAGTAAGCTTCCCTCTGCCTATGAATTAATTGTGCCTAACGGGTCTTCTGTGGTGGGTGCTCAAATGCAACTCTGCCTTGTGAGAAAACTGTGCAATAATACTTTTAGAGATTTCTAAAGTGTTCTAAGTATTTCATGGTGTATATCTGTCCTGTCTTTGGGGGTCAGAGATAGCTAGTGGAGACTGAATCCCTTGGTTTGAATAAAATCACAGAATCAAAAAGGTTGGAAGAGACCTCTAAGATCATCAAGTCCAACCATGCCGCTAAACCATGTCCTTAAGTACCACATCCAGATGTTTCTTAAACCCCTCCAGGGATGGTGACTCCAGCACCTCCCTGAGCAGCCTAGGCCAAGACTTAACTATTTCAGTAAAGAAATTCCTCCTTATATGTAGACCATATCTCCCCTGCTACAACTTGAAGCCATTTCCTCTCATCCTCTCACTGTTAACCCTGGAGAAGAGACCTACCCCCAGCTCACTCCAACCTCCTGTCAGGGAGTTGCAGAGAAAGCTAAGGTCTCCCCTGAGCCTCCTCTTCTCCACACTAACCAAGCCCAGTGCCCTCAGCTGCTCCTCAGCACACTTGTGCTCCAGAGCCCTCCCTAGCCTCCTTGCCCTTCTCTGCACACACTCCAATGCCTCTGGCTCCTGCTTGGCCTGAGGGGCCCAGAACTGACCCCAGGACTCTAGGGGTGGCCTCCCCAGTGCTGAGGACAGGAGGATGCTCACTTGTCTGCTCCTACTGCTCACACTAGTTCTGCTCCAGGCCAAGATGCTGTTAGCTTTCTTGGCCACCTGGGCACTCTGCTGCCTCAGGCTCAGTTGACTATCAACCAGCACGCCAGGTCCTTCTGTGCCAGGCACCAACCCAACCACTCTGCCCCAAGCCTACAGGATTGCATGGGTTATTGTGCCCCAAGTGTAGGACCTGGCCCTTGGCCTTGTTGAAGCTCATCCCATTGGCCTCAGCCCATGGATCCAGCCTCTCCAGGTGCCTTTGCAGAGCCTCCCTACCCTCAAGCAGATCAACTCTCCCTCCTGTCCTGGAATCATATCTGCAAACTTATGGAGGGTGTACTCAGTCCTACTTGATCCTCCTTAATGTGTCTCCTCCTCGAGATTGAAATATAGCTGGTATTTTTCTTTTAATAGCAGTGACAATAAGAAGTGGGTTTTCTGGAGTTTACAGCTAAATGTGATCAGGGTTTTGGGGCCTTTCTTCCCTTCCCTTCTTTTCTTCCCTTCCCTTCTTTTCTTCCCTTCCCTTCTTTTCTTCCCTTCCCTTCCCTTCTTTTCTTCCTCTCCCTCTTTTTCTTCCTCTCCTCCTCTTCTTCTTCCTCTCCTCCTCTTCTTCTTCCTCTCCTCCTCTTCTTCTTTTTTTTGTAGAGCTGGCAATAGACTTGGTGGAGAGGTTATAGCATTTCTAAATGAAAAATGAGAACTTCAGGAGGATTTCAAGTAAATGCCTTTGAGTACAGGCACATTTTCCACTCTCCTTCATGGCACTTTGTGGTAATTGAGAGAATTTTATGTGGTTGAAATTAGTCACAGGAGAACTCTCTGTACTGCTTCCTGAAAGCAATGGAAGCACAAGGAGAATTTTGAGGAAAAAAGGAAAACAAACAAACAAAAAGTTAGAGTATATCTGGGGGACTAGTTTAGCTTTGGTATAGCTTACCTACATGATGACTGCAGTGAAACTAAACTTGTGGCCTGGCTCCAAACCCCTGCAGCCCAGCTGAGAGGAGCCCTTGGCAAAATGGCAAGGGGAAAAAAAAGGCTCTGCAAAGCTCCAGCTGCAAACAGCATCAGCTGCTGGAGAAGAAACCACCCAAGAGAAAGGGAGACCTGCAGATTTCCACACCTTTCCTAGAAAATTGCTATTGGAAGGATGGGAGAAGTTTGGAAACATTCCTCCCTACCAACTGAAAGCAAATCAAGCTGAAGGCAACTCTTTTGTCCCAGTTAGGAGAAGATCCACAGAGGTTGTTAAGACTGAATTTCTAATATTTTATCATCTTTGGTGAATGGACCTGGAGTAATTCAGAAGAATAATGAGAAAAGTCACCTTAGCTTGACCCTCAATCCAGTGAAAGGGTTGTTAGGTCTTGTCCCAGGCTGCCCAGGGAGATGCTGGAGTCACCATCCCTCGAGGGGTTTCAGAAACATCTAGATGCTCTCCTAAGGGCCATGGTTTAGTGGCATGGGAGTGATAGGTAGATGATTGGACTTGATGATCTTAGAGGTCTCTTCCAACCTTAATCAAACTACAGGTAATTTTTGGTTAGGTAATTCTGTAGTTAGGCTGAGTATTCTGCATTTATAACTCTTAGGGCCTTCTGTGTTTCCATCTGTGCACATAGCATAAGGAGCTAGAGCTCTATGTGTACCATGAATTTATTGAAGGTGTAATAGACACTTGTCAAACTGTTTGGTTTTGTTTTTTTTCTTTACATGAACTTTATGTAACCTAGTGATGGGTTTGGAATATTTTAAAATAAGTAAAACCTTATCATCAAGAAGGTTTGGCCTGATGAAAGAGTTGTTCTCCAAAACTGACCTTTTCCATTCCAAGAGTGGTATCTAAAATTGTAATCCTCAAATCCAGGAATGTTGAATCTCTTTTATTAGATTCCTGGAGTATTAAAGGGCTGTTATTATTCTATTTCTTGCTGTAGGAATAGATCTGGTTGAATTTTTTTTTGCTTGGAAGTGGTTAATTTATGAAGTGCTTTCTGGCTATGCTATGGATTTGAAACAAATAAATGTATTTGCCTAGCATTCTACAGTTCACTTCTGCACACATGGTTTGGCCACAGCTACTGTCAGCATCCTTTCAAATCTGCTCTTTTTTGCTCATGATGGAGAAAGTGATGTTTTCATTTCATTGTAGGACTCTTAAAGCTACTGAAGGAATTTCAGCTATCCATTAAATTTAATCAAAACAACAGGAAAAAAAGGCAACATTACAGTTCTGTAGTAAGCCAGCATTTTCTCTTCTGAGATGATATTTAATGTGGTCAAATCAGTTTTCTTTGGTTTAACCAAAACTAGCCAGTGCACTACACTTTTCCTGCTCATGAAATATTTTTGAATTCTTTATATTATATTATATAGTATATTATACACTATAGTGTGTATATATAGGTATAGTATAGACACACTATATAGTATATATAGGTATAGTATAGACACACTATATAGTATATATAATATATTTAATATATTATCATATTATTTTCACTATTATATTTATTATGTTTCATAACATATATATTTTATTGTATTTATTATTTTTTATTATAGTTATTTTTCTTATTATATTATAATATTATATTTATTATCTATTATTTTTATTATAAGTTTATTATGTTTTTTTCCTGATGGCAAGAATAGGAATTCTTGCAGTGGTTTGACTCTCCATTGTCCTCCTCTATTGTTCTGAGAGACTTCATTCTGGCTGCTCTCATTGCTTGAGCTGGTCTATAATTTCATTTTCTAGACTTTAATTTCATTTTCTCGACTTTATTCCTGACACTTAAGGACATGCTTACTTAATGATCATGTTGCTTCAGTTCAGCATCACTGTTGTGAAACTTTTCTGCCTGTGTGATGGGTGCAGAGTGATTGACTTTTTATTGTTGTTTTTTTTTTTTGGCTAAAAGCATTTTAACTTTGGAAAGCAAAGAGATCTTAAAAGAAGAAAGAAGAAAACATAGTATCAGTCTTTCCCAACCATTAGTGCCTAATTACACTCAGGAACAAGAGGATTGATTTGTTATATTTTGGTTGCCAGTGCTGACATCTCTGAAAGAAAACAAGATGATCCAACCACCCCACATTAATCATGTCATGAAGTTATCAGATTTACATCTGAGGGATGTTCTTTCTTTCCCCCATTTATTGTCCAGAATGATCATTATTTCATGTTTCACTCTGTCTTGGTTTGCCTGCCTGCTACCTATCCAAGAGCTGCTCCAAGCAGCTGGGCTGGGCTGGGCTGGGCTGTCTCCCAGGCCAGGAATGATTAGCTACAAAGGTCATTCAAGCCAGTAACCAAAACCATCTAGGCTGCCTCTAATCCTCTGATAGACAGCCAGCAGCAGTGGTGGAATCACCATCCCTGGAGGGGTTCTAAAACCATGTAGAGGTGGCACTTTGTGACATGATTTTGTGGCATGGTGCTGGTTGGACTTGATGATCTTGGAGGTCTTTTCCAATGATTCTCTTACCAACCTCTCAGCTTCTGACCCTTCCATGATTTCATCCATGTTTTGGTGAAATTTGGTGAAGTATTTTGCTTTCTAGAAGGTCTCCTGAAGGGTTTCCAATTATGTACATTGCCCTGAGCTTGCTCTGCAGAACAGAGTCCCAAGAGGAGGTAGGACAGGAGTAATGCTTTGTTTCACATAGGACAACAGCAGTTTTGTTAGTAACAGAGTGCATTAAAAGAAGGATCACTTCAACCAGCCTTTAGGTTTTGTGTTGTTTTAGTCCCATATCTGTGTAGACTGAGAGCTTGAGATTATTTTCTGAGGAAGCTTTTCCATGTGGTGTTGTCTAGCAAATGACAAGCCTATAATAACAAAACATGTCAGTATGGTCTTTGTGGATTGATATGCATTTCAGCTTTAAAACTTTGTTAGCACATAGGTGATGGTGACAGAAAAAAACTGAATTAGTTCTATAATTTGTCATGTATGTCTGTTTAGATGAAAACATTCCAGAGCAGGAAAAGAAAGAATAATTAATGAAAGTGGTTTTTTTCCAGTTCTTCCAAGAAAAAAAATAGCTTTCCTAAAGAAAGAAATGACTATATCAATGCCCAAAGCTTTCAACTGGATTTCATTCCCAGTGTTCAGGTTTATCAAGCTTGACAGCTCTAGTGAGTTAGTGGTGGTCTAGCAAAAGTAAACTGCAGTTACTTTAGACTTCTGGACAAAGCATATACACAGAAAAGAAGAAAAATGTATCTTGAGATATGGAACAGTTTGTTTGGCATCTTTACTGCTGGTGTTTAATACCCACTAGTTTTCCAGTGTATATCTGTATTCAAGCAGGATAATGTTGTGTGATATAGTGTTTGGATGTCCCTTCATTCATCAGCACCATGTGAAGAAAAAGGATAGATCATCATGTCATGTTGTTATTGCTTAAGAGATATCAAACTAAAAATTAATGATGTCCAAAATATGGGAGCTGTCTTACAGTTTGCTGAAGTGTTTAAGAAATATTTAGATGGTCTCCTTAGGGCCATGGGTTAGTGGTATGGCAGTACTAGGTATGGTTGGACTTGATGAGCTTAGAGGTCTCTGCCAACCTTAATGGTTCTGTGAAGTACACAAGCTTTCAGAGAACCTAGGCTCCTGAAGCAAGGAGAGAACTGCAAGTTGAAGCTCCAAGGTAAAAAATCGGGTCCTTGCATATTGACACTGTAAACCAAAGTTAGGATATCAAAACACAAGCAATTCTGTAAGTAACAACAAAATTTAGCACCTACAATTTCCTCCTATGAGCAGTAACAAATCCACTGCTAAATCTGATAATCAGGTATTAATGTGCTGAATGTTCTTCAGATTTTTTTCTTGTCACCTTTATGCTAAACAAAAAGTTACAGGAGTAGTAACATTTGCAATTTGTTGCTTCAGGGTCACCATATGACCACATAAACTCTTCTCTGCCACCCCCAATGGCATTTCATCTGGCTAAAATAAACATTTATGGAGGAGATTGCTATGACTTCTAACCTTTAGACTCAGAGCTCTAGCTGAATCCTGGCTGCATCAGGCAAGGAAATTAAGGAATGTTCCTCTGCTTTGCTGGAAGGTCTGTTCCTGTAGTTACTATAATTATAATGACATTCTTATGCTATTACTGCTGAGGTGCTGTCACCACTCCCATTATTGAAACAAGAATTTTAAGGGCTAATAATTCAGCTATCAGAACAATATCTATGTTGTTACCAGTGTAATCAGGAATAAAGTGAAGATTAAGTGGGGTTGTTTTCTAGGCATTGTTTGGGTAGGACCCAGTCTACCTCATTTATGCTATGGCCAGCAGCATTGAGTGCACCAGCAGCAAGTGTGCACATGACACCAAGCTATGGGGTGCTGGGGATAAGTTGGAGTGGCAAGATGTCATCCAGAAGGACCTGGACAAGCTGGAGAGGTGGGCCCAGGGGAACCTCAGGAGCTTCAACAAGACCAAGTGCAGGGTCCTGCACCTGGGTCAGAACAATCCCCACTATCAATCCAGGCTAGGGGATGAGATGATGGAGAGCAGCCCTGCAGAAAAGGCCTTGGGGTGCTGGTGGCTGAGAAGCTGCCCATGAGCAAACAGTGCACGCTGGCAGCCCAGAAGCACAATGGCATCCTGGGCTGCAGCAAGAGAAGCGTGGCCAGCAGAGCCAGAGAGGTGATTCTGCCACTGCACTCTGCTCTGCTCACACCTCCTCTGCAATACTGGGTCCAGTTCTGGAGCCCTCAACACACAAAGGCCATGGAGCTGATGGAGCAGGTGCAGAGGAGGCCACGAGAATGCTCAGGGGCTGGAACACCTCTGCTCTGAGGACAGGCTGAGGGAGCTGGGATTGTTCAGCCTGGAGAAGAGAAGGCTTCAGGGGAACTACTAGTGACCTTCCAGGACCTAAAGGGAACTTCCAAGCAGGCTGCAGAGGGCCTGTTTGCAAAGGCTTAGAGTGAAAGGACAAGGGGCAATGGTTTTATATTGGAAATGAATAGATTTAAACTGGACATTAGAAAGAAGTTGCTCCCCACGAGGGTGGTGGAACACTGGCCCAGGTTGCCCAGGGAGGTGGTTGAGTTGCCATCCCTGGAGGCATTGCAGGTGAGGCTTGCCAGGGCTCTGGGCAAGCTGCTCTAGTTGGGGATGTCCCTGGCCACTGCAGGGGGATTTGACTAGATGACCTGCAGAGGTCATGAAATTAGGGCAATTCATTCATCCCTTGTGCTGGGAAGACTGGAGCTATAAGTTTAGAGGTTTTATTTTTCACTGTTAACGAACATGAAAACACTTTCATACATATGTGTGGAAGTGAAACAAAAACTTCTTATGCCAGATAAGAAGCCGGATGATGCCAGTCCAGACATTTCTATGCAGACGGGTGGAGATTTCTTTCCAGTGAGTGAGGTATGCAGGTAGACATGCACCAGCATAGCCATGTCACTGCCTGAATATATATGGGGAAGCTTGAATAAATATTTTGCTATGCTGGGCTGCTTTTCGTCCCTCAGAATGATCACACTATCACCTCACTTGCATATGAACCAGCACTCTGATGTCTCCTGATATGTGAAGATCATTATCGAGCTATTCATGTCTGATTTTGTGGTAGTTATTGAGGTTGTTATTCCTCTTCATTAATATTTATTATCGCTTTTATTATTTATCAGTTATTTATTTTGCTTCTTTTGGTCCTTGTTGGTTATTGTTATTTGATGATTTGATTAGAATCATTAAAGGAACTCTGTTAGATGACATTAAAAGCATGGTGCACATGGTGAGCAGCACATGTAGGAGGCACAAGCTGAGGGCTCTGAATTTATTCCTCTCTCAGGATATTAAGGTGACTGCTTTCATGTTAGAGGAAGTATTTTTGTCTTTTTCTCCTTTTTGTTAAATGGAGTGGCACTGCTTAGTAGCTTTGAAAGGATTCTGGCACAAAATGGTGTCCTTTTTTGTAATCAATCCAGAGGGACCTGGACAGGCTAGAGAGCTGTGGGCACAAGCCAACCTCAGGAAGTTCAACAAGACCAAGTGCGAGATCACAGAATCACAGAATGTCAGGGGTTGGAAGGGCCCTAGAAAGATCATCTAGTGCA
>VWZO01010644.1:36735-52599 GCA_013396975.1 Bucco capensis | reverse complement strand
ACTCTGCTCCACCAACCACAACTCTCTGGGCTCTGTCTTTCAACCAATTTGCAATGCATCTGTGTCATGACAATCCCAAGCACTGATCTAGGCTGGGCAGTGAGTGGCTTGAGAGCAGCCCTGAGGAAAAGGACTTGGGGTGCTGGTGGATGAGAAGCTCACCATGAGCCCTCAGTGTGCACTTGCAGCCCCAAAAGCCAAGCATGTCCTGGGCTGCAGCAAGAGCAGCTTGGCCAGCAGGTCAAGGGAGGTGATTTCTCTTAATGACTTTTATTAGTGGCATGTATCTTAAATCACTGTTGCCTCATATCCAGGAAACACTGGGAAGTATTTCTTACCAGAAACTAAATCACATTTTACATGAATAAAAGTTTGAAATTTAGTAAATTGACTCAGGGAAAACACTGTAAAAACACAACTAGTACCCTCTGCTTTTACCAAATTGCTGAGACTAAGGTGAGTATCCACTGCCTTTTTATTATTTGTTCTGATTATCTCTTCATCTAGCAAAGTGCAAATCAATTTGTAAGAACATGCTAAAACTCACTGTATTCATTTTTGTTGCAGGAAGACTTCTAAGGAGATGTCATATCTTAGAACACTTTGTAACAAAGGACAATCTCTCTTTTTACAGCCGATGCCAAATTAATGGATTATTCAGAATAACAAAAATATTCTGGATGGATTATTTGAAGATATAATTGCAATATTGAGGTAATTTTGTGTGCATATGAAGTGTCTGTATTCATTTGTCCTTGATTGTTAGCTCATGGTGACAATTCTTTACAAAAGAAGCTTTTGTACCCTAAGTTATTATTTTGTATAAGCTAACAGGGCAATAAATGTTTTTGTTTTTTCTTATTTTAGATGTTAAACGAGCAGACAGAATGCTACATCTCTCTTTTCTGGTGTCTCTCGTTTCACAGTGTTCTAGTTTGAGTCCAAACAAGGTATTCCATGCTATAGAGGTCATATTCAGTCCTTCAAATTTTGACACCAAGCTTGGGCCTTAGAGTCTCTAACATAAAGCCTAAGACCCAAGCAAAACAGGTGCATCATTAAAGTATTTAGCACCTAGTTAACAGCCAGAACAAATAAGAAGAGGTTTGGGTCTCTATTTTCCCTGAAAGTTGAGCACCTGAACCTTGTGAGGATCAGCAGCCCAGCTCTGCTGCTGCAGGACTCTGTACTAACCACACAGCTCTTCACTTAGGATGTTTTTAATCACTGACAATTTGGGGAAACTCTTGCTGCTAGACCCCAGAAATGTTGACAGTGCCTAGGAAGTCAATTACCTTCTTGTTTCCAGAGGGAAAACTGCATTTGAAGACAATTAAATATGTTCCAAAGGTACTCTTCTACGTAATGTAATCTCCGAGAGTCTCTCGAGCTCATAAAGCAAATGAACAGGTTTAAAGACCTGACTTTTCTGATGATGTATAATTCATACCTGAGGAAGGTTTGGGAATCCCTGCTCCTTGTAATCCTCTCCAGTAAAAGACTGCCAAAGTTGGCTCCTTTGGCAACATTCCTGATGAAATTTTCAACACGTGGAATTGCGAAATGCTAAATTGGAGGGGAAATTCTGCAGCCCAGGGAGTACATTTGGGAACTTGAGGGAGATGGAAATCTCCTTGGAAACCAACATTTTAAAAGTCATTAAATACTCCCTCTCTCTCTCTCTATATATATATGTTTAGTTCTTTTCTGCCCAGAATTCCACAGATTTGATTAGATCCTAGTGCAACTTCTTTGATCCTCTCACTAGGTGTGTGATGTCACCTTGGGTTGGGTGTATTTTGCTCCACTTCAGCCGAGTGACATTCTGCATTAGTTTTGTTTATTTTTTGGCTTAAACACTGTTTTCTCTGTCACAGAAGTGCCCAGATGAGATTTGAATCTCTAACTCTTGGAAGAGGGAATTAGATCAAATGAATCCCTTATCTCTTGTATGTATAACGCTTAAATCCAAACACAGGTTTCAGAACTTGCAATTTCTGTCACAGGCTGAGTTTAGTTTTGAATCTTGGAGTATACTTTATCCATGTGAATAGGTGCAAAAAAAAAAATAAAAAAATTGAGGTTTCTACACCTTACTCAGCTTTTTAAAATGCTAAAAAATGCTAGAGTGGAATAATAATTGCCCAAGGTAGTTTGATTTCATGTTCTTGTTTCCAAAAGGAACCAGTTGTTCCCCCTCTCTCTTACTTTAGTTTGTCTGCCACCAGAGGAAAAGGTTTGAGAGATATTTTACAGAGCTAATCATTGTGCCCAAGTCCTTGCCAGCTTTTCCCCTGGCAAAGCCTTTGATGTGGAATGATTTTCCAGGCAGTAAACACAGGCACCATTGTGAAAATCAACTGAAAAGGGATCATGGGATAGTGAATTAAGGCTGACAACTCTTTTTATTCTTCAGATGAATGCTGTACATGTTGAATGGCAGCTTAGATGTAATGGATGGGCAATAGGAATCCTCTGAAAGTTAAATTTGGATATGAGTTTGAAGTATCTCTTCTTTCCTTCAACTAGGCAAGCTGATGCTAGGAAACACACTTGTGCTTTTGCTGTAAGGAATGAGTACATCATTTTTCCTCATAGAAAATCATGACTTTTTTTTCCCCCTCTTCTCAGCTTGTCAGTGTTCTCTATTTAACAAGTATAGACTGAGCAAACCATACCAAGTTCAGCTGGCTACCAGCTCTAGAATCTTCTTTCACCCAGATGGGCATGCTTCCATTCAGATCATGGTGGATAAGAAAGAGAACTCTCATTCTGCATAGTTTTCCCAGATGTTTGGGGTTTCTTTTGCCAAAGGGAACAGCTGTCATTGTCACAGTTGTAAGCTCTGTGCTTGACAGCACCTTATGTCAGATCTTGGAATGAAATTGTGTGGGGTTTGTTCTTTTTCTTTCATGGCAAAGTGGTGCTTTGACTTTAGGATGCAGAACACTGCAGCATCATTTGGCTGACAAATCCCTCTGAGAAATGATGGCAACGTACCAATCCTTGGATGCCTCATTTTAGATTTGACTTTAGACTTTAATTTAAGATTTCTTACAAGTCTGCTCATGTGAATCATCCCTTTTCTTTTTGCATCTTAGGAACATGGGCAGGTTATATGTTTTCCCAGTCCTCCAAAGCAGACAGATGTAATGCAATCCATTATGAACAAAGATATGGATAAACGGGCTTCAAAGCCAATGCAATTTGAGAGGAATTAATATCTGGGAATTGTCTTGTCCTTCTTAAATAGTTCACACTGAAAGAAACACAGGACTTTGAGCATGCTGCTTATGTTCACCTATGGAAAGCTATACCACATTGATATTACTTAGTATGAATTATGACATGAAAACAGATGTCTGCCGTGGTGTCACATCAAACATTTCTGATCTGTTAGTGCCTAACAAGATTTATTTAACCTAAAGTGGAAAACCTTGAGATTAGAAAGCTATTTTACAGCATGCATAATGGAAACTGAGGAGAGAAATGACAGAATATAGATCTCCAAATCCTCCTGCAAAGTGCATTCTAACAGCCAAAGGGTAACTGTACCCATTCTAATTCTATATTCTTTCTGAATACCATCAAATGATAAGTTTTATTATTTTTTTCCTTTAAAAAAAAATAAATTGACATACCTGGGCAAGTTGGAGATGGGAGAGCAATCTACACATTGCAGATGTTAGTCACATTAGTTACTGCATGACTGGAATGGCAATCCATATTTCAGTGATGTGGATGATGTTAGGTACGGGATCCATACAGAACAGAAGAGCAGGAGGGAAGAATAAACTGTAGAACATGTAGGAAATGCCTAAAAAAGATCAAAAATGAAATGAACTGCCTTTTGCCTTTCTCTGCAGGTTCATGTGATGGAGAGGATGGGAAGATCTCTGGATCTCACATTTACACTGCTAGATGAAGGGCATGCCAGGAGAGGAGTGAGGAGATGGCTTTGTATCCCCAAATCAGAGTGCACACAGAGGCTTCCAGCCTCCTAAATCATCTTCTCCCTCCTCTGCATTGGTGTTTCCTACAAGTGACTTGAACAAGAGTCAGGTTTTACTTTGCTTTGGCTACTGCTTTTGATGCTACTTTCAAAACTAGGAAAGCTTTTTGTTGTTTTCACTTTTAGGCTGATGGAGTTGGGGGAAGGAGAAGAAAGGGACAAGGAGAAAAAATATATCATAGTCTGTGAAACTGCCCTAAAAAAAAAGTAAAAAGTGCCTTATAAGAAGATGTGCATGATCATGATGCTGTGCAGCTCCTGGGGTCTGGCTCATAACACCAGACAGTGACTCCAGCTGGAAGTGCTTTGTGTGGTCATCCTGTGTATCATGGATAGGAGGAAGAAAAAGGCATAGAGTCAGTTGTTCTAAGAGATGACTTGACAAAGAGTTTCTCTCTGTTGAGGAGAGGTGGAGCCCAGGCCCCTAGGTTAGGTACCTCAGCTGATGGAGTTGGCCTGGGCCCTGAGGTTTGGCAAGGCAAGGAGAGGAAAAGCTCTTCTAGCAGAGGACAAGGGACTAGCTCTGAAACTAGCCCAAGGGAGAGGGAAGGGAGGGGTTAGCAGCAGCCTTTTCCAGAGAGGAGGATAAAAAAGAGCTGATCTCCTCTGTTATATGAGGAAAGGACTGATAATTACTAGCTGACTTTAGTTGATAGTTGTGGCTGTGTTAGGCCATCTCTTCATATCTCATTGCTCCTCATGTGTGGCTAGGACTAAAGGTCAATAATACTTCCTTATTTTGATCCCTGATGGAATATATATCAAGGCACCTTACCTTGATTCCTGGATTGTACCTATAATTTGAGGCTGAATCACAACCTGTCTTGGTTATAGATAGAATAGCAACTTAATGGACCATCAGAATGTAATGAAAAATCACAGCCTATGGCCTCCCTTCATCTAGGCAAGAGAAACACTTTTCTAATGCCAAGAATGTTCTGATTTATAGCTCTGGAACTTCTTCAGTGTAAATTGAATATATCCAGGTGATTTAGTAGAAGTATTAACATCACACCCTGAATAAATTCTCCCTTAAAATTGTATTTCAGTAACATAGGAAAGTCTGAAATCAGCGTAAGCAATCTTGTATTACTACATGTTCAGTGGGTATATTACTCTATTTTTCTCTTGAATGAGGGCTACAATACATTTTTTATGGAGCCAGTCTAGAGCATAGAGTTAGGTGTAAGCCAGCACATTATTTTATGATCACTTTATTGTTACCTGTACATGATGTTTTGACAAGAGCTGAACTGTGCCAAACATTCAGATCAGTGGTTCAAAGGGCTCGTATCCTAAAGGCAAACCAAACCCAATAGAGCACCACCATTCACCCTCTGACAAGAGCAGAGTGCATTGTACAGAGCACTTCCAAAATGCCATATAAATATCAAAAGTGAAGTGGAAATGATGGAGGGATGTTTGCCTTTAAGCTACTCCTCTGTAGCTTGTCAATACAACCTCGGATGGTTGTCTCCTCAATACAACCTCAGAAGTTTCTTCACAAACCAGGTTCTGATGTTTTGTTCTTTTCTCCACTAGTTTTGCCAAGGAATTCCCCTGGCTGCCCTCTCTTTATCTTCAGAGAACTAAAATCATGATGATATCAAAGTAAAGTAGAGGATTCTGCAGCTCTTTGCTCCTGTGTAGGAGTCTCTCAATTTCATCCCTTCTGAGGAAAGGAAGGCACCATTGCTAGCCTCAGATTTGTTTTTTTTTTTCTAAGGTATTTTAAAATTTTATTGAGCTTTTATTTTTTTTTTTTTTCCATTTTCTACTGCTAAAATTTTTCTCCTTTACATTGGCAAAGCTAAACACAGGGGAGTCCAACACTGCTGGAGATCATTTGGGTGACTTCTTCAACCCCATTCCAACCCTGGTTTGGTGGCAGGTTTGCTGTAATCAGGCTACCTTAAGGTCAGTGATCTGGATGAAGGGGTAGAGTGTTCCCTCAGCAAGTCTGCAGATGATCCCAAGCTTGGAGGAGTGGCTGGCACACCAGGAGCTGTGCTGCCATCCAGAGTGACCTGGACAGGCTAGAGACATGGGCAGGGAGAAACTAAATGAAATTTAACAAGGGGAAGTGTAAAGTACTGCATCTGGGAAAGAACAACCCCATGGATCAGTATAGACTGGGAACTGATCTGTTGGAGAACAGCCCTGGGGAAAAAGCTCTAGGAGTGCTGGTGGCTAGGAGGATGCCCATGAGGCAGCAATGTGCCCTTGTGGCCAAGAGGCCAATGGCATCCNGATCTTTCTAGGTCTCTTCCAATCCCTGACATTCTATGTTTCTATGGATGGCATCCCTTCACTCCAGTGTATCAGCCACACCACACAGCTTGGTGTCATTGGCAAACTTGCTGAGGGTGCATTCACTGCCACTGGCCATGGCACTGACTAAGATTTAAACAAGACAGGTCCAATGACTGATTCTTGAGGCTCTGCACTTGTCACTGGCCTCCACTTGGCCATGGATCCATTGACAGCCAATCTATGGGTGTAGCCTTCAAACCAGTTCTTTATCCACCAGACCCATATCTCACCAGCTTGAAGACCGGTATCAGCCACACCACACAGCTTGGTGCTTTGTCCTGTGGCACAGTGTCAAAGGCTTTGCTCAGGGCCACGTAAATGATGTCAGTTGCTGCTCCCTCTTCAACAGATGTTGTAACCTTTTCACAGAAGGCCACCAGGTTAGTAAGGCTGATTTGCCCTTGATTGTATCCAATCACAGGGAATTAGGAGCATTCCCCTCTATCCCTATGTACAAGAAGGGATGTCAGGACTGGCTGCTGCAGTCTTGGAGGGCAGCAGCCAGTCTTGAACCCTTGGAAGCATACTCACCCCTAAAACAGGGAAAAGACATCCCTTCTTGTACATAGCTATAGAGATGAAAGCTATGAAATCCCTGCTCAAATTTAAGTCACTCTACTCTTCCTTTCATATCCACCCACCATTTTCAGTTGTTCAGAGTACAAAGTATCAGTGGAAATGAAGACACAGTTAAGCAGTGTTTATTTATTAGACTGCATGAAGGCATTTTGTAAAACAACATTACACTCTCTTCTCCTGACTCCTTGGCTTTCCTACAATTCTTTTACTCCAAACTATATAGAAGTGCCCTAATGTATCAAATAAATCCTTGTTTGACATTGCTGAGTGGATTTGAAAAGAGAGTTTATGTGTAAACTGAGGAATCTGAGCCACGGGAGGACTGGTCTCAGAGTTAAACAAGGGAGGAAAAAAAATCACATTTTTTATAGTTGTTTAAATTGGAAGCAACTTAGGGTAAAAATGTCACCTCCCCAGCATAACATGATCTGCTAAATTAGAGATCTATCCAGTCTTTAAAACAGTGAGGCTAATCAGAGGGTTCTTATCCACTGCCATTACACGTTTAGAAAACTGAGATATATCTGAGTCAATTTAAAAACAATAAGTTGTCCTTTGTATATAAAACGTCCATCTCAGTAAATGGCATTAGCAGCTTCTGGAGCAGCTTTCCAGAAGCTTGATTATAATTTACTGGATAAGAAATTGATGATCATCTGCAGTCTATCAAGGACTTCAGATCAAATTATGGCAGCTGCATTTCTGGACTGAGTTGATTAATTGCTCTTAGATGTTCATCATCACCAAAGGTACAGCATTTTTTTCTCTACTCTGAAAAAAAAGAAATTGAATTTCTGGCTACAGAGTTGCTTAAGAGTTTCATGTTCTCTAATTGGAAATTCAGGGTAAAAGGCAGATGAAAGAATCACAGAATCATTAAGGCTGGAAGAGATCTCTAAGGTCATCAAGTCAAACCATACCTAGCACTACCCTACCACTAAACCATGACCCTAAGGAGAACATCTCAATGTTTCTTAAACCTCTCCAGGGATGGTGACTCCAGCACCTCCCTGGGCAGCCTGGGGAATTCCTCCTGACATCCAAGCTAAACCTCCCCTGCTGCAACTTGAGGCCTTTTCCTCTTATCCTCTCACTGCTAACCCTGCAGAAGAGACCTACCCCCAGCTCACTCCAACCTCCTGTCAGGGAGTTGCAGAGAAAGCTATGGTCTGCCCTGAGCCTCCTCTTCTCCACACTAACCAAGCCCAGTGCCCTCAGCTGCTCCTCAGCACACTTGTGCTCCAGAGCCCTCCCTAGCCTCCTTGCCCTTCTCTGCACACACTCCAATGCCTCTGGGTCCTTCTTGGCCTGAGGGGCCCAGAACTGACCCCAGCACTGTAGGGGTGGCCTCCCCAGTGCTGAGGACAGGAGGATGCTCACTTCTCTGCTCCTACTGCTCACACTAGTTCTGCTCCAGGCCAAGATGCTGTTAGCTTTCTTGGCCACCTGGGCACTCTGCTGCCTCATGCTCAGTTGACTATCAACCAGCAGCCCCAGATCCTTTTCTGCCAGGCAGCATTCTCCCACCCCTTTTCCTAAGTCCAGGCTAGGTCTTGAGGGCATTCACTTTCTGTTATTGAGTTCTGCAAAGAGTATACTGCATCTTGGTCACTCAGAAAGAACCATTATTCTTTGAATTCAGAAGTATTCCCCTTTCTTTGAAGAAGGAATTGATAGCAGCAATAAATGCTCATTTTATTACCCAGTGAGAAGAAAATCTTTGCTCCTAGGCAGGTTATGAAAGGGACCTGTACTCTTGCTTTCCTGTTCTCTATTTTGCAGCTTTTTGCAGGCCAAATCAAAGCTCACAATCTTAGGTTTTTTTGCAGAGGAAATAACAGAAACAACAATTATCTTATGGGCAACCACACAAGTAAATGCCTTTATAGAAACTATTCAGCAAAAGTTTTGAGAGCTGACCTTATCTGTTCAAATCTAATCATGTGCAAAAAGCAGTCAGGAAAGAGTATTTTCTGCTGTGAATATTTGTCTAAATTCCAAGAAGAGGAAAGAACAGATTAAAAGGTAATTGGATTCACTTTGTAGAGGTATCAGCTAAGAATACACTTGGAAAAGGAAATGCATTTCTTTTCTTGGTCTCACTGTGTTAACATACACATGGAAGCACCAAATGGAGATTGGCAAGGGAATCATAGGCATGATCTATTCCCTGTAACTGGAAGACAGATAGGATGTTTATGTTAGCTCCCCTCTCATGAGATCCCCACCTGGAGTACTGCATCCAGTTCTGGGGTGCCCAGTAGAAGACATGGATCACTTCCAGCGGGTCCAGAGGATGGCCAGAAGTCTGGAACATCTCTGCAGTGAAGACAGGCTAAGAGAGTTGGAGCTGTTAAACCTGCAGAAGAGGAGGCTCTGAGAAAGATGAAGAGAGATTTTAAGCAAGACCTGTAGTGACAGGGCAAGGGACAATGGCTTTGAACTGAGCTAGGGTAGATTTAGAGGAGACATAAGGAAGAAAATGCTTCTGCTGAGGGTGATTAAACACTAGAACAGATTGCTCAGAGATATTGTGGCTATGCAGTCACTGAAAGTGTTCAAGGTCAAGTTGGATAGGGCTTTATTTATCCTGATGTGGTGGAAAGTGTCCTTGCCTCATGGCAGGAGGGTTACACTAGGTGATCTTTAAAGGTCCTTTCCAACCCAACCCATTCTGTGATTCTAGGCTGAGTAGCTGTAGCTGGATGTTGTGCTGTAGCCTATACTACAAGGAGTACTAGTAGCTCCACTGGGAGAAGTGTAGGGAAAGGTGCTCCTCAGTGTCTGTCACTGAAACTAAACATTGATGGATATTAACACCAAAATGGTAAGCAGCTAAAATGCATCAGAAAAAGAGAGAAGAAAGCAAAACTGTTTACTAACTAGAAGTGCTTAGCACCAGTGTAAATCCTCTCTAGAAACCTAAATTTAGTCTGCTCTTTTTTAACCATCTATATTTGTTCAGCTTTTTTCAAGATCAAGAGGAAAGGAGGCAATGCAATGAGGAAGTTGTCCAGGCTGAAGGAAAAAAAATCTAACTAGATTTTGTTCTAATCAACTGATTATATTATAGAATGGAGACAGTCTCTGGTCATGGGCTGGGACTATGGACCATGAGGATGTCACTTCCTCCAACACACTGTTATGAGCAAGACAGTACTGGAACTGAAGGTGAGGGAACAAGAGGAAATGGCCTCAAGTTGCAGCAGGGGAGGATTAGATTGGATGTCAGGAGGAATTTCTTCACTAGAAAGGTTGTCAAGTCTTGTCCCAGGCTGCCCAGGGAGGTGCTGGAGTCACCATCCCTGCAGGGGTTAAAGAAACATCTAGATGCTCTCCTTAGGGCCATGGGTTAGTGGTGTGGTAGTGCTAGCTATGGTTGGACTTGATGAGCTTAGAGATCTCTTCCAACCTTAATGATTCTGTGGTTCATAGAGCATCTGCTGTGAGGCTGTTTTTTTTCTGGATTTCCTTTTATGCAACCTAGAGCAGGAAAGGACAGACATCATTTCTGAGACTCTAAGAAATAAAGTCCAAGCCTACACCATCTGGTAGCTTTGACTGCAGAACAGCCAGTTATAACAGGAGGAATGCTGCATGGGTTTGCCAACCAGGCTGTCCCTGGAAGAAGGAAAATAATGAGGTGACTGCAGTGAGAAAGGTGCATGCTCAGCTTCAGTTAAAGCAATGGTGGAGGAAGACCAAATCTCAGCATCATCTAATCAAGAAATCTAGAAATATTATGTGCATTAAGGAGCTGAAATTAAGATATTTTTTCCTCTGCTTGGAGGCACAGTGTTCTTAGCATTTCATTTGTTGATAGAGTAAAATTATCATGAGCATAGAATGTGTTAGAGACTGAGCAGTGACACTGCTGCTTTGCAACTTGTCCTAGTTGGAGGTATTCCATTTCAGGTATGTCATACTTAGTCCTTCAATCTTTGACATCAAGCTTGGGCCTTAGGGTCTCTTACATACAGCTTAATACTCAAGCAAAACAGGTGCATCATTAAGCTATTTAGCACCTAATTAACAGCCAGTACAAAGAAGGAGAGGTTTGGGTCTCCACACTTCCCTGAAGGTTGAACACCTGAGCCTTGTGAAGATCAGCAGCTCAGCTCTGTTGCTACAGGACTCTGTCTGTTCTGCTTTCTATCCCAGTCCAAGAGTTCCAGGATGCAGCCCCTGAGTCTGATTCCCATCTGCTGGTGAGTCCTTCTGCTATAGCATCAGTGGTGAGGGGGAGGGAGTTGCCATCAACGGAGGTTTAGTTCTGTTATTGGTTTTATGTGTGTATGTGTATATATATATATATTGTTTTCTTGTTATAATTTCATTAAAGTAGTTTAAATTCCATTTCCAATCCCCAAGTCTCTCTTTCTCCGTTAATTTGCTCTTTTCCTCCCTGCAGTGGGGGCAAAGGAGATAATAGAGGATACGTGTCATTGCATTAGTGATTGGCCTAGCCCTAACCCTTGACCCAAGTTGTTGTAATTTTTAGCTTCTGCTGAACATCCTCTCTGGCAGACAGCAGGCTCCATCTGTAGCCAGAGCATGAGAATCATGCTTTGTCTCCGTTTGGTGCCTGTCAGTGAGAAGGATGTGGAGGATGGCTCAGTTCTGTTGGGATTGCTCTGCATTCCTTTGTTTGCTGTTGTATGGTTTGTTCTGTGGGTACAAGGGAGTGATTCTGAGGTGTGCAAGCAGCATGCAGCCTGGGAAGTGGACAGGTGGTCAGGTTGCTTGTATGCAGCCATTCTAAACCAAAGCACTTAAAAATTTTGCCTCAGTGAAGCAAGATCATAGAATCCTAGAACGGTTTGTGTTGGAAGGGACCTCGGGAGCTCATCTAGTGCAACCCCCCTGCACTGGGCAGGGACATCCCCAACCAGAGCAGCTTGCCCAGAGCCCTGNCTGACCTAGGTGCAGGACCTTGCACTTGGTCTTGTTGAAGCTCATAAGATCTCCAGTCTCACTGATAAACATTTGGAGGGTGTTGTGCAAAGGGGAAAAGGAAGGGGACAAGCTCATGAACTTTGAGATGGGTTCAAAAATAGTTCTTGGGAAACAACAGGGGGGCAGAGGGTGTCTCTCTTTCTCCTGAGTGTGGCCATCAGGTTATCTTGGGAGATAGTCATCTTGGCCTCAGGAGAGACAGATGGACATGCAGATTGCTCATTGAGTTAACAGCCCTGTCTGAGCTTTGGTTTGGTTTTCTTGCTGAGATAAACCATGAGGTTAATCTAAGCAACATTTACGTTGCCTTGTTTCAACTAAGATGCAGCCAAATATGTTTGGGTCACTGGATACATGTGGTAGTCTGAACTCCAAAAGAGAAGAGCTACAGAGGCTGAGTCCACCTGGCCAGTACCTGAGGTGCTGCACTGTCTGACTGGTCTAAGTCTGTAGACATGCACTTCAGGGGGGATTTAATGCTATGGTGTCATAGATGCTCCCATGCTTTGAAGACAGGAAATAAAGCAATAATAAAATATGGAATGGCAGTAGAACATGATATAACCTTTATCAAAGAGCATAAGAACATGCTGTCTCCAGAGCAGCTGGTAAAAGCAATGAGGACTGATTGTGGGACAGCTGCAGAGGCAAATCACCAGTAAATAATCTGACTCCTTCAGGCTTTTGAGTGCTCAGAAGGCAGGGGTATCACTGAAGGTTTTCACTAGCCTACCAGTTGACATAATCAATTTAACATGTCATTATCTTTTTGCCTATATAAGAATGGATTCATTAGTCCGAGCTGATTTCAATAGTCAGGTGGGTATTTCAGAAATAACTTTTCCTGTTCAGTGCTCATATTTTTTGAGGGAGCTCCTCATTACTTGGGACAGGGCAGAGGACCAAGTTTGTGTTGGTGCTTCCTGTCCTGTCCTTGCTGAATCTCTAGATGTTTCTTCTGTGTTAAAAGTGGAGTTGTAGCTACAATGAAGTAACACATAAGCAACATCTGTTGTTCCTTTCAACTCTTCTCTGAAAAGAACTTCCAGAGTTTGAATCCTTGATGAGTGATTTGAGACAGAGCTCCATGGCTAAGTGACTGACATGGTGCTGGGTCATAGCTTACACTGCTGACAACCAGAAACTTGTTCTTTCCAACCATTGTTAAACACCATTATTAAGAATAGCAAAGAAATGCTGAAAACTCTGTGCCTGGCACACCTGTGGGTAATAGGAACACATGGTTATCACCATTATTAGGTCAAATAGCTATGGATGCCTTTGCTCTTTGCAAGAAGTGGTTGTTCAGGTGTTAAAAGAATTTTCTTCAACATTAGATGGATTAACATCTCAGTCACTGATACTGTAATCTCCTGCTGTGGACGTCTATCATTTCTAAGGGATGAAAGAACGTTAAGTCTGCTGCAGAGATGCTTTTTCTTTCTGACATGAGTGGGAAAGCTGCATGACATTTATTATCAGCAAGCTAAAGAGAAAGATCTTTGAAAGCACAGCTGAAGTTGGATGATAATCCTAAATATCACTTTGAATGACTTTCAGGCCACATTACAAGAAAGTTATTTTTATCCCCACGATGACTTAAATGTAAGACAAGATTACCTCTGAGATGGTTGCAATGCTTCCTAGCCATGTAGGTGAAGAGAGCACTGCCTTCCTTACAGCTTTCAGATGTGTGATTGTCATGAGGTGCCCCTCATTTTCTATTTAAAGCTCTAAAAACTTCTTTGGGAAAAGTTAGGAGAGAAGAATGACTTTGTTTATGTTGAGCTTTCCTTATCAAAATGGTCTGTCTTTCAGCAGCTTGATGAATAGAAGAAAGGTTTTAAAGCCACTTTAAAGTTTACTCATCTTCTGTAAGCTTAGCTGTTTCTACGTGTCACCCAGTAGTGTCATCCAGACATGTGTCCTGTCTACTTGATCTACCAAACCACTCAGACCAAGCTTGGGCATCATTACCATGGTTCTGTGTTCAATCAGAGAGTATCCTCCTCCTATGCAGTTGGGAGCATGTTCACCCCTCCACATGGAATCCATGCCAAATGTTTGGCTAGACGGAACAGTATAAAATTGGAGTGAGCTGCGGGTAGGTCTCTTCTCCAGGGTTAGCAGTGAGAGGACAAGAGGAAAAGGCTTCAAGTTGCCCCAGGGGAGGTTTAGATTGGATGTCAGGAGGAATTTCTTTACTGAAAGGGTTGTTAAGTCTTGTCCCAAGCTGCCCAGGGAGGTGCTGGAGTCACCATCCCTGGAGAGGGTTAAGAAACATCTAGATGTGGTACTTAGGGACATGCGTATTGATATATATATATTTAGATGCTTTCCACTCATCACTGACCAAGAACCTCTTGACAACTTTGTGAACTTGAAGAGTCACTGATTTTCTCACTTTCTTTAAATATTCTGGATGTAGAAAAAACCAGCTAAATTTTGGCTACTTCTTCAAATGTAGCTGACTTTCTCCTAGTTTAGTTTTTGTTGGAATGATCACTTCTGAGAGAGGGATTATTTCTGGATTGAGTTATAGCAAGAACCTTTTGTTTTTAAACCAAGACTGAAGTGGGAGCTCAAGTAAGCCATTTCCCAGGCAGTACTGTATACTGCTTGAAGCAGATAGAGAGGTATGAATATATTTATGCATAGGTACTCCAAGTTTTTGTCAGCACAAGTTGCCAGGACTTATAGTAAATCCTGGGGAAAAAAACCCTACTAAAATGATGAGGTCATTTTTCTGCCCAGTATTCTTCTCCAATTCTTTTATGCGTTTCTCCCCTTTGTGAAGATTTCCCGAGTCAGTCTGATTATTTTTATTCTGAGGTTATTAAGCAGTACGCTTTGGGTCAATGTTTCAAATGCAACTCTGATATGGTCCAAAAGCAGAACTGAACTACTTTGTTTTTCCAAGTTTTGATGCCTTTACAGCATATTTTTACTACACCCTTTGTGCTACTCTAGTTTGTAACTTCCTTTCACTCAAAAAACACAAGCCCAAATGTGGTGAAAGGAAAAAATAATGCTTCATTACCATTCCAGAAAGTTCTTTTTGACTATTTTCATGTGAGTGGATAAAAAAAAGAGGTGGATTAGAGAAGAACCAGTAGTAGGGACTTGATGGAGGGAGTCTGAGACTGAAATCTGGCCTGCTTTTTCAACCATATCACCTTGCTTAATAAAAGATATTACCTCTTCCTACCAGCCTTCCCTCCCTGGAGTTAAATACTCTATGGTAGTTTCTCTTTTAACATTTGCTTGGCACTCATTTCTTGGGTGTTCTTATGGGCTTGCTGGTACTGAGAAGCATGACAGTTACTGCACTCGGATTACCCCAGGCAGCCTTGCTTGGTTGGGGTTAAAATGCTTCCTACCTATATTTAAGGTACACAAGAAGCTTAAGTTCAGTAGGAACAACCAAGATGAAAAATGTCATTGCTGACTCTACCCTTGTTTGCAAATTGAATCCTGAAGCCATGCAGTTTTAGGAGCTCCTCTGAAATCTGGCAGTGCAGTACAAACACCAGATTATGTCAGCTCTGCTGTTCACATTGCCTGTCTGGCTAACCAAGCTCCTTTTGAGTAGCTAGCCTATACTTTCCTGAGCTAACCATAACAACAGAGGTCTTTCTGACCTCTAGTCCCTGTGGTAAAACTGACTTTTTTTCGAGGCTCAATGGCCCTTGTAAAGACCTCAAGTGTTGGTAGTCATTATCTTTTTGTTCTGGGTAAATGTCTTTATTTTCTTTTCTTCTCTGGCCTATCCCAGTTTACCAATGCATTTACCTATCACATCAGACCACAGGAACTGTCATGCCCACCTAGATAAACAGCACACATAGTGCTAGTGGAAAATGTTACTTCTAAGCAATCTGATCCAGTGCATGCACACTTCTCAGGGTCTCCGAGCCAAACAGCCCTCAGGGGTTGCAGCCTCAGAATCACAGAATTATCAGGGTTGGATGAGACCTTAAAACTCATCTAGTTTCAACCCCTGT
>VWZO01010644.1:0-36440 GCA_013396975.1 Bucco capensis | reverse complement strand
GGGATTTTCAGACTGACCCACAGAGGTGGGAGATGGAAATTGTGGGAATAGAAATGTTTTGAAGCTCCAGTTATTAAGCACTGCTACTGGATGTTGAGTAATTTACTTCTGCAAAGTACCTTGGACTGAATTCATTGCAGTCTCACCTCAGCAGCACAAGCAACCCTGAAAGCTTGTCCTGTGCAAGCAGAGGAGCTGCAGCAGCAAGGACTGAGGGTGTCTTGACCAAAACACTGTGTATAAACCACAAGTGTTTGTGCCTCTGGGCATTCAATGAACTAGATAACTGAAAAATTCCCCCATCAGAATTTCCCTTGTAGCTATTCTTTTTCTGAAGGCTGGAAGTCTTGGGAAAAGCCATAGCTTACAATTTAACAACCTCTCTTTTCTTGGTGGCACTTTAAGCACACACAATTCCCTTGCCTTTAATTCTTTGTGATGCAGTTTAGAACTCCTATAAAATACTGGAATAAATAAGCTGGAAACAAAAATCATTAAATACACGTGATACATATATTTTAGAGGGCATGACCTGCCTGAATTTCTAGGATATATATCTTGCTTATGGAAATGATTTACCTTTTTGAACCTTTACAGTCACAGATCTTTAAGAGGAAATCTGTGGTTTATGGTATGAATTTGAGGCACTTTAAGGCTGATTTAGTGTTATTTGAGGTTCTGCCTTGTGCTTTAAAATGTGTATATCTGCATATTTGCTGGGGTTTACCTCCTAGAGCAGTAGTTAAGATTGTTCTTGTGATAAATATCCTAGTTATCAACTATTAAGAAAATATATCCTAAGTCATGCAAATTGATAGTGCAATACAGGCAATAATTTGTCCTGGACTGTGGAACTGAAGACTGTTGCTGAGAGCTTGGTAATAGGGTCAGGAGCACTTCACCTCAGGGTCACCCTTCCCAATCTAACCCTAGGCCAAATTGTTTCCATCTGATATGATTATTCATTCCTTGATGGTCTCATTACAAAGCAGGGCTGACTGCATGATACATTTTCCACTATAAATACCATTAATGGACACATCCTTGTCACACTAGGATGCCAGGACCAGTATGGAGTTAAACTAAGCAACCTATGCCAGACAGATTGAATCAGTAGGTAAAGGCACTCAGGTTCCTTGTCTTTAAGTGCACAATCCAAGGGAAAAAAAATAACAACCAACTAACTCCATGATTGGAAGTCATGCAATTTTATTAGCAGATTATTTCTGGCTGTTCTTACTCTATGGTCAACAGAGTAATTCAAAAGCTGTACTGTTCAGCCTCCACAGTATTTTCATACTGTAAAACATGGCACAAAATAAATCTGAATAAAATCTCTTGTGCTGTATTGAAAGCCATAATTTCCAGAGAATGTATTTTTTCCACTCTAAATAATTTAAAGTAATAGAAGAAAATCAATATTTAATATTTCCAGTACTATTGTACACTGGGGGGAAGAACTGAATGTATAGTTCAGGCTGATAAAATGCTGGAATGGATATATACCAGTACAGGTTGCTGTTATTAGAGTGAAATGAGGATGTAGCCCTGCCCATGGCAGGGGGGTTGGAGCTAGAGGAGCTTCAAGCCTTCTTCCAACCTTGACAGTTCTGTGATAATAAGTACTAGAATGTATTTAAACATTCAAAAAGGGTTAGCTGTGTGTGTGATGGTTAAAAAAACCCCAACAAACCAGGAAATAATAAATCTATAGCTCTTGGATTGGTTTTGTGACTATATCAGGTCATCTGAAGGCTGAAGATGCAATTAGTTCTTATAAAGATCCTGCCCAATGTTTCCAGCCATATGTTAATTTGTGAAGTGAAAGCATGAAGCTTCAACCAGATGATTCCCAAGGCCTGTGGTTAACAGGAGCTTGCACAAGAGCAACCCACAGAGCAGCTGGTGATTGCTGCATCCTCTGGAGCTGTGAGGATAAAGTCACCAAGGCTGCCCTGAAAGCAGCCAGGTGCTCTGACTGGGATACGTCACCTCTCCAGGGTGAACAGTGAGAGGAAATGGCCTCAAGTTGTACCAGGGGAGGTTTAGATTGACTATTCAGTCTCAGGAGAGACTGAAGCAATGATTGTATCTTTCTGCTCTCTACACAGACAAGTGGTTCAAGCTAAAGGGGATTTATGGCTGCTGAATGCTTTAAACCAGGTCCCATCCTCAGCTACTCCATGGGGAGGGTGCTGTTCTCAACTTCTCTGCCCATTCTCAGTACAGTATGGCAAGAACAGTCCTTGGCTTTTCTTGAGAGCAAGATCTGCTTGGTTAGCCTTCCCTGACTTTAAAAAGCAAGCACTTTTTGTCCTCTGTACCTGTCCTCATAAACAAACCCCCTGCAAGACTTAGAGAGGCAATGTCCTATGTGTATTTATGCAAGAACTAAAGGACAGATGTTCTTCCATTTTGATTTCTACAACTAATGAAAGGACTTATGGTTGTGAGGAAGGAATACTGTCAACACTGAGCCCCAGAATTGCACCTAGGAAGCAGTTCTCTTATGGCACTTGACTATAGGATAATTACACCTTGTGTACATGGAGTAGTGACAAAGATACCACTCAATCTCTTTTTTTTCCATGAGCCAGGTCTGCTCCTCAGTCAAAAATAATATAGCTCCTCTCCTATTCTCAATCGTCATTTTATAGCCAGGAATGACCTTTCATATGCTGTCTTGAAAGGCACTGGAAATAAGTGGTGTGTGAGGTAAACCAGTTAGAAGTTGTGTAGTTTAGGAGAAGGGGAGAGTGGTGAATCACATTTCCTAATGCCTATTGCTACTAATTCTAACTGAACTCCCAGCTAATTAAACTCATCTTATTTTGAAAACAGCCCTAGAGCCTTAGGATTAGTTTACTATAAAAAAAAAGTACAATATGACTATATTAATAACATATTAATGTGTGAAATGGTCTGAACTGGGAAAACTCCTCCCAAGGGTTTATATCCTCTGTGAGCCCTGCTCTGACTAACAGAAGCTTGTAGACTACTGGGTTAGTGGTCACTTCTCAGCTGCTTTTTCAGTTATGTATTTCCAGTTAGAAAGAGAAATGATTGTTTCATGGAAGAAGAAATGGATTAGAAATTTTATGCTTCCCAGCTGGAAAGTAGAGGTGGACTAAAGAAAGCCTGGTAGCCTTTCCACCTTTCTTTTGGGGATCATATATAGTATTTAGCTGTTTGAGTAATCTCCAGAGCTAGCTAAGAGGTATGGAACATGTGGAATTCAGGGGAAATGTAAAAGCAAATGAAGGCTAAAACTAGATTTACAAAGCCCTTGCTGATGAAAGGCTGAGCAGGCTTCTCTTTTTCATTTAAGGGCTATAAACCAAGGAGACAGCAAAGGGACATAGTAGGGCAATGCCATCATGGTTGGGGCAGGCCTAGAGGGACCCTGCTGGCACATTGAGGGTAGCTCAGAAAAGCTCCAAGCAAGCTGTGTCAGGAAGAAATCATTCTTCCTCTTCAGCAGCAAGGCTGGGTTGTTTTTTTTTCTTTAAAATGCAGGTTTTCAAGCTTTGGCAAATGAGAAACAGGACTTACTTGAGAGAGCAGTAGAAAAGATGGATATTTGCATAGGTTTTCTGTCAGAGAGAAAGGGAACTTCCCCTGGGGCTGGGAGGATGGCTGAAGGATTTTATCAGAGATTCATTGATCCCCTTCCTGTGATGTTTTCAAGGGCTTTTAATGATGTCTTGAGTGAAAAAAAGCATTTAGAACTTTACCACACAAAGGTCTTTACATTGCTTTGTTCCTTGGTTAAAAATAAAGATTTAGAGAAGACTAGATATTGGACACTTATTGCCTATTGGAAATAGATTACAGAACTTTGGTTCTATTTTCACTAAGAATGGAGGAAAAAATAGTAAGGCAATTATTTATTATTATTATTATATTTATTATTAAAGTCACTCTAACATCTTTAAAGGTCATATAGTCACCATCCCTGGAGGGGTTTAAGAAACATTGAGATGCTCTCCTTAGGGCCATGGGTTAGTGGTATGGCAGTGCTAGGTATGGTTGGACTTGCTGATCTTGGAGGTCTCTTCCAACCTTAATGATCCTGTGATAGAGGAAGACATTTTCTGTAGCTTGTGGGAATTACAGGAGAAGACAAAAATGTACCTGGTTGGGATCTAACCAAAGGTTTTAGAGTGAAAATGATCTCGTGTATCTCAAGTTTGGCTTGTTCTATAATTTAACTTGCACTGCAAGCACCTTATGAAATGTGTTCTATTCCATTTTTCTAGAGGTTTTCTTTGACTTTTGTTGCATGGCAGGAATGAACTTGAGAGGATTGCAGGGTTGAGTCTCTCTGCTGATGGGAGAGAGCTTTGGGAATGTCCCTGAAAGCTGTTATATATCCAAATCATGATGTAGTAACAGCAGGCTATGCAAGGTAGTCACACCCATGTACATGTGTGTCTACAAACATACAGAAATACTTTCCTGTATCTCCATATCAGCATGAATATACATAGATTACACAGAGAAAAGGCAGTGATTAAGGTGAGTAAAAGCATGATGCCAGGATGCTCACTGTGGGACATTCCACATCTTCAGCAGTCTTAAAGGTCATATAAGCCTATTCTTAGGGAAGGAAGGGGGGAGGCCTATTTGCTTTGGGGTTATTTTTTGCTTGTTTTCTTAAGACTAACTGATTTTTCAGCCATGTTTCAGTATCTGAACTGACATGGGAGAAACTTTGTCTCCAGTTAGGTTAAAGTGATGAGGAGGAATAAATGAGCCTTGACTTTGGCAGTGAAGGGGATGTTAACCAAACGCTTCCCTCTTCAGTTTTGCATTTGTGTGATGTATTCTCCCTTTGTAGATTCTCTTATTAAACCATTCAAGTCACTCTAGATGCCCTGGAGCAGGAAAAGGTGCTTAGTGGAATTAGTGATGTTAACATTTGAGTCTGGAAGATAAGGTTTACTTAGAAAAGTTTACTTAGTGACATGGTAGTGATAGGTGGATGGTTGGACTTGATGATCTTAGAGGTCTCTTCCAACCCTAATGATTCTGTCTCTTCTGGGTTAGCAGTGAGAGGACAAGAGGAAATGGCCTCAAGTTGCACCAGGGGAGGTTTAGATTGGATGTCAGGAGCAATTTCTTCCTTGAAAAGGTTGTTAGACATTGGATTAGGCTGCCCAGGGAGGTGGTGGAGTCATCATCCCTGGAGGGGTTTAGATGCTCTCCTTAGGGCCATGGTTTAGTGGCATGGTGGTGACAGGTAGATGATCAGACTTGATGATCTTGGAGGTGTTTTCCAACCTTATTGATTCTGTGATTGTGCCTCCCTCTGTTTTTCATTGCTGACCCTAGCAGGAAATGACCCACTCTACTTTCAAGGCATGAAGAGAAGTGACTAAGTTAGGAACCTCATCCATCACCTGTCTGTCAGTTATGGAAAGGTTAGGAACAGGTGCACAAATATCTTGTTGATGATCCTATTTTCTGTTGTTATCTTCAGTATTCTTCCATAACTAAAAGTCTTGACTTTTGTACAGTTCAGGGTTTTTTTTACCTTCTCACTGTCATAGGTTTTATTACTAACACCACAGGTGTTGCTCAAATGGAGGCAAAAGACAAAAATGGAGGTAAAAGATAAAAGAATACTGACTTGAAACTGAAGTTCAGCTTGGAATCTCTGTTTTTGTCTGCAACTCAGCTATTTAATGCTTCATTTTTCTCTGTGAGGTGTCAGTAATAAATCCCAGGAGGGGGCTGAAGATGAAGGAAGAGGGACGTTTTGCCATTCAGGTGTAGTCAGAGATCTGATGGTGACAACTGCCACTCAGATGGGACATGGAATATCATTCCCTGTGGCTTTAATGCCTTTTCTGGAAAAATTCAGAATCCTGTTAGTTCTGGCTCAAAGCAGTGTTCATATTTTGAAGTTCTACTGATCCAGTGGAGAGCATGCTCTGGACTTCATAGAGATGGAAATAAACAAGCCCTTGGGACATCTCCATGGTGTTGTTTCTAGGCACTTTGAGAAGAAAACTCTCCAGTTTTACTTGAGGTTTTATTCAGGTCATTTCTAGTAGATAACAAAGTAACTCTCAGAAGTACTTGGAGGTCTGAGACCAAAAGGTGAGGATTTCATACCAACTGTGATTAAGAATTGCCAGGTTCACTTCAAACACAGAGAGGAAAATGCCTAAGTTAGGCAACTCTAGTAGATAATCTGAATACAGGGTTAGTTAAGGGGTTTTTTTATGTTGTCTTAATCTTCTTTTGACATACCCCACAAAAGAAAGAATAATAACATGTACTTTTTGCCTGTCAGACTCATTACAGGACTGTTGACTTTTGAATACTTAGTACAGACTTAGGTTGACATTCAACACTTGTTGCTGCCTAGAAGGACACAGGAAGGGTTATTTTTTGCCAGAAACTAACTTCAATAACAATACCTGGAGCATTTATGTTCGTTGTCCCTATCCTGAGGGAGTAAGGTCATCTATGGGGGAAGAAAAAGGAAACTGTAAGCAGTGTCATGTCCTTGGCCACTGAACCATAGCCCTGCAGGTCTCTAGTGGGGTGAAGAGTGAAGGTGGACTGTCAATCACAGCTTAGGAGGTCTATCTTACTATTGTCTGGCTTTACATGCAAACACTATCTTTTAATGAGATCTGAGCTGTTAGAAACCCTCCCAGGTTGTGCTACCATTCCAGCTCTTCAGGCATTCAGCTTTTTTGATTACTTTAGCCTCTCTCAGCATATTGGAATTTATTTTTTTTTTTGGTGTTACATGGAAGAGCTCCTTGGTAAGGGAAAAGTGTGGCTAGGGCACTGCAGCCAACCCTGTGTCTCAGCAACTTCTTCATGATGTGAATGGTCAGCTGGGAGCTTTTTATTCCTTTCCCATGATATTAAATTCCTTGCATTCCAAAATATTCCTTGACCTTTAGTGCAAAGGTGTATGAATGTAGCATCCAGAAATCCCCTTGAATGCCCTGGTGTATGAATGCCCTCCTTGTCTGGAGACATTGCAGAGCTGCCTGGACACATTCCTGTGTGACCTCGTCTGGGTGATCCTGCTCTGGCAGGGGGGTTGGACTGGATGATCACTGGATGATCTCCAAGAGTGGGCCCATGAGAATAAAATGGAGTTTAATAAGTCCAAGTGTAAGGTCCTGCATCTGGGTAGGAGTAACCCTAGACACGAGTACAGACGGGGTGAAGAGCTCATTGTAAGCAGCAGTGCAGAGAAGGACTTGGGGGTCATGAGAGATGAAAAGCTGGAGATGAGCCAGCAATGTGCACTCACAGCCCAGAAGGCCAACAGCATCCTGGGCTGCATCAGGAGAGGCATGAGCAGCAGATCTAGGGAGGTGATTCTGCCTCTCTACTCTGTGCTTGTGAGGCCTCACCTGGAGTACTGCATCCAGTTCTGGGCTCCTCAGCATAAAAAAAGATGTGGAGCTGTTGGAGCGAATCCAGAGGAGGCCACAAAGATGATTAAAGGACTGGAGAAGCTCCCTTATGAAGACAGGCTGAGACAATTGGGGTTATTCAGCCTGGAAAAGAGAAGGCTTTGAGGGGATCTTATAGCAGTTTTCCAGTACCTAAAGGGGGATTATAAGATAGAAGGGGAGAAAGTTTTTAGCAGGTCAGGTTGTAATAGGACAAGGGGGAATGGTTATAAACTGGAGGAGGGGAAATTCAGATTGGAGATTATGAGAAAGTTTTTTTACCCAGAGGGTGGTTAGGCACTGGCACAGGTTGCCCAAGGAGGCTGTGGATGCTCCATCCCTGGCAGTGTTCAAGGCCAGGCTGGATGTGGCCCTGGGCAACCTGGTCTAGTGATTGGCATCCCTGCCCATGGCGGGGAGGTTGGATCTAGATGCTCTCTAAGGTCCCTTCCAACCTGGCCATTCTATGAATCTTTCTAGGTGCCTTCCAACCCCTAACACACTGTGATACTGTAATGCCCTGCCTGCAGGTAATAAGAGACAATCTCTTTGCTCAGGCAGCTTTGCTGTTAAATAGACATGACCTCATTCCTCAGTGAAGTGCTTTCCTTTCCTCACACTTCTCTTGGTTTGCCCAGGGTCAGTCAGGGCTTCTGTGAGAAGAGCTAAATGTTGAAGCCAGCTTTGCTGAGTCCTCATTTAGCATCTTAACCACAGTGCTGTTTTATTCCTTCCACAGACAGTATGTTTGCTTTCCATTTTTCAGAAGCTGCTTTAAAGACAGGCTAAATTATTAACCAGAGGCACTACCATTTGGGAAACAAAAAAGCTCAAGGACACACATACAGTAGCTCTCAGCCTTCGGTGGTGTGGGAGATGTTTTTTCCACTGATACTGTAAGTGAAGAATTAACATAATCAGCAATCATTACTCCAGAGTCTCTGGGCTCTTTGATGATCTTGCTGTGAGTAGAATGTGCCTCAGCCTGCTGTGCACCACTCACTGAGCAAATGGCAGAGTCAGAGAGACCATAGAGTAATGAGCTCCACTTGGCCAGTTTCACTTGTGTAGGTAACAGCAGGAAGGTTTGAAGCTGAGGAAAAGTTCTAGTTCATGGATTTGAATTTGAAAGGGAATGTGTGTCCTTGGAGTGTGTGCTAGCCCAATCCCTTCTGCAGTGTAGCAGAGTTCTGTTCATGAACTCACTGCTGGCTTACTTTGTGTTTTACTGCTGTAGGCATTTTTGCAGCTGTTAGAGGAATGACTCAAGGCCTCGAAGTCCTGGGTCATTTTTCATTTATAGGCTATTTTCTCCCCTGCATACTCAATTCTGACTTTAATTAATTCTTATTCTACCTGAGGACCAGAGTGATCTTTAATAGGATTTTTATAACCTCAGAGAGAGAGGTGTTAGCTTAAACCATCTTTGCCAGTCTGATGCCTGCTTAGATAGGGGCAAATTCTGGCATCCTGCAATGAGTGGACTCTCTTTTAGTCAAGTTGCTTGACACACTTCATATGAAGCCTCTGAATCTTAAAAGTTTGGGTTCTTTGAATTTCTGTGGTAGATCTAGAGCTTACAGTGTTTACTAGCAACCTGAGTAATAGTGGTAGAAATGAGACAAACAAATAGTGGCATTTTGGATACAACCATTTTGGTTTTTGACATTCACAATCTAAACTGATCATTAAATACACAGCTTGTCCTTCTCAATCTTCTTGAGCTATATTAGAAACCTCTCTTCTTTGAATAGTGTCAAGGAGATGAAGGTGACATTTAAATATACACTAAAGAATATGTATAATAACCTTGGAATAACCCCAATATCTGTGTTTGAAAGAATGGAATGCCAAGACTTACTCTTAATCAATCAAAAATCCATTTTTTGTTGATTCAGCCTCCTCTGTGGCTTGGCAGGAGTCTTAAAATTGGCAGTGCTAGGGGATGACAGCCCTCTTTGGAAATAAGTAGTTTGATATTGTCTGGCTCTCTCTGCCCTATCCAAAGGATCTGTCCTAACTTTCCATAATAAATAATATATAATTCCATGCATGTCAGGTTAGAGTAGTTAATAGAACTAAATGGCTCATTTCCCTCTTTCCTTCATTGAATCTCCAAGGTTTATTACCCCCAGTAGAGAGAGAGAGGGATGTCCAGCACAAGAAATTGTCCACAGTGTTTTCAAATGGGATTGCATGGATGTGGATAGGTTTTTTGGGTAATGACTCATCTCCATTTTTCCTGCTCACCTTTGATTACTTGTGCTGCTTTGGATGTCACTAACACAGCATTGTTTTAAAGGATGAGGGAGACTTCAAAATATTTGCTTTCTGAATCGATGCACATAGATCTGATCAGACGAAAAATGAATGTTTTTCACCATCCTTGCATTCTCCCAATCAATATGAGCTTGACATTGGCATTGTCAATGCTACCAAAGCCTCTGCTCAGGGATTGATTTCCTTGGCTTGTAGTCTGGGTGCTGCAGGATGACTTCTCCTCCCACTGCAACATTCCTCTCCAGTTGGCTGGACACACAGAACTTCGCTGCCAGATGCTCCAGCTTTCCTCTGTGGCCCTTAAGACCCAACAGGTCTTTAAAGACATTTTGTTCTGAAATCCATGAAGAGACAGATATCACAGGTTGCTTGTAAGGTCTTTTGTGGAGATTTGGTAAGGATATGTGCCTAATGTGCATTACAGTGTGTGCAGAGAAGGGCAAGGAGGCTAGGGAGGGCTCTGGAGCACAAGTGTGCTGAGGAGCAGCTGAGGGCACTGGGCTTGGTTAGTGTGGAGAAGAGGAGGCTCAGGGGAGACCTTAGCTCTCTCTGCAACTCCCTGCAAGGAGGTTGGAGTGAGCTGGGGGTAGGTCTTTTCTCCAGGGTTAACAGTAAGAGGATGAGAGGAAACGTCCTCAAGTTGCAGCAGGGGAGGTTTAGATTAGCTATAAGGAGGAATTTCTTCCCTGCAAGGGTTAAGTCTTGTCCCAGGCTGCCCAGGGAGGTGCTGGAGTCACCATCCCTGCAGGGGTTTAAGAAACATTGAGATGCTCTCCTTAGGGCCATGGGTTAGTAGTATGGGAGTGCTAGGTATGGTTGGACTTGATGAGCTTAGAGGTCTCTTCCAACCTTAATGATCTGGTGATTCTGTGATTCATGTCTCAAAACATCTTGAGTTTGGGGAGTGAAAATGACAGCTATTACTCTGGGTAAAGTTGGATGTGTAACATTTTTCATTCTAAGTCTATTTTAACTTCCCCAAACACTGATAATACAGGCAGAAGTTTGTCCAAAAGGTGAGTTATTTTATTTGAATGCTCCAGTAACTAGTGTCTGTCATTTAAAATGAAAAGTTAATTTAGGAGAAGAAAAACATTTTTTCTTCTAATAACATCTACCATTTTTTTTTTCTTTGAAGTGGTCTAGTGCCTTTGGGCTTAGGAGCAGGAGCACTCCATTTGTCAGGGTGCTTTTCTTCTATGCTTATGTAAATGCAGACAGGTTCATAGACAGCAAAGCCTGTCATCAAGAAGCCTGCTGCTGCATTTTTTGCACCCTCAGGGACAGTAGAATTTCCAGACCTCACAGACCTTGGTCTATGGATGAAGTAGCACAACTGAATCCATGTCTTTTGTGCTGGGCAGCAGGGCTGGGCTGGGAGATAGGTGTTTCAAATCTGTCTGGTGATTTTGCTAATCATCCTGGATTCATCCCTGCAGGACTTCACATATCTGCTTCAGATGGGGGGAAGCTGAGCAGTTTCATGGAGACTGTCTGTCCTCTCCTCCTGCTCCCTCCATTCTCAGGTAGTTGATGCACACAAAGACTTTAACTTCGTCACAGAATCATTAAGGTTGGAAGAGATCTCTAAGATCATCAAGTCATCCAAAGCTCTTGGTCTAGATTGCTGGTTCAAAAGATCTGAATGAAAATCTCTTGACTTCCAATGTCATGCTGAAATATGAAAGCATTGGCTTATTTGCAGGGAGATTTTATTTTCTAAGCTTCCTTTCTCTTCTGTTTTAAGAGAGATTTTACCCCCACATCTAAGAGGAAAAATGCCACCTTATTTCATCCTTTATATATGTACATGCTGATAACCTATTAATTGCTCTCATTATATTTATATCTCCTTTATTCAGTGCACAGCCTGAATGAAAAACAGAGCTGGGAGGAAAGTAAATATGATTTGTAGTTGAGCTGAAACTAACTAGCCTTTCTGGATTTGGCACCTTTTTTCCACATAATTTTCTTTAAGAACTTAATAAGCCCAAAGATTCTGAACTGAAGCTGCAAAGGGAGTTTGATTCCGTAATTTCTTCTTTCCTCTGTGCTTCTCTTTGTGGCTGGGGTGTGTTTAAAACAAAGTTAATTACACAAAGCTACACAGTGCCACACACATACATAAATACATTACGTTGTCAAAATTGCTAAACTATATACCTCCTAGGAAAAGATCTTTACTGTTACAATTTTCATACTTCAACAGCAATTATGTAACTAGCAGACTCTGAAGCTAAATGTTACTTTTTTCACCAAAGAGATGTTTTATAGCTAATAAGTTTATTGATCATTGACAGGTTTAATTTTCAGTGAGAGTTGAGATGCTACTGCTGTTGTGTAAAAATAAGACTTCTGAATAGGATACTTAGCAAATGCAGAGATGTCTCTGTGGAAATCCAGAGGTTCCTGTGGCATTCTACTGTTTTCCCAGCCACATCATCTCATAGAATTGTCAGGGTTGGAAGGGACCTTAAAGCTCCTCTATCCCAACCCCTGTGCCTGCCATGGGCAGGGACACCTGGCACTAGAGCAGCTTGCTCCCAGCCCCAGCCAGCCTGGCCTGCAACACTGCCAGGGCTGGGGCTGCCACCACCTCTCTGGCCAACCTGGCACAGTGGCTCAGCACCCTCCTGGGGAACAACTTCCTCCTAATATCCAACCTAAATCTTCCCTCTTCAAGCTTGGATCCATTCCCCCTAGTCCTATCTCTGCCTGACATCCTAACAAGTCCTTCCCCAGCCCTATTGCAGATCCTGGAAGGCCACAAGAAGGTCTCCTGGGAGCCTTCTCTTCTCCAGACTGAATAATCCCAGCTGTCTCAGCCTGTCCTCACAGGAGAGGTGCTCCAGCCTCTGAGCATCCTTATATGTTTAAACATGCTCAGCCACATAATAACTTTAAGATATGCTGATCTCTCTGTTTGGAAGTGAAGGCAGTATCTTAGACAATTAGTAATCTCTACTCTAAGCTGCTAACTGGCATCTCCTCCTAATGTGACAAGTAAATATATTGTTAGCTAACATGGATAGTGCAATCTTATTGTGGGAGTTAAATGATGAGCTAAAATGGTCCATGAATTGGAAATGTGGGTTACAGTTCCTTAGGTATTCTAGACTTGATCACTAATGAAGCAATTTGTTCTGTGTCCACTCATATTTCATTTGCTGCCATCAACAATTAAGAGATGTCGTGGTAAGGTCATCCCAGATTAACAACTTGTCTTTGTGAAGATCTCATTAAAGCAGATAGTCATTCTAATTTCTAGCCAAGATGATGTTAATTCAATGGGAGAATAAATATTATGGAAGCAATTTGTGCCAGGGAAATGAATGTTAGAGACTCTGCTCTCTCTTTTTACTGGATGGAGTAATTCTTAGATAGAACAGAGTAGCAAGGTATGTTCCTGAAGGAACTGGCTGGATACCTTGGCCTGCTTAAGGAAGCATCTCTTGTTGGCTGAGCTTTTGCACAGATGTGCAGACTCCTAAATAAATTGAACAGAAAATAAGATTTGTCCCTTTGCTGCTTGCCAGTATTACAGCTAAACTACAAAGCAGGTAATTTCTCCAACCATCATGCATTTACTTCCCAGTCAGCCTTGGAAACTTGTAACAGTGAAGAGCCTTGTAAATGACATTGCATTCTAATAGATTGCCTTCCCTTGCCTGAATTCTAACTGCCTGATAAAGCTCAAGGAATTCCAGAGTCTCAGCATGTCCTGAACAATTTCAGTCCAGCCCTGTGGCAATCTAAGAGTTTAACCAGCAAAATAGGAAAGACAATATTTGGAGGATTAAAATGCACAAGAGCACATAAACTGAAAAAAAAAAAAATCAACTTGTCCCTGGATAAAGCAAATCTTTTTCATCTTGCAGAGCAGACTGAAGGAAGGATTTTAAAGGAGATACATGCTAATTTAAATAAGTAAATACAGAGGCATGAATTCATCCCAGATGTAAATATATTGCAGTTACAGCTCAGATAAATTTCATTATAACATCACATTTTCTTCAAGGAAGAAAAAGAGTGATCTTGTCCTAGGTACTTGAAATAAAATGTGATGCACATCAACTCATTTTTCAGGCCATACTTTCTGAATACATGTGGGTAACATTACACAGACTAAGGTATTGATTTCCCAGGTCCTCCCAGAAATGAAGTGTCATGTCTTGCAACTCCTCCTTCTTTACTATTCCATCATGTTTTCCTTCACATGAGCTTTTCCTGAGAATGCATTGCTTAAATAATGAGCCTGACTTAATCCTCAGTCTCTGAAAAATCCTCATTTTGACAGCTTATTTTCTATACATGTGCACATCCTTTGTATCAGAAGTTCAAACAGAAGTTTGTCTGACATGATCATTATGCAGATGTAAAGATTTTTGGCTGCCTTTTTTGTGTGTGTGTGTTGGATTTGTGTAAATGCTGTGTGTGTGTGTGTCACACTGAGAAATTTGTGAAGCAAAAATGATTTTGGCTAGTCTGAAATGATCATAAAGCATAGATTGGCTTGGGCTGGAAGGGATATTTCAAGGTCATCTAGTCCAACCTTCCTTGCAATGAGCAGGGACATCTTCAACTAGAGCAGGTTGCTCAGAGTCCTGTCCAACCAGGTTCCAGTTATGGGGCATCCACCACCTTTCTGGGCAACCTGGGAGAGTGTTTCACCACCTTCAGTGTAAAAACAATTCTTTCCTTTTATCTAGTCTGATACTACTTCTATTATTTTGCTCCTGTGCATAATTTGAGGAACAAAAGTGTATTTTACTCTAAGAATGGAAGNGGTAGAGAGTGATAGGACAAGGGGAAATGGATGGAAATTGCCCCAGGGGAGGTTCAGGCTAGACATTAGGAGGAATTTCTTTCCTTTTCAGGGTTGTCAGCCATTGGAACAGGCTGCCCAGGGAGGTGGTTGAGTCCCTATCCCTGAAGGTGTTTAAGTGACAGGTAGATGTTGCATTGGGGAGCATCATTTAGCTGGTTGCTAGGGCTAGGACAAAGGCTGCACTGATGATCTTTAAGGTCTCTTCCAGCTGTAACTGTTCTATGATTCTACGCTAACCACTCCTAATTACTTGTGAGAGTATCACTCTGTGTCTCTCAATCCTGTAACTTACAAGTCACCTTGAGATCTCATTTCCTTAAGGGACGCATTATGTCTGTGTTTTGTTGAAAGCTTAATGCATGCCAAACAATTCCAGGGGAATACATTGCTACTCTGCTCCATCTGAGTGGCTCAGAGGTAATGGTCCATGTGCATGCCTTGCCTTCAGGAACCCTGTTGGGATTCAGAAGTTATTCTGGTGAGCACACTCATGCATGAAAGACAGCTAAACACCTCATATATATCTTGGAGTTTTGCAGGGGAAGAAAATGTGTACAGGCACTGTGATGGATGCTTGGGAACATCTTTCCCTGTGTTAGTTTTTTCTGTGTTTCATCCCTGTGAAGTAATGCTCTATCTTCAGCTGTAGCTTCTTGTTCAGCAGCTCTTCCCTCACATATTCTCTGCTTTGGTTTTCTTTTGAAGACTTAATTCCTCCCCTTTCAAGACTCTCCATACCCTTTCTCAGTACTCCATACCAGTTATCCAATACTGTTAATCTTTGAACTCATGCCTGATTGGCTTGCTGTAGTGAAATCCCTCACTTTTCTTACTTCTCTCAAGTGGTTTTGAAGAAGTTTCCTTTTTTTTTCTTCCACTTTAATTTCTGTGTGTTTTATTTTTTGCAATAGCAAAACACCCTTCTGTTTTATGCTAGTCATGGAACACTTGACACCAGTTAAGGTTCTTTGTGTACAAGGATCATTTATCTGTCTACTTGGCACTGGGATCAGTTTTGGGCCCCTGACTATAAGAAGGATGTTGAGTTGCTCTTCCTCCTCTTCTCTGGTTGTCTATCTGTAATAACATGATCTTCCATATCAGGTTTTCTGTATTAAAATGTGGAGACTCTAACTAGTTGTTTTGGAAGAATTATCAAGTCTAGCAGATGTAAATTAGTTTCAAATCAATCACTTTCCTCTCCAAGGAGAAAAGCTGACAAAAATCAGCATGAAAGTCAGGAAAGAACTCCTGACTTGTCTAGAATATGACCATTTTAAAGGCATCACTACTACTTATGATCAGATTTTCTTTGTCACATTGGCAAAATTTGATTCTAGAAGATCCTTTCCATAAATTACAATAATTAATAACATGATATGTAAAGGGGTATAGTCCTGAAAGTGAAGCAGTATCAAGGAATATAACTCACTTCTATGGTAAGAAGGTGTCTACTTTCACACAAAAAAGTAATTAACTAATTTTTTTCTCTTTTGTATTATAATTCTGGCACTTTCACATCACACTAAGGTAATAGATTTTCCTTCTAGCCAGAGTGCAGAAACATTGGCTGTGAAAAAAGCAGCAGGGCTCAGATGAATAGGAGCAGACAAGCTGACCAAAGAGGTAGTGGCAGCATGGCTGGCACCATGGCTCAGTGCTTGTGACAGGCAATTAGTGAACAGAGCAGAACAGATGTAACAGGAGGCAGCAACAATTTACTGAAGCATTAGCTTGCTCACTCTGGAGTGCAGAGCACTGAGAACTGTTTGCTGATACAAATAAATACTAATACGAGCTTGGGAGGGAGAAAGAGGGAGGATTGAACAGTAAAAAAAAAAACCCCACCCAAACCAAACTCAAATAGATGTTAAGAGAAAATAACCAAAACAAAACTGTCTTCTGGGCTTCTGAAGGTGAGTCTGAGAGTCTTAGCTCCTTATCAGATTGTAACATGCTTTGGAAAAGAAAGCATACTAGAAAGAACTTGTAGTAGCATGTTCATCTTTCACAGCACTCAAAGTTCATGTTATTTCCCTCCTGTTGTTCTGGGACAGATGTACATCACTGCAGCTACTTGATGTTGCCACAGCATGGTGTGCTGCTAGAGAAAAGCCTGCTATATCCTTAACCTCTGTGGTCAGAGAACAGAAAATAAAGACCTGTGGGGAGGCTTTTGTGGTTCCAAGTGTTGCCTTGCAGTTTTTAATGCTCAAACACAAAATTTGGACCTGGCTTTTCAACATTGTCTTTTAAAAAGACAGCCCAGCTCTCACAGTGTGCTGAATTAAATGAAAGCAAACCACCTCAGAGAACTTAGAGCTGTGGTTCCAGAAGGTTCTGGGGAGATGTCTTCACTCTCAGAGGATGAAGGCCAGCAGGGAAGTTGAGACTAGGCAAGTTATCATTTTTACTATACTAAGAATTGTTATGATTCTCCAAAAAGCAGCAGTCAAAAAGCAATGCTGCTGTTAACAGTAGAAAGCAGCACATCACCCTCATTCTATAAATTGACATAAATTCTAGGTGTTAATGGTCAGGCTTGTGTTTACAGTTTGTCAAATTACTATTGACATCTTGTATTGACAATATTAACAAGGGAGTAATTTGCTCCATTCACACAAAGATTGGGCATTTACTTGCAGAGTATTACAAATGAGACCAATTGAACCTAGAAGAAGGTTTCTTTACCTTTGGTGCTAAGGACTTGACCTCAAGGACCAGTTTCCTACCAGCAGAGAATAATTTTTATGGTACCAGGTCAAAGTTATTTATTTTTTACTGGAGTGATTTTTTTTTTCTTCACTAAAAGAGCATGATTTACAATGATGATGACATGGTTTGATGCCATTCCCTTTGGGTGATACCATGGAAAGACTCATGGAGGTTTAGATTACATATAAGGAGGAATTTCTTTACTGGAAGTGTTAAGTGTTGTCCCAGGCTGCCCAGGGAGGTGCTGGAGTCACCATCCCTGCAGGGGTTTAAGAAACATTGAGATGCTCTCCTTAGGGCCATGGGTTAGTGGTATGGGAGTGCTAGGTATGGTTGGACTTGATGAACTTAGAGGTCTCTTCCAACCTTAATGATCCTGTGAGGGGAAAGCTGTTGCAAGAACCAAGGGATCTCCTCTGCCTGCCTGTGGCTCCAGGGCTGATTTCTGGTAATTAGTCACTGAGTTTCCATGGGGAAAAGACTTTCCTATCCTCATTTTAGCATTCTCTTTTAAATATTGCTGTTTGTGGGGATAAGTAAATCAAAATACACTTTAGCATGTCTCCTGTTTTGTAGCACCTATTTGTCTTTCACAGGAAAAAAGCTTAGTCCTGCAGCCAGATATGCATTTTCTCTAAGTTCTCAAGTAAGAAATATGTCAGAATCAGACAATACTGTTTTACTCAGTGGAAACAACCAGGAGGCTGTGGAGTCTCCTTGTCTGGAGACATTGCAGAGCTGCCTGGACACATTCCTGTGTAAGCTGGTCTAGGTGATGCTGCTCTGGCAGGGGGGTTGCACTAGATGATCTTTCTAGGGCCCTTCCAACTCCTAACAGCAGTCTATGATTCTACTATATCTGAATGCTTGAGAAATACATGATTTTAAAGTGGTTTATTAAAGAAAAAAAAAATCATTCCTGCAAAATAACACCAAATATATCCTCAGCTAAATTGGAACAGGAGGAAACTCCAAACCTTTCCCTTCAAATTGGAAGAATCACATGAAATTGTGTCCAGAAGTTGATTTGTTTTTACAAAAATATGTGTGTGTATATGTAAGACCTAGCTACATGCCCAAGATCAGTTGTAGTTAGTCTTCTGGAGTTTCTAATTGAGTTCTGATCCCCTGACTCGCAGCTTATTTTTTTTAGAGGCCAAAGATATTGTATGAAAATGGCCTCTCTATCTTTGCAAATAACCTGTTCTTTACCTTACTGCATCAGAAGTATTAAAAAAAAACCCAGTGAGTGTAGCCTGTGATATTTCTCCAAGTTGTTTTTGTTGTTTTTTGTTTTTTTTCCTGTGGCAGACTTCAGAAACAAGTATTTTCAGAGGTCATAGACCACCTAGACCCATCTAGAATTGCTGAGCAGGAAGACTTCTCTTTATCTGTGGAAGAGACTGTATTTATCTTCTAGGGCATAGATTGATAACACAGCAAGAATATGATTTGTATGTGTGAAAGTGCTCTCAGACAGAGTTGCCACCTGGTAGATTTTCTGGTTGAAGATCACCTGGAACTAACAAAAAGCTCACTGAATAAATAACAATACTATGGGAGAGAGAAACAAAAAGCATTTGGTCAGATAGTCTGAAAATGTTCATGTATATTTGAAGTAGGACCAGTCCCTGCTTTGCACTGTGAGATGTGTCAGTGGGATTTAGGATACAGCCAAGAGGGATAACAGCATTGCAGTGCAGTAGCCCAGAAATGAGATGAAGGTTTTCTTGGCTTAATTAAGACAAAAGTGGATTAAAAAGCAAATCCTGCATTAAAAAAGATTATTAAGATTGCAATTCAGTTTTCATGAGGTTTCAGATTGGTTTCATTTGCTTGCTTTGTATATATATGAGCTCCTGTGTAATAATAGCCTTGTGATAGCTATCAGCTAATATCAACTAAGAGCTGATAGGCTCGAGTTCCTTTATGATAATAGGACAATATAGAGATTTATTCTAAAGGACTCTAGTGTAATTCTATCCTTAGACTAGATAAGGCCCTCAAATTTGCTTTTGCATTGCTGTGTGACTGTAGATCTTATTTACAGAACAGTATTAATTTTCTCAAATGCTCTTCTATAGCACTCAGCCTTACAGCTTCTGAAGCTCCAAAGTATAGTTAAGGAATCTGCAGGTATTATAGATGGAGAACAAAGGTATTGGAAAAGCAAAGTCAGAACATTAATTTGGTTGATGAAGGTGCTGCAGGTTAAGTCTCTGAAAGTAGTACAATTTTTAAACAGCTAATATTTAACATTTTGAACCATTAGGAGTGAGGCTTCCCAGCTCCCTAACAGCATGAGCTGCCTGAAGGATGAGTGGCTCTGGTCTGGCTGTGACCAAGTCTCCTGAGGGAAAGCCAGAAAGGAGAAGAACAGGTAGAGCTAGGACAGTTCTGAGCAAATCCTCCTCCAGTTTAGCAGAAGTACAAGTAGAGCTGGGATGGCTACTTTTGGGGAGATCCTCCTCCAACTCTCCTCTGAACCCTCTGTTTGCAACAGAAGGGTGTCTGGAGAAGCTTGCTTCTTTCAAAGGGCTGTGTTAAGTACAGGTGTTCAGATTCCCTGAGGAAAAGAAAGCCACAGTTTCCTGTCTTCAATCAAGACACTAAGCTAACTACTGCAGTGGAATTCAGAAGTCATTTTCACTGACTGCCTCTGTTTCTTTCTGGCTGGCCAGCTGCTGAGTCCAGCCCTGGAGTAAACCAAGTATAAGCCTTAGCTTTCCAGTCTCTGTCAATCTGACATTAGGATGCAGTTCAGTGGCTGCAGATGTCCCAGTTTGTGCTTTGCCTGCCACATCTCTGTATCCCATTTTCCTTCTCAGTGCCCTCCTGTCCCAGATGTCCACTGTCAGGCAGAGGAGATAGCTGAAGATCATAGAATCCTAGAATGGTTTGGGTTGGAATGGACCTCTGGAGCTCATCTAGTCCAACCCCCCTGCAGTGCCCAGGGACATCCCCAACTAGAGCAGCTTGCCCAGAGCCCTGGCAAGCCTCACCTGCAATGCCTCCAGGGATGGCAACTCAACCACCTCCCTGGGCAACCTGGGCCAGTGTTCCACCACCCTTGTGGGGAGCAACTTCTTTCTAATGTCCAGTTTAAATCTACTCTTCTCCAGTTTAAAACCATTGCCCCTTGTCCTTTCACTGCAGGCCTTTGCAAACAGGCCCTCTGTAGCCTGCTTGGAAGGTCCTTACTTAGAGGCTTGGAACAGGATCTGTGCCACCTGCAAACAGCTTTAATTCAGGTCAAAATCATTTTGCCTAGAAAAGCACCTTGCAAGGGTAGAGTCACATCTGAGAAATGCTTCCTACTTCAGTTAATATGAGTTCCCCACTATGAAAGTCCCTAAATATGTTTCAGTTTGGGCTATTTAAATCTCTTAAAAAAACTTAAGCCCACTAGGCAATTGCTAGCACTAAATCTTCAGCATGATCATCTAAGTATAAATTCTGTCAGTCTAGACTCATCTCCAACTTAACTCAGCTCCATCTCCATGTACACTACACTAATACAACTTCCACTGAAATCAGTGATTGACATCCAGATAAAAACATGGGTTCTGTAGATAGAGGAAAGAGAGAGGGGTTAACAGAGAGAGAAATGGACCTTCCTGCACAACTCTGGGCCTAAATATCCATATAAAGACTCTTCTGAAGTTGGTTTTTTCCCCACTGGATGTAGAGGGACTCTAGACAAGCAAATTTAAGCCAAATGTAATGGCTGAATTTAGAGAAGATAAATTTCACACTTAACTTCTTGACTCTTTTCCTCTTCCTGAAAGTATACAGCTCAGAATGGCCAGACCAGTATATACCAGAGGTCTCCCAGCAATGGCCAGGAGTGTATACCTCAAGGTTATATGAGCAAGGAAACAATCGTGCCATTCCTTATATATTTAGTCTTCAGTCACCTGGCACTGAGTCTGATTCCTGGTTTGGGGTCTGGCTCTCCAACCACCTTCTGCTTTCAGGAGTGAAAGTGTGAGCCATCTAATATCATCTTTGCCCAGCAGATAATGATCAAACATTCAGGGTGCCACTTTTCTTTATGGCTATTGAAGATCCAAGGGCATCTCCTGTAACTGAAAAAAACACTGCTTCAGACAGTGTTTGTTGCAACAACAGGGATGTTGTTTTTTTTTTGCTCAAGAAAGCTAAATCAAGATTGTGATCTCCATGTAAAATCTACCCAGATACAAGCAAGATTTAACCTCAGAGCCCTATGTGAGATAAACTGCAAGAACATGCAAAGCTGACCTTCAGTGGCCACATCAAGGCACAGATAGAGATAGGTATCTCATTGTCTGACATAGCCTCTTGTTTTAGTCACCACTAACCATTTCTGTCCTTGATTTGTCCTTACTTCAGCGGTACAGTATAGCTGCTCTCCCAGTTCAGAGGTGACAGGATTCCTGTGCCAAAACCCAAAAGGATTTAGGTTGTATTTTTCTGTTGTGTCCCATATAGGAAAGCAGTGTCATCTTTTCAGGTCAGCTTCCTAACAGCAGACCTTCCAAGTTTATATTAAACATTACTCTAGCTTTCAAGTTAGCAACATCTTTTCCACAAGCTTCATTTCATGCTAATTTGTTGCCATATAAAACCCAGCCCATTTGCAAGCCTGCTGTTCCCTGATAGAAAGCAATGCTGTAGTTGCCAGGTGCAAAAGGTGCTTTGAAAGTTATATTGCCTCATTTCAGTGATTGAATAAGGAGGTCAGAGTTACCTGAGGGAATGTGTTTTCCTTCTATTTTTTTTAGAGGTTACATTCCCCAATTATAAGAGCTCTGTCCTTCATTTAGAGAGATAACAGTGGAATGAGATACTCTGCAGGATATTTATAACTGTCTCTTGCCAGCCTGCTGCAGTGTGGCTAGTTAGAAGGGCAACATATGGCACTGGTGAGAAAACAATTATTACTCTTTGATAACTTACTTAGGGACAGTTATTCTGGATGACTTGCATGACAAACTCTTAAGAAAATGGGTTCTGTGCAGTTATGGCCACAGCAATGCAGTGAAGGCATAGATTTTCTTAGTTTTCAGCACACTTAATACCTTTTAATGTGGTCTTAAACTTCCAGACATTCCTTTATCAGTGATATTGGCAAAAATCTCGAAGATTATCACTGTGATCTATATTCAGAGTAGTTGTTGATTATTTTGCTGTAGCCCAAAGTTCAGGAGAAGGATGACTGTTTCAGATTACCTTCTACCTAGGGCTGATGAATTTGGGGTTCCAATGTAGTCAGTTAAGAGAAGTTGTCTTCTTAGAGAAGTGGTAGTCTAAAGAGAGAGCATTAGTGAAAATATTGCCCTTTATGGCAGGGCTTTATTAGAAAAAGAGAACTAGTCATAGCTCAAAAACCAACTCTCTTTCTGTTCTGTTTAATAAATCCTATCTAGACCATTTCAGATTCTGTTTTCTTGGAACATTATCCCCACTCTTACAAGATGCTGTATTTATTTAGGAAACTTGCCTTTGAATACCAGGTGTAGTCCATATTTTCTCATGCTACTTCATAATCCGTCTCAGGCCCACGAGGAGAAAGGGAGGGAGTTGGTTACTAATTTTTAGTTTCACAGGAATGAAAAGGAAAAGGAAAACTTCTTCAGTGCAATGTATGTGATTATAATAGCTCCTTGGGCTGTAGGTTTAGGTTGTGACAACACAGGGGCTGTAGTGTTGCTCTGGAACTTGCTGGTGAACTGGGGGCTGAAATTCATTGTCTGCTTTTTCAAGCAGAATCACCTGGTCTTTAACTAACTGCAGTGAATTTTGCCCCTGAGAAGGATCATTAGCCTGAACCACTTCATTTGACTTTTAATTTGTACTCCAACTAAGAAACAACAAAGAAGATAAGTTGATTTCCTTGTTATTCTAAATTATCTTTCTCATCTTGGTGGCCAGTTGATTGGAAATGTAGCAAGTTATACTGGTGCCCAACTTCTTTTATCTTCAACAAAGGGTATGAAAGGCAAGAACCTACACATGTCAGTTCAGGAGGAAAGAACTACACATCTTCCAGGTAGCCATGAGCAGAGATAATCCAGAGTTAGAGGAGTACCTAATGGCCTCCTGAATGAAGGGAATCAGACTGGTTCTCACCTGTCTGTCACCAGGTCTTATGGCCTCAAGCTGCACTAGGGGAGGTTTAGATTGGATATCAGGAGGAATTTCTTTACTGAAAGGGTTGTTAAGTCTTGTCCCAGGCTGTCCAGGGAGGTGCTGGAGTCACCATCCCTGCAGGGGTTTAAGAAACATTGAGATGCTCTGCTTAGGGCCATGGGTTAGTGGCATGGGAGTGCTAGGGATGGTTGGACTTGATGAGCTTAGAGGTCTCTTCCAACCTTCATGATTCTATGTCTTCAGTGCTGTGCTCAAAATGTTGCTCACAGGCAATGAAGCAGCACATTTATATAAATCAAAACCAATAGTATAGCCAAAATCTGATCATTATTAGTCCAGATCTATTGAATACAGTAAATGAAACAGTAACAATAGAGTTAAATTTGTTATACACATACCTAAATTCTTCCCCTTTTCTTGGACTTATGCTCACTCCTCCTAAGATAAGGGATTTCACTCTGATGGTGGTGGGAGGTGTTACAGCAATTCAGAAGCATCTGGAGTTCTTTGGTGGGAGGAATATGATGTCCATGCTGGTGGTTTCTCTCTCATCACCTTAGGTTTCATGAAGGTGTGGGTTTGGGGGGGTTGTTTTCTTTTTCACATTCTTGGTAAGATGCTTTTATATGTTTCCTTTTCCCATGAAGACTTACCTTTGGAGATTACACCTGAGTTTTCCATTTATAGTGTCTTCTGTGCACAAAAGATTACATTTCTTTGTTTATTACCTCTACAACCAATTTTGTCCATCACTAGGTCTGCATTTCTTTAATTGATCATTAATGAGTGGTTTATATCTGTGAAGTTTCCTGTGGCAAGCCTGTGCCTTACCTTTGATCAATCCATCTCCTCTCTTCCCTTCTCAAGACTTCTCTTGTGCCAGACCTGCCTTTCTCTACATTACATTGGGATAGAGTTGTAAACACCTACTACAGAGAATAATGTCTCAAGTATTGCTATCTGTGTAAAATGATGAGTTTTATATCACAAAGTTAAAAGTCAAATAACTAAGCAGTGGACACTTTGTTGATGAAAGAAAATGCTGCAACAGTCAAAAAGAGGAGCAGGGAGGTTAGACAGAAAAATGCCTAGCATCAGATGAGGCCAACCCTAGAGTCCTGGGGTCAGTTCTGGGCCCCTCAGGCCAAGCAGGAGCCAGAGGCATTGGAGTGTGTGCTGAGAAGGGCAAGGAGGCTAGGGAGGGCTCTGGAGCACAAGTGTACTGAGGAGCAGCTGAGGGCACTGGGCTTGGTTAGTGTGGAGAAGAGGAGGCTCAGAGCAGACCTTAACTCTCTCTGCAACTCCCTGACAGGAGGTTGCAGTGAGCTGGGGGTAGGTCTCTTCTGCAGGGTTAGCAGTGAGAGGACAAGAGGAAATGGCCTCAAGTTGCAGCAGGGGAGGTTTAGATTGGATGTCAGGAGGAATTTCTTCCCTGCAAGGGTTGTTAAGTCTTGTCCCAGGCTGCCCAGGGAGGTGCTGGAGTCACCATCCCTGGAGGGGTTTAAGAAACATCTAGATGTTCTCCTTAGGGCCACGGGTTAGTGGCATGGGAGTGCTAGGTATGGTTGGACTTGATCTTAGAGGTCTCTTCCAACCTTAATGATTCTGTGTTTGTCTGATCAGTTGTGAGGCCTCAGAACCTCGGCAGAAAGCCTCCAGCCTGCTACTAGCAGTGGCAGTCCCATCTGACAAGACTAACCAGTTTCACTAGGCTCAGTCCCAGAGCTTGAAACCCTTGTGTAGGTGTTTCTGCCTCTCTAAGACTTATACATGAGCATCAGCACCTTGGTGTCTTTAGTTCCCCTCTGCTATCTTCCTGTGGGAAGCCAGATGGCTTGCTGTTCTTCAGCCAGCTCTGTGGTAATTCCCTAGATAACCTCCTTTGGCCTCATTTCCTTGGAAACAGCCTGTGAAGTGGTGGTCCCACAACTCTATTAACACCTCATTTACAGTGGATTCAACATTGGTGGCATGCAATATGAATAAATAAAGTGTATTTTAACCAATCCTGGTCATAAGTCACTGAAGACAGTTAATAGATCACCTGTAGAATGGTAATGTAAAAACTGAGTACGAGGTAAAAATATTAGAAGATAATTCACTTTTCTCCCTCCCCAAACAATTTGATATAATTGCATGCAAGACAGGATACTGAAGGTTTTATTTCAGTTTTGGTATTTAAGCATTTAAATTCCAGGCAATGTCACAGAGAAGATTGCCCCAAAACTCTGCAAAAGTGCAAACTGATTTTTTTTTTCAAGTCACTTCATGATGCACACTATATTTAGCACAGAAAAGGCAACTTCTATTAAATAATTTCGAGGAAAATGGTTGTGGAATTGAAATAAGGTGATTTTCTTGCCTCCTTAGAGGGCAGGCCCTGAAATATCTCAGCAACACTTACCCAGTCATCTTCTGGAAAATGACAGGGCATGTTCAGCAGGAAAGTTTTCTCATAATATTGATAATAATTCTCATGATACTGATAAAAATTTTGGTGATAATGATGGTTTCAGCCCATTTTGGCAAAGATAAATGGAAGGAAAATTGGGTTTTGGAAAATCTGGACAATTGTTCCATTTTCTTCCTGTCATAAGTGCTGTGATATTTTGCATTCCAGTATCAAGTTAAAATCTTTGTCCTTTTTTACAAGGAAGGATTATGAACATTAAAAAGAATTAAGAGACATAACATATTTAAAATGAAATGTAATCTGGAATCTAGGCGTTTCAGACCAAATTCCATCTGCCAGACTAGTTGAGGACTTGCTTCCATAGAGGATACTTTTCTTTTCTCCTTAAGCTGTCCACTTGCACTTTAGAAAACTCAGCAGTTGATAGGATGATTTCTTCTAGACTTTAGGCTGTGAAAAATCATTTCTGATTAAAAAGACTTGGGAAAGGAATTGTAGTTGATGATATTATAAAGATTTGTCAAAAAAGATATATTTTCACCTCTGTGTCTGTGTACTTTATGGATGGTTAGACTACACCTCTCCCCATACTATTGCCTCTGAAATATTTGTACTTTTTTCCTGATTGGCTTCGTCTATAAGTATTTTGAAGTATTGTGTTAATTAATATTATTCCATGCCTTCATTCTTTGACTTAGGTCTAATTTGCATTCATAAATAGAATACTTTTTAACAATTTGGGGAAATATGCTGGAAAGAAGTTCTTGCTTAAAGTAACCGGAACAGAAAAGAAAGCTGTACCTTAGCAATTCTCCATTTTCAGAGTCACAAAGGTTGGAAGAGACCTCTAAGATCATCAATTCCGACCATCCCTAGCACTCCCATACCACTAACCCATGGCCCTAAGGAGAGCATCTCAATGTTTCTTAAACCCCTGCAGGGATGGTGACTCCAGCACCTCCCTGGGCAGCCTGGGACAAGAATTAACAACCCTTTCAGGGAAGAAATTCCTCCTTATATCTAATCTAAACCTCCTTTGCTTCAACTTGAAGCCATAAATGATGTTCTCAGTCCTAAATGCAGAATGCTGACAGAAGTTCTCTTACAGCCATATTCCCAAATCCAATAAAACAGGCAGTGATTTGGCAGAAATTAGCTGTTACATCTGCGCTTTCTGGCAGAAAGGAAGAGAAATTTTCTCTTTTGTAAATTGACTGCAAGAGAAGTTTAACATGATCTGGAATACTCTTTATGGAGAGAATGCAATATTTTATATAGACAAAACATACTCAAGGGCAAGGGCTGATTGTAGGCAGGCAGCTCTGCACAGCTGGAATGTCTTCCCCTGAATTGTGTGCCTATCAGCCACACTGTATGACAAACCCTAGCTCCAGCCTCAGCAGCTGCTTTGAACACACTGCTCTGGCTGCTGAGCTGAAGTACAGGTTTTCATCTGGAGCCNGATTCTGTGATTCTCTGCTTGTCTGGCAATGCCTTCTTCAGCTGAATAATCAGCTTAACAGGTCTACAAGAAGGGCAGAAAAGCTTTGCCAGTCAAGTGGAGATTAGCATCATTTACACTTAAAATAGACAAACCTTCTCTGAAAGATGGAGATACACAGGGCACTAGAATTAGTTACAATTCTTTATTATCTATGAATTCCTGATTTTTTGCTGAACAACACAGAATCAGTAAGGTTGGAAGAGAACTCTAACATCAAATCCAACCATAAAATACAATGGCCACAAAGACTGGTTGAACTTTACCAACCAGTGAAGCATTAAATTTTCAAGTTCATCTAAGTCAAAAGAAACGGCTCCAAAAATGTGTCAATTGTCAGAAAAGGTAGAGAGAAAACTCTGTTCTCCTACACTCTTTCTGCCATAAGCCTGCAAAAGAAGCCTCCCCACACCACAAAGCTCCTGGAAAATAAAGCAGACCTTGGAAAACTACAGGCAAAATGAAGGTACAACAGGTAAAATCAAGAATAGAAATAACAAACCAATCTCCCTACAACACTAGGTTATCTCAGCTGCACTTTTATGAATGGCAGAATATGCTTTATGCCACTATCAGAAGCAACAAGCCTCAAAAAAAGAGAAGAATGCTACTCTTCTGAATGTCTCTGAAAGCAACTTGCTCTTCCTATGTTAGTAGGAATTTACAGAAATCAGCTGGAGTGCTAAGGGGAACTTGAAAAATAGGCAAAATAAAGTGAGTTTTGGCCACTTAAGTTCTATAGTGAATTCAGGAGCTTCTGGTGCTTCCCTGTTGGGTTTTTTGGTTGTTTAGACTTTTATTAAGTGCAGGCAAACATTCTGACCTTTCTGTATTAGGTTCTGCTACTTCAGGTCAGTAGTGACCTGCAATGCACTTACCCTGGCATGAGTATCTCCTGAGCAAAGCTTGCCAATCACAGGAAATTACTTAGTGGCTCTGGGATCTGGATATATACAGACAAGGGAATAAATGGAGACTGCTAGCAAACCAATTTAATGTGGCTCATAAATCAGAAGTGAACCTTAGTCTCATGGGATGTGTGTATATGTATAAAAAAAAAGGCTTAGTGTATTAAAATACTTGGATAACTTTGATCTTCATTGTTAATAACATGAAGTATTTGATCAACACCTTTAAACTGAAATGGAAAGATCTGCTGGATGAAGGGGTAGAGTGTTCCCTCAGCAAGTTTGGGGATGATCCCAAGCTTGGAGGAGTGGCTGGCACACCAGGAGCTGTGCTGCCATCCAGAGTGACCTGGACAGGCTAGAGACATGGGCAGGGAGAGACTTGATGGAATTCAACAAGGGTAAATGTAAAGTACTGCATCTGGGAAAGAACAACCCCATGGATCAGTACAGACTGGGAACTGATCTGTTGGAGAACAGCCCTGGGGAAAAAGCTCTAGGAGTGCTGGTGGCTAGGAGGATGCCCATAAGGCAGCAATGTGCCCTTGTGGCCAAGAGGCCAATGGCATCCTAGGATGCATTAAGAGGAGTGTGGCCAGCAGATCCAGAGAGGTTCTTCTCCCCTCTCCTCTGCCCTGGGGAGACCTCACCTGGAATCCTGTGTCCAGTTCTGGGCCCCTCAGCTCCAGAAGGCTAGGGAGCTGCTGGAGAGAGTCCAGCACAGGGCCAGCAAGATCCTGAAAGGAGTGGAGCATGTGCCCTAGGAGGACAGGCTGAGAGAGCTGGGTCTCTTCAGCCTGGACAAGAGGAGATTGAGAGGAGACCTCAGCAATGCTTAGAAATATGTTAAGGGTGAGTGTGAGGAGGAGAGAGCCAGGCTCTGCTCAATGGCATCCAATGGTAGGACAAGAGGGAATGGGAGCAAGCTGGACCACAGGAGGTTTAGTATTAACCTGAGGAGGAAATTGTTTGCAGTGAGGGTGCCAGAGCACTGGAGCAGGCTGCCCAGGAGGCTGTGGAGTCTCCTTGTCTGGAGCCATTGCAGAGCTGCCTGGACACATTGCTGTGTGAGCTGGTCTAGGTGATGCTGCTCTGGCAGGGGGGTTGCACTAGATGATCTTTCTAGGGCCCTTCCAATCCTTAACATACTGGGATACTGCTACTGAAACTCATCCTGCTCTTTCTGCTCATGACCTCGGAGCAAATGGTGACCTTCGGTGCTGCCTTAGACATAGTTATGTGACAAATCTGGTTTAATGCCCTAATGAGTGCAGAACCATTCCTCTCTTGAAAGTCCTGTTCTCTGCATAAGAAGATTGGCTTGGGTTTGGGATTTTATTTATCTATTCTTTTTAAGAGCTTCTTGTTTTTTCTCTAGTTGATATTATGGGAGATAACAAAACTGTACCTACCTTTGCCCCTGACTAGACTCTTGCAGTGAGAGATCAGCTGAGGTTAATGGAGTTGTCAATCTAACATTATCTTTTCAGGTTTTATGAGTTCTGCTTGTGATTAACTACATGTGGCATGTATTAGAAAAGACCTAACTTATTAATAATAACTCCATTTAATGCAGCCAGGCAATCACCACTTTCAAATCCTTCAAATTTGATCTTTTACTTTAATTAACTCACTGTTACAGGCTTTTTCCCCCCTTTCTTTGTAATTAATGCCTGGCTATGTTTCAAGTAGCTTCAATGCTTATGACCTTTGGCCAATCTAAATAGGAAGTCTTTGTTTCCATCATGATTTGATTAAAATTTGGTTCTGTGGGTTTTATCAGGATGCAATTCTTGTCCTGTTAGAGATACCATTTGAGCACACACATCCATTGCTGTGGATGCAGTCCTGGAGTCACAGGTACCACTGTCAGGCTGAATCCTCCTCTAAGATGTCCTTTATCTGGAAGGTTCAACCCTACTAGGGACGTCAAAGAGATGTGCTGAAGCATCTCATTTGCTCTCCTTAGAGTCTCATGCTTCATGGTTACCATCAAAGCCATGACCTCTGAGGGAAAGTGGCTAGTGTGCCACCAGGAGATTACTCAGATGTGGCTATATTGACCATGACTTTGAGTATTTAAAAGCTGGACATTTCACTTGAAGTGTTTGGTGGGAGATTTTTGTTTGATTTTGGGTGTTTTTTTCTGTATGCAATCTATGTCTAATATTGAAGAACAGGCTTCTTCAAAGGGTGACTCGGAATGCCTGAACTTGAAGCAGCTAAGCACTTCATTTTGGGTGCCTCCACCTAGGCAAGTTTCACCTCTCCTTACAATAAAGATTTCAGACAGTTTCAGACTTCAGAATTTCCTCCCTTCTCCCAGTATAATGGCTGGATGCCTTTTAAACTGTTCTACATGAAGCAGGATCAGTTGGTGTCCTTAAACACCTAAGTTGGCTGCCTGAAGTTAGGAGGTATGACTGTCATTTTAGATACAGAGAGGCCTGTCTGAGCATCACTGAATGAAAAGAGATCTTCTGTAGGAAAGCTCTGTAGAAAGAAAACTTCTGCTATTCTGGGCCAAAGATGACAGTACTAGGCAGTTAATTCTTCACTTACAATTAAGATATTAGAGATCATCAAGTAGAAATTGGTTTGGACACCAGCACCTCCTTGGGCAACCTGGGCCAAGACTTAACAACCTTTTCAGTGAAGAAATTTCTCCTTATATCTAATCTAAACCTCCCCTGCTGCAACTGGAGGCCATGAAATAGTCAAGATACCTGAACAACAAGTCCTAACAGCTGCTATACAAGTTCTAGGGGTGAAAACTTCTTGCCAAACTGGAATACAACATTTTGAAACTTCCAGATTAATGCTTCTAGAAAATTATTTTAGCAGTGAAAAAAACAAACAAAAAATCGTTTTGAGTTTTTACATCAGTTTAAGTGGAGGACAACTGACTTTTGACAATATATTGCTGTTGGTTATTGTTTCTTGACTGGCTTTTAACATGTTGTTCCCTAGAATGCTTTACAAGGGAGGGGAGGCTTTGTTATTGTTATTGCCAGGGCACTGGCAGAGAAATTGAAACCTGATTTGAAGTGTGTCACCTGAAAGTCAAACAAGGTTATTGTCATGACCACTGGGGAAATTTATAAACCACTGCAATAGTTTAGAGGTATTTTTGTGTCTTGAAACTTTGTATGTCTCTTAGTTAAAATAAAATTGCATTAGGTGACCTGAGTGATTTCAGGAGGTACTCAGTGACTGATCCTCTGTTCCCTTGGAGAGCAATAACTCATGCAAACAGATTGACTGGAATTTTACTGTGCTACTGAAATGGGAAATGAGTGAGCTTTTTGTTTAAGACATTTTACAAGTGAAAATGACAGCACCTGAGGAAAAAAATGTGATAAAGGTGGATTGTATTCAAAATACAATAATATTGAGAAAGCTAAGCTCATTCTTTTGAAACAAACAGTATGAAAGAAACTAGCAGGGGGGGAAAAGGGGGCCACTTTTTCATGAATGTGGGAAATAAAACAGGCATTAATATCCCAAATGTTCCCAGGACAGCAAATTTAGGAAGAAATGTGTGAAGAAGAACATCCCACATCAAAGCCATTTATAATGACTGAATGGCTTACATTCAATCTGAAATGCATGGGAGGGGAGAAGGAGCTGGGGAAAATGAAGGCATATTAAAAGTTTTAGCAAATATACTTTAGATTCCAAAATGCTGTGGATATTGCTGTCAGCAAAATGCAGCTGAAAGAAAAAAGAAAGGCAAGGANGCATCCAATGGTAGGACAAGAGGGAATGGGAGCAAGTTGGACCACAGGAGGTATAGTATTAACACGAGGAGGAACTTGTTTGCAGTGAGGGTGCCAGAGCACCGGAGCAGGCTGCCCAGGAGGCTGTGGAGTCTCCTTGTCTGGAGAGATTGCAGAGCTGCCTGGACACATTGCTGTGTGAGCTGGTCTAGGTGCTCCTGCTCTGGCAGGGGGGTTGCACTAAATGATTTTTCTAGGGCCCTTCCAACCCCTGATATTCTGTGATACCTTCCATCTCAATCCCAGAGTTCCTGACTTCCAGGATGCAGCTCCTGAGTCTGATTCCCATCTGCTGGTGAGTCGTCCTGCCACAGCATCAGTGGAGAGGGGGAGGTAGTTGCCATCAAGCGGGGTTCTGGTGTGGTATTGGGTTTGTGTGTGTGTGTGTGTGTGTGTGTATATATATACACACACACACATATATATATACATATGTATGTATATATACATATGTGTATGTGTATATATACACATATACGTATATATACATACATATGTATAAGCATAGATATACATATATATGTTTAATTTTCTTATTATTTTTGTTTAAGTAGTTTAAGTTTCATTTCTAATCCCCAAGTCTCTCTCTGTTAGTTTCCCCTTTTCCCCCCTGGAGTGGGGTCAAAGAGGATAATAGAAACTATCTGTCCCTGGATTAGTGGTTGGCCCAGCCCTATCCCATGACAGGTGCCATGCACATGATATATGTATATACACCCCCTGGTATATCACAATGATCAGAAGAATTAATTCAATTATTGGTTATGCAGCAACAATTTTAGAAGCAGCAGAACAATTGCATCCTCTTAATAGGATCTGAGAGCCTAGGAAACGTTTCAGAGAGGCATTTGTCTCATCTAACTTTAAACACTTAAAACCTGGAAATCCACATCTGAGCTCATCACCTCAGGCACAACTAATGTTTTCCTGGCCCACATTAGATATCTGCTTTAGCATGAGATGAAGTCTGAACATCAATCCAAAAGGACATTTGAAGGTGGAAGTAAAAACACACTCTGATTATAGAATTGTATCTCTGGGAGAGAGAAAAATTCCCCCCACACTTAAAATTACTAAGAAAGCTTTAGGAAATTACCAGTCAAAAATCCAGATGCCAGTATGGAAGCTTTTCATATATCTTGATGCCCCAAAATAATTAATAATCAATCCTTTCCCTTTATATTCTTACAAAGTTAGGCACAACAATTATTGCCTAGATTTTAGAAGTCGAGATTCTGCAAAGCTTTCCATGAGGAGATTTCACAGATGATTTAATAGCACCTTGAATATATAATGTTCTTCTGCAAAATGTGGAGGGTGCCATGAAATATTTAGATATTAATGGATTAAGATGGAAAATGCCTCATCACTTCTCTTGTGCAATTGTATCTGAAATATTTTGGATCCATTTTAACTCTTAAGAGCTCCAACTAACATCTTAATCATTGGACAAATGTGAAATAGTTCCATCTGTACCAAAATTGCTTTAACCAGCTCTTGAATTAAAAACCATTTGTATTTTTATTGCAGAATATGAATTCCTGTAGATCTGTAATGGCAAAACCTCCTAAAAAGCCATTTACCAGGAGAATTACTTGGCCAAGCAAGCCAATCTACTAAGCAATTTGGGGGGAAATTAAAATTCATTTCCTCCACAGTGTAGTCTGCTGATTCACTAGAGGCTCAGTAAATAGCTTTTTTTTCTGTTGATGTTTTCCTTTTTTAAATTGGGAGAAGTAGTTATCCTATTCCTTTCAGTTCAAGAGCCTTAACACCAGCTAAGCAAAAGTGCTGAGGATTTGAAAGAGAGAGATTTAGGTTATTATTTCATAGTGGAAATATTGCCTAAGTATTTACCTTGTAAAACCAAATCACACCAAAACAACAAAACTCACTTTTCATAGCCTGTGTAAAAAAAAAACAAAAACCAACCAACAAAACCAAAACCTAATGTGCCTCACAGGTGGACAAATTAGTCATTACTTTAGTAGTGTTCTGCTGAAGATGCTAGTGCTGCTGGGGCTTTTTTAGTCTGTCCTTAAAGATTGTCTTAACATTAGGTGAAAAGGTTTTCCTGGGTACTAGAAATAAGCAGCTTCTGCTCCCAAATTGGCAGAGTAGCTGTGGTATTGCAAACAAGTCTTCTGGGACTCCCCAATACAGGAGTTATTGCCAGTCTACAAGAACTTGGATATCAGCTTCTCAGTTGCTTCCTATTTTTCTAATAAATATGATGTTAGTGTTGAGGAAAAGGTGATTTGTTGGTTAAAGGAGCTCCTAGTTCAGAAAAGAACTCCTCTAAAATAAATAGTTTGCCTCTAGATGTGATTAGGTTGACAGGAGGAGACACAAAGGAATTGGTCAATGCTTGCAACTGCAAACCTTTGGAGCTGACAAAGCCAACTGTTTATTTTCATGAAGGTGTTGAAAATTCGCCACAATATTCCAGAGGTGACTTCACACTCATTTGGATACTCCTTGGCAGATGAATTCTCCGTAGACACATCTTACCTGCTTAGGGACATGCTTTAGTGGTATGTTAGTGAGAGGCAGATGGGTGGACTTGGTGATCTTGGAAGTCTCTTCCAACCTTGATGATTCTGTAGACTTCTAGAAGGTATCTCTGTGTCCTAATGAAGAGATTTTAGCAACAGCTCAATGAAAAGGATTCAGATTCCCCTGAAAATGATGTGCATTAATAATGCCAAAGCCTTACTCCAAGTCTTTTCAACTAAGAGAAATTCTCTCAGCCCATAGCATGGCAGTGCTGAGTTTAAGATGGTTTTGACTTCTAAGAGAAATGAAAAATTCTTTTTTTATTGTATCCAGGAGCTTTTATGTAGTGTATTACAAAATAATGAAGCTTAGAGAAGCCATTAAGGAAATAAATGTGGTTTTCAGCTAAGTAAGGGTGCCTAAAATTGAAACAACAGCACTGCACTTGGCAGATTAGTCAATGATTGCCTTTTGAACTCTGAAAATAAATTTGGAAGAAGCAGATATGCTGTGCTCTAAAGTGATAGCTTTCACTATATTTTTTCTTCTTTTTAAGCTTTTGTTTAAATATTTTTGTTCAAAGGCTGTTTTCTAACACTCTAATTATGTACACAGGCATAGGCCTGGAGGAAATCCTACAGGTCTAGTCAGCTCTCTGCTACACAGATTTGAATTTTACAGATTCTTACTCTTTTTAGTTCCACCAAATGCTTTTAGCTAAGGTTGACCAAAACTTTTCCTTCTGAAACCCTGCTTTGAATTCTTTATAATTGCCATATTTAAACTCTTCAGGTTGGTGTGTCCTATGCCAGATGTCTACTCTAAGATGAATCACTTTGGAAAATTCCAGCAGAAATAGCTCAGCATTTTCACAATATTAAAGAAAAACATAAATTGGTTTTCTTTTGTTGCCATTCATGTGTTATTTGAAGCAGTTAACTTAAATATTCTTGTTATTTCTAAATGAACCTCTCTCTATAATGATGTCTCTGTAGAAAAAGCTTCAAATGAAGCTCCAAATGAGTCTTAGCATCAAAACAAACACACATGTTGATTTTATTGAGGGTCAAATTTGACCCATTTGGAGGAATTCACAATTTCATACAAACTTCTAATAGAAATTTAGCATCATTTCAATATTTTCTATTCACTTCTGCTTTGTCTGCTTCTCCTGTCTTTTTGTCTTCCTCCAAGCCCTTGCACATGACCAGTTTAATGCAGCAAGTAGAGCAATGTGTGACCTCTAGGGGCAAGTGGGGAGATGCCTTTTAGTTTAGTATGCTTGGCAGGAATGGAGACACCAGATTCAAGGTGACCAGAAATCCTACCTGAATGAGGTCTTTTGTTTTTATCATAGATGTTACTTTAGAGGAAGCAATATCTACTTAGAATGACAGAACGCTTAAAATGGCATTTTGACTAAAAAATGAACTTCTAAAGACAATCTTTTTGGCTATCTGCCATTGAAAGCTGTTTGCTTATTCACTTCCAGTAGCTCACGATATGTTTGACACCAACTCGACCAGTAGAAGGAAAATTGTGATCCTCATGCAAAAGTTGCCTGAGGGTAAAAAGGCAGTAATGGCTCTGCAGGTTTTAACAGCTCAGCCTTCCCAAACTGAACTTGCAGTTCACACTGAAAAGCTAGGTGCTTACCTCTTGTCACACAAACAGTTTGAAGGCTGAGCCCACCCTCAGCTGGGTGCCCCAGGCTCCACAGCACATGGGAAAGTTGCACAGTATCTGTGCAGGCTTTCTTCTTGTGGAAGCCACTCTGTGGCTGTGCCTCTTCATGGCTGGAGAAGATAGTGCTTGCATTCCTGCCCTTCTTCCCTTTCCAGACACAGACTTTGTGTAGGGTTAAACTGGATACTTGCACAAGGGAACTTGGGAATATTTGTTAGGTTAGTAAAATCACACAAAGACACACACAGAACCATTAAGGTTGGAAGAGA
>VWZO01010637.1:13718-31825 GCA_013396975.1 Bucco capensis | reverse complement strand
TGGAGCTTCCTTCACCAAGCCTAGCCACGACAAGAGATGTGGGCTCATAAGAGGGAGGAAGATCTGAGCTGCAGTGTGTGCAGTTCAGGAGCCAGCTCTGGACCATCCTCTGAGGGTTAAGATCTCCACAGCACAGGGAACATGGCAGACAGCCTTGGTATGACCAGAGTTTCAGGTCCAGTGTGCTTGTCTAGGTCTTGGGCAGAGGAAGGTGGCACAGCTCATCAGGTCTGACCTATGCTCACTGCTCTGGAAGCTGGCGCTAACACCTACCTATTATTTACCTGAAATACATCTTTGAGACCTCCTGGCTCTCTAGAACTCCCTGAAGGGAGGTTGTAGAGAGGCAGGGACTGCTCTGTTCTCCCTGGTGGAGAGTGATAGGACAAGGGGAAATGGATGGGAATTGCACCAGGGGAGGTTCAGGCTAGACATTAGGAGGAATTTCTTTACTGCAAGGGTTGTGAGCCATTGGAACAGGCTGCCCAGGGAGGTGCTGGAGTCCCCATCCCTGGAGGTGTTTAAGAGACGGCTGGATGTTGTGTTGGGGAGCAGCATTTAGTGGGGTGATAGAGCTAGGAAAAAGGCTGGACTCCATGATCTTCAAGGTCTCTTCCAGCTGGAACTGTTCTATGATTCTATGAAACACACCTCACACTCCTTAGAACCTTAGGTATTACAAAATAAATCCACAGCTTTCTTTGAAAAAAATTAGGAAAAAAAATGGTCCATGCAAAGTCCAACATATATTTATATATACATGAAGTATCACCTACTAGACTCAGGTCAGACTATAGACAGACAAGACCTCCATTCTGAACTGCAATGTTTACAGAGCTGCATTAAGCCCAGAAGTGCTACTTTGGAACATCAGATGATGCTGAATCTACTATAAACCATTTTAATAATGCATTTTATCATAGTACACACGTTAAAATCAAATTTATTTTAAACACTCTTTTATAATTCCCTATAAAATTCTAAATAAAGATTTAAAATTGATTTACCTGCAGTAGTCCCCTTGTTTAGCCACCTGGGCCAATGAGAACAGACAGTCAACAGTTGCTAGGTGACCAATTGCTTTAGACACAGGGTGATAATGTTCACTAAAATGGCTAGACCAAAACCAGGGAAAACAGCAAGAGGAAGAAAAGAGGAAAAAAAATCATTTCATATAGATACAAATATACTGTCAAAATACACCCCATGCATGCTTCTCACAGGGCTCCTAGTCTTTAAATTACTCCAGCAGTGTATTAGTTACAATATGAGGATGCAATCTTAATCAAGATGGACTTCATGCTCACATTATATCTGTGAATTGTTTTTAAGCACAAAAAATCAGGCAAAACAAAATTCACTACTATATAACATATAAAGGGTCTGCAGTTGACCCCTGCTACCTATATCAGGTCTATAAAAATGCCACTATTTAACATAATAGCAACTGAATCTCAAGTGCCCATTCACTTCAACCAGGGCCACAAAGATGATTAAAAGACTGGAGAAGCTCCCCTATGAGGACAGGCTGAAGGAGTTGGGATTGTTCAGCCTGGAAAAGAGAAGGCTTCTAGGGGATCTTTCAGTATCTAATGGGGATTATAAAATAGAAGGGGAGAGACTTTTCAGCTGGTCAGACTGTGCTAGGACAAGGGGGAATGGTTACAAGCTGAAGGAGGGGAAATTGAGATTGGAGATTAGAAGGAAGTTCTTTCCCCAGAGAGTGGTTAGGCACTGGCCCAGGTTGCCCAGAGAGGTTGTGGCTGCTCCATCCCTGGCAGTGTTCAAGGCCAGGCTGGATGCAGCCCTGGGTGACCTGGGCTAGTGATTGGCATCCCTGCTCAGTGTGGGGAGGTTGGAACTAGATGATCTTTAGGGTCCCTTCCAACCTGCCCATTCTAGGATTAGGTACAGTCAAACATTTTCCATGTACAGTATTGCTTCCTCCAGTACAACAGTGCTGTTAACAGGAAAACACACTTATCAGTAGAGTTCTCAAGAAATTCTTTTTTCCCCTCTCCTAGGCTCAAAGATACAACATAGAACACAAAACCAACAAGGAAGCAAAACGTAACACAGAGCAGTTTCCTACACACAGATATTTTCTTGTGCTATGCTGCTATCCTACAATACTATTGAAAAGAGCAAACTGAACATGAAAAGCATCACATTTAAGTGAAGAAAGGTTAAAATGGGTCTACTCAAACTTACATGGTTAATACAGTGACAATAAATTAAACAGAGCTATTTTTATAGCATTGCAAAGGTAACCACACATCTGGAATGTTTCTCTGTTTTCTACCAAACTGGGTTCCTACTAGAAGGCAAACGTTAGCATCAGTGATGTTTCATGAGGCAACCTCAGAAGGAACTTACAAAGTTTTTGCAGTGGAGAAGAAGACACAAATGAAAGTTAGCCAATTATCATTGCATGACATGAAGGACAATTTCAGTGGGTCTGTAATTTGTGGAAGTTATAAAATTAATGGTAAACAGACAACTGAAAATTAAAAGGTATTCAGAAAGCTGAGAAACATCTTTTTTAAACTCTCATTTTAGAGATCCTTTGGCAAACAGTCGAATATCTCAATTCAAAACACTAATCTGAGACAGATTTTCTGTGTCAGTTGTGAGGAACAGTAACACTTCTATTACTTTCTAGCAAACAAACTGTATGTCAGTCAGAGGGTGACCACAAAAAATGTAGGGCTGTGGAGAATTACACTCACTCAAGTGACTGCTCAAACATCCTCAACATTGCTACCTCACAAACTGCAAGCAATTGTACTTCATTTACTACTAATTGTTTTGGTAACAGCACACTTGAATGTGAAGTCATACTCTGAAGTGAGTTTGGTTAGCTTGTACAAGAAAGCTTTTTTTATTTCACTCACACTGTACTTCAACAATAAAAATACTAGATTCACTTTCACTCATTTGCAGTCAGTCATATTCTCAGGTTCTTAATGCTGTGATATTAGTTTTCAAATTTAGAGATACATTTCATTTAATCGTGTATTTTCAGCAGAATTTTAAAATCTAGAGACACCACTGCTGGTCTCAGGAGTTGGTCTGCAAACATCTTGCTTCCAAATGCTTTAAATTGAAGAACAACATTTTCATTTACTTTCTTTAAAGTGGTTGTGGGCCACAGAAGTGAATTATCAAACTTAATTTTTAAGACAAATTTCTTTTTTGGTTCTTACAGCGACAAATAAACTAAAATAATATACAAAGATAAAAAAGTGACTATACTTTGTAAACTCACTCTAAAAAATGTAGCCATTCAGCACTGCAGTCAAGAACTAGCTGCTCCCGGAGCTGATTCAGTTGTCTGTAATTTTCTATAATAAAAGGAGAGTGGAAACGGCTGACAGCTTTTGTACTGCAAGAGAGAGAAAAGCCAAACAGGAAATCAAGGTTACTAAGCAATCAGTTACACCATTGACATGCAAAAATGGATCAGTTTTTTTACTCTCTGTCAGCCTTGACAACAGATATTAAAAAACATGTGTTCTTTTATTGTGGTACCAAACTCTATTGATTCCAGTGATCTATACTGTCAATAAAGAAAAATCTAATAAAGATTACTGCACCACTGCCCATTCAGAAGAATTCTGAAATGTTTTTCACATATCACTGAAATTCATCTATTTCACCAAATTCTCTTTGGCAATATGCTGCACTAACAGAGTCACTTTTCTGTGACTGACTGCATATACCATTAAGACCAAGAAAAAAAATGTCACTTTAAAGAGAAAAACCTCATGGTAAGCCTGAAATAATAAACACAGACTGTCTTTCTAGATTCCATTTGGGCCATTTGCTATTTATTTTTTACTCACTTTGGCATTCACAGGCATTCTTTTACAAAGTCTAGATTAGCTGTAATTTGTTCTTCATCATCTTAATTCTGTCTAGTCTGTGCACTTCTAATGCCAAATTGTTGCATAAGTGAAGAGAAAGAAGCAATTGTGCCTATTTCTGGTGCAAGAGATCTGTGCTCACACTTTCTACACCAGGTCCTCCAGAGAATTCAGCATTTACATGGACTCTATAGACATTTTAACATTAAGGTATTCAACATCCTCACTAATAAAACAAATGACTCAAAAGAAAAAAAGCCAGCTACATAACTCAATCTTCTTTCCACCTACTGGAAAACCTATCCAAAATATCTAAAATCATGCTTATATAACACCAAAGCATGAAAAACTTGTTCCTATGAATACATAAAATAACATTTTAAATACACAGACAGATATCTGTACAGATACCTTTGCTTTTCTGAATAAAATCAGAATAGTCAGAATTGTGTGCATGATTTAGATGTACAAACTACAGGCACAACTCAATCCAGAACCATGCACTCTGAAAGATTAAGCAGGTAAGACAGTGCACTACTATGTAAAAATGGAAGTTTTAAGGCTGCAATTTTATTTTGTTTGGTTTTGTTTGCTTTTAAGCAAAACTTATTATTGCAATAAATTAACATAACTATTTTGGCTGGTTGGTTTTCAGCTTTAAAAAAAAATCAAATGGAACAACAAGAATCTTTGTAACACTAAAATACCACTTTTTTTCTTATCTATTAAAATTGAACACACTTCAAAGACATTTTACATACCTACTAATCATAACCCAGTCAGATGGCACAGATGATTTATGGGAATTCTTGACTTCTATCAGAAACTAAAATGAACATAAAATGTAATATTACACATCATGGGAAGTTAGGAAGACTATAGAATTATAATCATTATGTATCAACAAAATTTGCAGGCATCAGATGAAAACTGTATTCAGCCTGAAAAGACCCAGCAGACCAGAAGGTAATTTTCTTCTTCCTCCAGAAGGAAGGGTTATGACATACACCTTTTGTGCTAAAAGAGGAATTGCCATCCCGAGCTGTTCATGTGCCCTACCGTGTTGCTGCCCCATCTCTGTCCTTCTCTTCCTCCACCCACTAAGATGCTCTCCTCACCTCCCTCTTAGCAACCCAAACCCAGACTAAAGCTAGTAAATCTTGCTTACCTGATTGTGACCAGCCCTGGCACAGAATTCAGCATTTACATGCACTCTATGCTACAACCACTTGTACTGAAGCTGCTCCTTGTTGCTGACATGTGTCTGCCTGCTTAGGGATCAGTGATTCAGACTAAGCCCCTAGTTACCTACAGCATTTCTCACAGAAGAGCTCAAAATCCTAGAATCCTAGCCTGGTTTGGGTTGGAAGGGAGCTCTGGAGCTCATCTAGTGCAACCCCCCTGCAGTGGGCAGGGACATCCCCAACTAGAGCAGCTTGCCCAGAGCCCTGGCAAGCCTCACCTGGAATGCCTCTAGGGATGGAAACTCAACCACCTCCCTGGGCAACCTGGGCCAGTGTTCCACCACCCTCGTGGGGAGCAACTTCTTCCTAATGTCTGATTTAAATCTACTCCTCTCCAGTTTCAAACCATTGCCCCTTGTCCTTTCACTGCAGGCCTTTGCAAACAGGCCCTCTGCTGCCTGCTTGGAAGTTCCCTTTATTTAGGTCCTGGAAGGTCAAGTGCTAGTGCTAGCATTGTATGGACAGGACCTTGCTTCCAGTTTGGGTCACCTCAGTGTGAGCAAGAAGAAACCAGCAGTGATGGCAAGAGGCTCAGTGCAATGCAATTTACAAATGTGTTTATTGCAGTATTTTATATGATTCATGCTGAGTATCTTTGTAACGTAGCCTGCAGTCCTAGATGGCAAAGAATTAAGGCATTCTCAGATAAAAGAATTCAACTGGAAAATGAATTTCTAGCAGAGATTAGATTAACTCAAAATGTGATCACCTTTACAGAAAAACATGAGACTCTTAAGTTTTCCTTTCCATTACAGTTGGTATGATTTAGATAAAAACTTCACAGCTCACCAACAATCACCTTAAAGTAGACACACAAAGACTAATCACAACATGAGTGCAAGACTCCAGCAAGGACATAGTGCACTAGCTCTTAATTCACCAAAGATACTTGTGATATATTTGGCTCTTCTTTCCTTCACACGTATCATTAACCACCTCTTAATTCAGACTCTCTGTGGAAAATCTTTCAGTCCATCACTACCACTACTAAGAATTAAAAGAACATTAATCATTCTTTAATACTGTTCCTCTTCTCTCTCATCTTTCAGGTTACAGTCTTAATCAGTACTTACAAATCATTTTACCATTCCCTACATTAACCTAACACTGTGCTTCCTAGGTCTCTGTGAAAATTTCAGCACTTAATAGACATTAATTAACCTTGGAAGAATATGTTTTCACATATACAGAAATGCAAAGCATGACTGAACTAAATTCAACTGCATTAATGTGTTTTTATTATTTAAATCCCTGAAGTAATTGATTTAAGAAATCAAAACGTGACACTGTCACAAGCCTGCTCTTTAAAGTTGTACCAAGGATTACAGTTGAGTCAATGACTTCATCAAGCACCATACTAAATGAAGAGAGTTCAAGTTCAGCCTAACTGTTTTCCAGATAAGCAAGGGTACAGTCATACATCATATTACCTCTTGACCAGAAACTGTAACATACTCTGCAGAAGGATTCTTAATCTGTTTACGAAGGTCTGGTAGATGCAACTGGATTTTAGAAAGCACATCCATGATCTCCTCCCTTCTCTTTCTGATGACAGGGAAGTCTGTAAGGTCCTTGAACAACTGAGTTTTATCTCCAGTCCTATATAAGCAAGGAATAAGATAAACGTATGGCAAAACCAAAGGTATTTTCTGATTCTACTGGCTGCATCCATGTTTTTATTTGATATTTTCATCTGTTTAAACACTAGGTTTATTCCCCTCTAAGTACAGCTTTTCTGTTATGTGGTCATAGTACAGTGCATTTATCAAAAGCTGACATACACACTACATAAACAGAAAGGCACTTCATGCAGGTTGTCTAAATAGGCTACAAACATAGAATCAGAGAATCATTANTGGCCACGCTCCTCTTCATGCATCCTAGGATGCCATTGGCCTCTTGGCCACAAGGGCACATTGCTGCCTCATGGGCATCCTCCTAGCCACCAGCACTCCCAGAGCTTTTTCCCCAGGGCTCTTCTCCAACACATCAGTTCCCAGTCTGGACTGATCCATGGGCTTGTTCTTTCCCACATGCAGTACTTTACACTTGCCCTTGTTAAATGTCATTCAGTCTCTCCCTGCCCATGTCTCTAGCCTGTCCAGGTCACTCTGGATGGCAGCACAGCTCCTGGTGTGCCAGCCACTGCTCCAAGCTTGGCATCATCTGCAAACTTGCTGAGGGAACACTCTCCCCCTTCATCCAGATCATTGATGAATATATTGAACAGTATTTCTGGAGCTGGGGGGCCCAGGAACAATACACTACATGCCCTTCCAATGTATTGGTTCTACTCTACCAAAATCTGCTGGTTCATTGGGGTTTTGTCATCTCTGAATGTGCATCCTGCAGCTTTCTCTTTATTCTCCCTCAGTCAAACAGAGCTAGGGAATGCAGCACAAATCATTCCTTTCTGCCTCAATTTGGAATTCTAGAATGCAATTGCTGCTCCAACCTGGACCATCCCAAGTGCCAGCATCCTCTTTGTCATGATTAAATATGGAGCTCTAGAGAATTTCTGCATAGCATATATACATACATATTCTATGATTCTAGGATTTTTTTATGTGTTTATAATTTGGCCATATTTAGGCAGATTTTCAAGACAATTGCAAAATCTCTCCCACAAGGTCTCTATCAAAGCAGAATGTCTGCATGAGTTACTCTGGTAACTTCCTTCTTTTCTCAAGAAAAGATTAATCAGAGTTTTGTTTAATGTATGCAAAACAATGCTCTTTTCTTGTCTCAGTGTCAGAACATGACAGGATTGTTTTGGCTGCAACACCTTAGCTCAAGGTTGAAAACTGAAACAGGCAAACAAATGTTTAAAAATGTGAAGCAGAACAAGCTATTAAAAATAGAGTTGTCATAAAAAAGAAACCACAACCCAGAATTTAACTTACCCAAGTAAGTATCAGGCAAACAATAAAAAGCAGTGGAATCAGCCCTAAGTTAATTGGAATATACATTTTTATTTTCTCCAAAATACAAAACTACCAGTTAGTTATATAAATCTATTAAATCTAATATTTGGAGAGCAATTAGCGAACTGAAAGTAATAAAACATGGAAGTAATAAAAAGTCTAATATTCTGAGTACTCTGATACCCTTTGCTTCAGAATAAAACTACTACTGGAGCCAGGGATCAGATAGGGAACATAAAGCTGTGTTTTGAGTTTGCATTACATGGATATATTTATTATATAAGTGACAGTTAAGATGCCATTTTAAAACACAATACTAATTTTTAGACATTATTTAGTGCTAATTAGACCTGTTTCCATGGGAATGCAAGGAAAAAAAAGATCACTCCTAGCCAGCAGCTGACTGTGAAGACTGTCACTGCTATGTGATGCCTACCAAAAATTCAGAAGTTGACAATTTAAAGAACCTCACACTGAACTGCCCTGGAGCAGAAGGATGCTTCTGAAGACCACTACAGGATTTTATCCACAAAACATAATAAAATTAACACACAATGTAGTATGCATACGTGTGCTCAAGTGTGTGTGTGCATCTCTGTATATGAGTAGTCATTGTGATTTCTAGGAAAGAAAGGTTTTTGAGCACAAATAATATTGCCATACAAGTTTGAGATATATAAAGGCCAAAAGGTAAGTTATTTTAGTCATCTTCACTAACTGCAAATCAAATATATGCGTTCTGCAGATCAGTGATATCTTCTGCTTACACTACTGAATCTTAGTTTTCAGTCATCATCAATACAGTGACAGGAAAAACTCATATTTTAAACTTATCTACAGCAAATCTGATAGAATTACGATACAATCTGTTTTGTTATAACCTCCCACAACTGTAATTGGATGCCACACACCAGCAGAAATCTCATAATCCCACCTGTCCAATGGCATAGTATTTCTACTCTTCTCACCATCTAAATTAATATACCTTGCATCTGTTTCTAATTCAGAAACAAAGTTCGTTCTAGGCTTTATTTCTTAAATTCCTTTAGTTTTAAATCTCAGCTGGAGAAAGGCAAAACAGATTTTATAAATAAATTGGATGTTCCTTTTAGTCTGCTTTGAAAACAAAAGGTTGAGACTTGCTGCATTAAACTATAAATGTCTTTGACCAGGAATCTCTACACATATCCCAGTCAGTTACACCGTATATTGTGATTATTGAGACAACAAGGATAGAATGACACAAAAAAATGACAGCCACCTTCAGCTTCAGCTTTCCTAACTGAATACATTTAGTCAGAAAGCCTATGAGGTATGGAAGATTCATCTCTTTTCACTACTTACTTGGCTGCTTCTTCATTAAGGATCTTTAAATAATGTTTTACTGGGGAGAGAAGTTCTGGGATTTCCAACAGTGCATTTTGTAATAGAGGAGTTTTCACATGAGAATGTATGGCTGGAACAAGAGCTTGAATTTCCAAGTTCAGACGAGACAGGGTGCTGACTATCAAGAAGAACTCTTGGGTTGAGCACTGAGAAAGAAAACAAAGTCTAAATCAATACAATATATTATGTTTTCATTAATAATAATAATAATAATCTCCATTATTCCTGTTGCTGAATGGAGATGTGTAACACACAGGCAGTAGACAAGCAGCAGAAAAACAGGCTAATAATGTGCAAACACCAAAAAAGCAGGTTGAGTAACTTTACACGGAGCACGATTTCTCCATACACGCATCTGTGTATTGTTATCTGAATCCCCAGGCTGCTGTTCTGGCAAAAAAGGGTTTGGAAAGACAAGGTCAGGCACAGAGAGAGAGAGTATCCTGGAACAAGAACACAGAAAAGAAAAGGAAAAAAAGAATCAAAGAATCATAGAATCACCAAGGCTGGAAAAGACCCCCAGGATCATCAAGTGCAGCCTATGACCCAATACACCACAACATCTAAACCATGCCACTCAGTGNCACTCTGCAGCCACTCATCTCCCAGCCTGGAGCGCTGCATGGGCTTGTTGTGGCCAAAGTGTAAGACTCTGCACTTGGCCTGGTTGAATTTCATGCCATTGGTCATTGCCCATTCGCCTAGCCTGTCCAGACCCAATCAAAACCAAACCAAATCATCACAGAAAGAAATCCAGCAATCACTGCTTGGTGCTACTGCTAGCTCCAGCCTCTGGCTGGTTACTCCCAGTTCTATGTGGTGAGTAGACTAAAGAGAACACACTAACCCAGTCTTCATCTTTCTTTCTCTTTTGACTACAGTTACAAAAGGAATTTTTCTGTCTTTCAGGCAGTTAGCCAGGGCATCATTGAAAGGGAAGCTCCCAGTCTAGAGCAAATACCACACAGCACTTTCAGAGCTTGCTTCACATTATCCACAGAGCAGGAGCATGTTAAAGCAGCTTCTCATCCAAAGCAGTGACTTGTAAATGACAAAATCTTCTTCCTTTTTTTAACCATTATTTCTGATGCAGTTCCAAGTATTTTGTTGTTCAATTCTCTTCAGCATCAGCACAGATTGCTACCTCTAGTTCTTTTTCAAGAACTAACTTGCCAGGGTCAGGATTTTGCAAGCAGTTAACAGTCTAACAAAACACACCACCTGCCACACTCCTAGTCCCCCCCCCCCCCTCAGCTGACCCATTCAGCTCTCAGTTACCAAAGGTACTCATGCCCCATCTCTAAATTAAATCTTTCCAACGGTGTTAACAGGAACTAAGGTTGTGCTAAACCATATCTATATACCAACTGGAAACCTGCTCCTGTCAGACACTTAATGCCTTCAAGCACTGCTGAATTCCGTGGGACTCCAGGACATTTCCATTTCAGAAGATTGGAAAAAAGTTATCTACAAATAAGTACACTGATAGTTTTTCATATTTTAATGATCTGTGGAAACAGTCCTGCTTCAGTATTTGAGTTTCCCTCATCAGCCAACAGACAACACTGAAAAAAATCAGTTTAGTTGACTCTCCTGAAGAAGCAAGGAAGAGGACAGGAGACTCTGAATGGGTTTTTTGCTATAATATTGTTTGTGTGCTTGCAGTATTTTTTGTCTCCTGCCCTTGCAGCATACAGTCTAGAATTACTTTCTGATCAGTACAACACTAATACAGAACATGTAGGCTTCTGAGAATCACTATTTCATAAAACACAGCTACATTTTTATTGTCATGCCTCCTCTTTCAGTTTCTCCCTAGAGGTAATGTTTTTCTCATTCCTCCCCATACCATTATGCAAGAACTAAGACAATTCTCTCATCTATTACACTGCAGTTATTTCTCCAAAATAACTTCTGTATCCAAACACAGGAGCAAGTACTAACAAAAATGCTGAGCTGTAAAGGAACATTTTTCTCTCCCTCCCCATATATGTAAACCCTAAAATAAGTCTGTGCCCTAATGCCTACTATCACCCTTCAGAACATGAAGACTTTCCTGAAGGTAATCTCCTGAAAATTATAAGAAATAAAGGTACACTTCAGATATAGTTTTAGCCTTCTCCTCACAAAATACATGTTACTGCTGTGACCAGGGATGGGATAACAGACTCCATGCTGTACAAATACAAAATACAGATATAGCTACACTTACTGACAACAATAAGGCTAGAACGAAAATAAATTATAAGGTTAATTGTTGTCTTCACTGATCTTCTCTACCATTTTTTTTTTAAACAAAAATGAAAGAAACAGCATTCTTGTCCACTTAAAATGAATTCAATCACGAGCAAGTAAATGTAACCAAAGCTACCATTGTTATCTGTTAGATACTCCCAACATCTGTCTGATAATGTGGAACTGAATTTATCCTATCTTGTAAAAGCTCTGACCACAAACTTAAAACAAAATAATAGAGCAGTAAACCTGTCAATGGCATTTGAAGTCACAGCACAACGGAAAGGGCTAAAAGACAAAACAAATGGTAAACCCAGGCTTGGAATTAAAGTCAAATACAGCGTGACATCATCACTGATGCAGATAAAGGATAAAATTCTGCAAGATGCCCCCTGACTACAAAATGTACTCAAGGAGGCAAAGGCTGAAGCCTTGCCCCATGAAATTGCAAAGTAGGTCCCAGCATTAAGTGATTCATAGGAGAACAATGTCCAGAAAAGAAAAGTGATCAAATACAGACAGTAACAAACCTATCAGCTGAACAGGTGAGGTTTGTTTGGTTGGTTTATAATTGTTCTTTAAAAAAGGAAATCAAACAGGGACTTAATTAGTGCACAAATCTATAGAATGGTGGGAAAGGATTTTAATATTAAACACCTCAGGTGTTGTATGAGAATGGTGAAGGTGAGACTTCAGTAAGGGGAGGAAGCTAGATGTCAAGGCAGTGTCACCTATAAAAGCATGGGTGTGGGGACAAACAACACTACTCAAAGGATGCTTAATGAACATGCTGAGGCTTCTCATAGCAACTGATAACCCACACACTGCAATAGTCATCTAATGAGCCAACAACTCTGGGAGCTACACTCTATGGTACCTTTTGAGAACAGGAAATTCAGCATGCTTTATTGCAAACAACACAGCATTTCCAAGAAAAAGGGTGGACATAGCCCTTTTGTGCTTACTCAAGAGTATTACTGTTTCCCTTGGCTTGATTTTAGTAACACTGCAGGACTTTGCAGCTAAAATTTTATGGCTCCACTGTAAGCCAACAGAAAACTTGGAGTAGATGCATAAAAATAACTCTGAAAACACTGGACTCCACTAAAGTGAGGCTAATTCTGTTTAAAACCTAAGGAACCATACAAGAGATAAAGAACTATGTTATAAAAAAATTAGAAGCTTTTAAGAGACACTAAACATGCACAAAAGATCCACAGCAGTGTGAGAGACCTAATACTCTCCCAAACAGCACTGAAAGCAATTTAACCTTGTTTGCACTACAGAAACTGCATCCCCCAGATCTACAAAGACCCACAGCTGACAGCCATCCAGCACTCCAAGGGAAAAGCATTTCAAGTGTAAAACAAAAAGGAGCTGAAATGCAGCATAAATTAATCACTCTTTTCAAACTGCAATAGCTACCTTGATGTTTTTAGTATAGTGAGCATACTATTTTTGGTTTAGAAAAAATGAGGTACTTAATTTTCAGGTGACTACATCCCCTTGTTATGATATTACTTATATTAAGTGGCTGAATGGGGAACTATTTGCTCAAATCACCATTTAGGACTGCAAATGTAAAAAAAAAATCTGTCATTCCTTGTTTAAAACAAGAATTTTGATGATTTGCTCTTTAAAAGATTAAAAGTACAGTATATGCAAGACATGCATAGTGTTACAGAAGAAAGCATGAGAAATAATTTCTATGTTAGCTGAAGTTAATAACATACTATGGGGAGAATTTCTTTTAAACATTCTATACAAATAGTAATTAATTCCCTCAGCAGAAACAGGCATTGATTTAATAAGAAAAAAAAAATAAATCAGAAATACATTTTTCTCTGAGTCTCCTAAAAATCATACCTTTTTCAATTAAGTATCAAATGTACCTTCCAGGGAAAGGCATATTTCCTGCCCTTCTGGTTGGCAAGTTTATGTGAAAGATACCAAATACTTAGCACCCAACTAAGAAGCATCCTTCTCCTCTGACAAGTAGTGAGCATGACAGTGGATTAGTGAAGTATTCACTGGAAAACTGAAAGGCAAATCCCACTGAAGGCAGCCAGGCAGCACATTCCCCCCTTATAGGAACTGCCTGCTTTATTGTGCACAGGTGAGCAGCCTGGTAAGTGGGCAGCAAAGTTTAGGAGACTGATTCAGAACTGACAGTTTTTCCCAACTGCAGCAACTTGTGAGGAACACTAACCAACTAACTATGGTTCAAGTTAGGAGCAGAACAAACTCGAAATAGCATTTTACTACATGATTTGATTATGGACCTCACTCTTTGTGTAGGAGTCCCATGAAACTGCTTCACTTTAATCTGTTCTGTAAATTCAATGACCACCTGTTAATGATGCACTTGGGTGAGTGAGCTTTAGTCAAAAAATAATGTTTATTGAGCACAGGGTGCAAATAAGACAAACATTTATGGATTGAGCCTGTATAAATATTTATCTTCCTAAACTCACTGCATGAAACCAGGCAAAAAATAGCAAGCAACATCAGGATGGCCCTGTAGGACATATTTCTGAAAGTACTGAGGGCACATTTACTCTGTACTGCTTTTCAGACTTATTCAAGTACAGCTCTCTGACCACTCTCTTACCATTCTGCTAACTCCAAGGCAAGACTAAACAGTCATCAATTCAACAGAGACAAACAAAAAAAGCAGAGTCCTTACATTTGTACTTCCCACTGTCCTGAGCTGCAGATCACAAAAGGAAATGCACGTGGCCTAAATGTTGTTCTATTATTTGGTGGCTTCTCCCCAGGGGATAGAGGGCATGGCTGAACTGGTTATGGCTAATACTGAGCTCCTGTGTCTTCCAGCAAGATCTAATTCTGTATTAGCATCAGGCACTATTTTCTTTTCGAGTCAGCTTCTGAATGCTAGCCAGAAATCTTCAAACAGTTCATCTCCAGCCATCCTTCTTTAGCCACAGAGAAGCAGGAGGCCATTGTGCTGTGGACAACTTTTCTGCCTGGCAATATGTCAGGTGCTGAAGATGCAGCAACTGAGAAGAACAACCAGTCCTTGTATTAATTCCATTCTCCATAGCAACAGTAACATTGCTTTTATCTCCTTAACCATTCCCATAGTCCTTTTTCATGTTGGGGTGAATGTGGAGCTAGTAGTATGACCTAATTCCCACTACAAGAATGCTGTTTCAATTCCAGATTGTTCCTATCTGGGGTAGATCAGCAATGGCTTTTGGTGGTTTGGGGTAAGAGGAACTTGTGAAGGTTCAGATTAACAACTGCCAGTTTGAATGATGCTGCCAGGTAAGAAGCATTAGCAGACTTATTTAACAAAAACAACAAACCAAAACAAAACAAAAAGCAAACAGACCAGGAAAATACACAATGATGTGATTTACCAGAAAAGTTTCCCTAAGGTTGCTTTGCCTTGCAAAAGCAGTTCCAAAACAGAGCATTATTTTGCCTTAATGTTTTTACGTCTCCTCGAGAGGTTTCTCATGCCAAGTGCACTGCACAATGAAATTTCTGCAGTGGCTGATCTGAAAGAAAGATACTTAGAATGACTGAGACAATGCAGCCATCTCTGTACACTTCAGGGGTGTGCCTTTGTGAAACATATCTCCACAAATACTAATGTCACTGAAGTCTAAAGGGCCTGTAGGACAAAATACTTCACGTATCTATCTACTTTTCCTGCAGGTGACACTGAATTAACAAGCACGTTCACTGCACTCCACTTGGAGTTTTGGATGCCCTAATGGGAATGAAATTGCAGGAAGCCCATTTTGAGCATGTGGGAGATAGCCCTCTGGAATTAACAAAACTGGAAGGGACACTGTGGTGGGAACTGAAATGACAGCATTCAGGGAGTATTCTGAAGGGAAAAAAAAATCATGAAAATCAGTTATTCCAGTTGCTCCATGTTCTTGAATATCTTCCTGCTTTTCAGGAACCTTTCTTCAATCTCCATATTCATTGTCTGTCTAGACTGAAGAACCCACTTCCCAGAGTCTGCTTTTGACTCTTTATTCCAAAGAGACCCTGTCTTTCAGGGACACTGTCATCACCTCAAAGTCCTAGATGATTACTCAGTGCTTTGTGGAGTCTCCATAGTGTTTTGCAACGGATGACAAGCTAGATTTTTACCAGAGGGAGCTAATCACAAAAAAAAAAGTGTATGCTTGGAGGATTTCCCCCTCATTTACCCTTCTTAAGGATTGTCCTGGAAAACGTCTCTCCTCCAACTTCTTACCAACATTTGATTCACTAAATACACAGATTTATTCTATGATGGCTATTGTTTAGACAAACTACATTATCACTTCATTCCAAAAATGACATGAGAGTCCAGGGTCTCTGAATGGTTCCACTTAAATGACAGCTTTAAAGCTAAGGGTAAGCAGACCTACGACAGGAAGTGACACCTGAAGAAACAAGATACTATTATACAGACCAGTTTTATCTAAAACTGTCAAAACCTCTAAATATCAGTGAAATAAAAGTACATGAAGTACTGCACAGGTGCTATTAGCCCATTAATCTGCTCCAACTAAGAACTGTCAGTGTCTTGTAATAAGCAATTCTTATCAAAATGTGCAAGTGAGATTCAAATCACAGAACTTATAAACAAATTAACATTAATTTGAAAAGACCTAAGTACAGCCAAGTGGTTTCACTTGCAAGTGTGATTTTAGGTAAGCACACAGAATGCAATGCTTTGTTTTGAAGGCAAATAATTTATGGCATAAGGACCAGCCACTAAGTCATAAGTACCATAGATGCTTTTCCTGTTACCATTAGCAATAGAAGATATGCATTCCAGAAGCCTACTCAGACATTTCTTCTATCAGCATGTAATTGATAACAAATAAAATTCTATCATAAGCTAGAAGTTTGTTATCCCTTTATTATGTCAAACTTCAGTCTTGCTAAGAAGAAAACATTTTTAAACAGATACGCAAAAAATATGCAAGTACATTAACATACAAGGATGTCATTAAGAAAATAATAAATTAAGGTAATTATGGATATACCTTTTTGTGAAAAACACTGCAGAGGCCTCTCTCTATATCTGGCAGCTTATAAAGGAGATTTCCAATCTGACCAAACACACTGGAATCTGACAGTAGAATTTCAGACACAGCATCAAGCCGGGCATTGATTTCACTGAAAAAGAATAAGCATAAGATCAATAAATAAAACTTGTGTTTCTTTGAGGGGAAGGTATATATCCTAGCTAACCTTTTCCTTTGGTTTGTTTTGGTTTTGTTGGGTTTTTGTTAAACTTTGACTAAGGCAACATTCTTATGAGTAGGTAAATAGAAGAATTACAAAATGCTGTGCTTTAGCCTTCCTGACTTCATCTCTACACCATCGGGCAGCATCTTTATACTCTTCCCAAGATCCTTATCCCTGCTTCCACTGCCTGTGTAGCTCCTTCTTGCTTTTTAATTTGACCAACAGGTCTTGATACATGGGTATATCCAAAACATACAGGTTACAAGTTTACCTCTGGGAGACAGCAAACTGAAGCATCATCAGCGTATGCAGCTCAAAGGCAATGGAGCAAGAGGCAGCTAACCTCATTAAAAGAGCTGTGTCAAAGCTGAAGAGCACAGTTCCTCTGAATGTACCTTTTCCACATTCAGGCTTAGTCTCTGAGGTAATGATCTGCACTACAAAAGACAGTCAACTAGGTGAAGGTAGCACTAAGATTTGTTGAGGTTTCACAATGAAAAACATCTGTTCCAGACCATTTGTTTCCCCAGATTCCCCCACCAATGTGCTGTTGGGCACACTCTGTGGGTACCAGCATGCTGGAAGGCTTCAGCTGGCATGCAGAGAGCTTACAGTAAGTAAGGCTGAATCTGAAACATAATGCTCCAAGAAACTTTTAAAATGCTCAAGACATCTCAGTGCTTAGTCTGAAATCCTTGTGTTTTGTCCCACAACGACAACTGAGCTTTATCACAACATTCTCCTGATACAAGAAAGTTCTGCATCCATCCACCTCTGCAGGTTGAGTAGAAAGCAGTCTTTGAGATGCTTAGAGCTCAGCCAGCACAGAGGGATAAAAGGTATGGATGCAATCAAAATGTAAGGTTTTGGGGGAAAACTGATTACCTGGCTTTTACTGCAGAACTGCCATGCCACGCACCCCTGTAGCTGCTAACAAATACTATCCATGAGGAAACCAACAAAATGAGGCAGCTCCACAGGTTGCAGACACCACAACTCTGGCCCTTAGACTGTTAAATCTAAGAGTCCTTGAAATTTTATTACACCACATGTGAAAGGGAGAGAACATCATGACGGGATGTTGACACCAAGTTGGGAGGCAGTGTCCATCTCTTGGAAGGAAGGAAGGCTCTGCAGAGGGACCTGGACAGGCTAGGCAAATGGACAATGACCAACGGTATGAAATTCAACCAGGCCAAGTGCAGAGTCTGACACTTTGGCCACAACAA
>VWZO01010637.1:0-13662 GCA_013396975.1 Bucco capensis | reverse complement strand
TGGAATAGGCTGCCCAGGGAGGTGGTGGAGTCACCGTCCCTGGAGGTGTTGAAGAAAAGATTGGATGTGGCACTGAGTGGCATGGTTTAGATGTTGTGGTGTATTGGGTCATAGGCTGCACTTGATGATCCTGGGGGTCTTTTCCAGCCTTGGGGATTCTGTGATTCTGTGATGTGCACTCCCAATACACGTAAATCTAATAGCATTTAAGTGCCATGACTTTTTCAGTGACATACTGCTCTATACTAAAACATGAAAACCATCTCCTCATCTGTTGCAAATGACACATGTTCATTGCCAGAGCAGCCTGGCTGTACAACAGGAAGATTTGCAGTACCTCACAGCCTGGCTGTACAACAGGAAGACTTGCAGTACCTCACAGCCTGGCTGTACAACAGGAAGATTTGCAGTACCTCACAGCCTGGCTGTACAACAGGAAGATTTGCAGTACCTCACAGCCTGGCTGTACAACAGGAAGACTTGCAGTACCTCACAGCCTGGCTGTACAACAGGAAGACTTGCAGTACCTCACATGCCACCATCTACGTGGAATGCAGGTGGATGCACTCCTCCACAGCCACTATATGAACTGGAGACAGACTCCCTGCTGTCTTGACCCTGGGCACCTTGGAAACTCATTCTGGTATCTTGCAACTGGACAGCTGATTCTTCGATCGCACGATAGCACAAGGAATACTTCACTATCCTAAAAGAGTACTTTTTCTCAGCCCTGAGGAAAACAAAAATACCAGACTTTGCAGGCTCTACTTAGCAGCCCTGTTGCAGGTCATGAGAATACCACCTTCTTTCTCACCACTGTTCCAAGCCCTCCAGTAATGCCAAATGCACAAAATTCAACATTTCTCCCATTCATCTGGGCAGCCAGGCAACAAGCAAGCAAGAGCAGCAGGCAGTAGCTACTGTCAGTGCAACTGCTTCAGACTGATAGGGGCTGTTTTCTCCACACAACACATCTGAGCTTTAAATCCAATCTCTTAAGAGCCACAATCACGGATCTGGTGTAGACTGGCAGGGTTACTCAAAGTTATGCAACCAAATCGCCAAAGAGCAAGCTGTTGGCATCCACACAGCGTATTCAAGACAGCAGAGATTTAAGCTTTGCACAGCAATTACTGAGGCATTCTAAACTACAGCTGGATAACAAACATCAAAAAATAAATTGAAAAGCCTTAATGTAAGTGAAAAAAAAAACAACCAAACAAATAAAATAACCCTGAGTTTGCAGATTTGAAGCTAGCAAATGTTACACTAGAATTCCGAAACATCAGTATCATCAGCCACAATTGCATTTTCACGGAGAATTATTAGCATTTGCTGTACTTGAGACCCTGGAACACTCCTCTGCACGAAGGCATACTAAACTGTAAAATTATAATGTACCTTACAGAAGAAAATAATCTGTGTTTTTACAATAAAAAGCACACATAGGCAGCAATGTTCTCTTGCAGAACACTGCCACTTAATTTAAACAACATAATTATATCTATGTGGCCAACTGAAAGCATACAGTAATATGTAAAATAGATACAGATATTAAAAGAATTCCTCCCTTCAGAGCTTAATCTGCACTTTAATCATCCTCACATATGGCTATGTTACTGTAGCTCCAGTAATCTAAAACTAAGCATCCATACAGTTTTTCCTCCTTAATCCTCAAATAAGAAAGGGTCAGGAAAACAACATCCAGTATCAAATGACCCATTTTTTCCACCTGTAAACAAAACATAGTTTTTCTATGATTCCCATTTCAAAGGCCAGTAGAGTGAATAATTATGTAAAATTCCACATGTATGAGGAAGGAAGGACAGGGAAGAGATATGATCAAAACAGCCAGATGATTAATTTAAACATATGCTTTTAAACTTAAAATATTTATACTTAAACTAATAAACATCTTTTGAGCATCAATATATTACACTGATCAGTTGTTAGAACACCTCAAAAGACATTTGTTCTGCACAGTTATTCAGCATATGATGATCTGATACACAGTTTAGGTTGATCTGGAAAAAATTCCACCACCAGAAAATTTGAATCCAACATTATATATACTCAACAGCTTATGCTAAGAAACTAACTGACATTTTATAAACTGACTACAACTTAATTTTCTATTTAGATGCAGTGTTAGCCTATTCTTTCCCATCTGTATAAACTATGTCAACATCTGAACTCTACCCAATTTGCCAAACAATGTTCTGCAAAATAATGTAACATAAGTCAGTTGACCAAAAGCTCTGTGCTGACTTCTGCCATATCTCCTTCTAAGAACAGCATCATTAATACAATACTAAAATGTTTTGTAATGTATTTAAAAGTAAAAAAAACTAACAAGAATTTTTTATTCTAGCCATGTAAAAGAACTACTTGAAATCATGAGATACTCCTCTTCATTACATTGCTTCCAGATAGGAGAACAATGCAAAAAATCAGCAAATATGACAATCTTTGAATCCTGAACTAAAAATTATTTTTCCAAAGCAGATGGCTGCAGATACAAATGCACTGCATGGAATTAACATCGGAACATCTTAATCTAAATAGGATTGCTGGTTGCTGGTATGCTAACAGATCTTCTGATCTCTCATACAGTGAGGCAAAACTAGCATTTTTAGACATGGGAGTACGTTATTACATCTAAAGCAGAGTGAAATTGATAAGGTAACTGCTATACACGAACTGCTGAACAATTTCACTTGTGTAAGATTTGACTTGTACGCAAGGTAAATAAATACAATTTTATCAGAAATCTCTTAATCTCTTTACACACAATAAATACACAAAGCATGAGTTCATTCAGCATGACAAGGGCATAGCTCTGTTACTTAAGTGGCTAAGGTAGAATCTGGCTACAATAACGGGATAAATCCTAAATTGTTAAATAGTACTGCGACTGCTGTAATTTTACAACAATGAGAAGGCACAAAGATGGGTAATTATATCACAACTACTACAGTGAATTTGAAGTGAAACCTAAAGAACCCCTAATATCCTTCTAGATATGTTCACTTGTTTGAAAAAGTAATTTAATCTTAAAACTCCACGTCTCATACACCCCCAGAGAGGTCCAATGTTGCCCTAAATAAACAGCTAGCCATGAGATGACAATATTCCTGAATGCATCTCAATACTTAAGAGCAATATGCAAGTACTACAAACTTTCCCTTCACATCTGTTAAAAGGATGTATACAATATGCAGATGGCAATCAACACTTTTGTTTATGTTCACACACAATATATTTCAGCTATTTGAGGCAAAAAAGGGAACTGTTAGCTACTTGAGCCAACATGAATGAACGCTTGATTACTACATTTATCAGGAGATAGACACAGCATTCAATGGTACTAAAACACAGCTAGCAAAAATGAATACATGTGATGCTGCTGCTGCTGCACTCTTTTTCTTTACTACCACAATTTTGAGATCTCAGACATATGCCATAACCTGCATTTCTGCATTTGGTATAGGCACTGATGCTATACAATCTTTATTCTTAGGAGGAAAATTTAGCTCACGGAATTCTGCTGTAGGATGGACAGATTTTACTCCTAAATCACTGCAGCAAAATAAGATTCTAATCCTACTCTGGATGATGATGCTATCAAATGCTATCTTTAAAGACCTTTAGGTAGTTTGTTTTATTAGAATCATAGAATAATAGAATTCTAGAGTGGTTTGGGTTGGAAGGGACCTCTGGAGCTCATCTAGTGCAACCCCCCTGCAGTGGCCAGGGACATCCCCAACTAGAGCAGCTTGCCCAGAGCCCTGGCAAGCCTCACCTGCAATGCCTCCAGGGATGGCAACTCAACCACCTCCCTGGGCAACCTGGGCCAGTGTTCCACCACCCTCGTGGGGAGCAACTTTTTCCTAATATCAAGTCTAAATCTACTCCTCTCTAATTTAAAACCATTGCCCCTTGTCCTTTCCAAACCCTGCCCAAGTATCTTAATTATGGCAACTAGAACAAAGTCCAATTGGAAATACTTTCCTTTAGGACTGTGCTTTGTGTATAGAAGTATCATTAAAATGCTGTTCAGTACATTCAAGGTGAGATGACTTAGAACAAGCTATTTTTATATTATCAAAGCCAACATCACTGTAAAGGGATCCCCTTCTTTCCAGTTCTAGAGAACATATCCTCCAAATAAAAGGCATGTTGTGTTAGTAATACCACTCTCCACTCTTTGTTCTTTAGTGGTAGATAAGAACTGTTTGCAGTTCTGAATTGTGCAGTTCTGAATTTACCAAAACTAGAGCCATTCTATGCTCTTGCAGGCAAAGTATATTCAGATTACTAGTAATTATTAATAATATCGTACAAGGCTTTGATTAAGCATCATCTCATCCAGAACTGGGGAAAATGAGTCACAAAAGCTACTACAATCACGGGGTGGGGGGATAAACAAATAAAATTAAAAAATCACCATTTTTAAGAGGTAAAATTTGCTTTTCACAAAATCACAGAATCCTTAAGGTTGGAAGAGAAACTGTAGATATCACCCCAAAGAGAGAAAGCATTTTGCAAACTGATGTTAATGTCACACACACCACAGACATTTTATCACTTGCAGTTATGCATCCCCACACCTATGCACTTTTGTGACAAAGGCAAACACCAGCATTTTCCAGGTTATCTTACACTGGGTGACAATGAATTCTCTACTTTCTTCTTGGCCACAGTAGTAGAAATGACATTTCATGATCTCCGCCCACTGATATTTAAAAGATATTCTACCTCCTCAGAAATAGACTAGGGGAGGAGGGAGGGAATAATCTCTCTTATGCAATGCTTTCTATACATATAGGCCACTGAGTTCTCTGCACAGAAATGCAACTCTGCACATATTCCCCTAGAGTGGCTATAAATTGCTCAGTATGATACATCCATCATTTATCTCAAGTTCTACTTTAAGCATCTAGTCACAGCTTTATTAGCTTTATGGTCTGATCTAACATGAAAATAACAATTGTCCATAGAATTGTGCTAGTCATCTGCCTTTTTCAGTTTTAAACTGTTTGTTCACTTCCAGCTAACCTTGACAAGGTCAAGGAAGGTACTTGATTTCAATGAAATAAATCTCCGACAAGAGCAGCTCAGCAAGGCACAGATGGAAACAAATACTCAACTGAGGAAGAGGATGCAGTATTTGTTCCACAGTTGTCTATTCTGTTTTGAACTCCAGGCTGAGAAAGCAGCCTAGCTATAGCTTGGAGGCAGTCATAACACTTTGGGAACACGAAAGGGAGATGCAAACATGGGGATGGGAGGGAGTAACCGTGAGTACAACAGAGAAACAAGGAAAGCCACCTTTTGCAGAGACAAGGCTTCAGATGGTACATCTGCAGGGCAACTGCCTTGCACTTTCTTTAATACCATCACCACAGGACAACATATCCATCCCACACAACAACAAAACATGAAAGATGCAAACCAGATCTGAGTTTGCTTAAGCAGGCCTACGTTTTAAGTTTATCTTCCTCCTCTTCCTTTAGCTACTGAAAAAGCAACGACTGCTACACATCAACTTCAAAGGTTGTGAGACAAAATTTTGGAAAGACATTATTTTTAAATGCTGCACACATACAAAACCACTAAAGTCACACTGTGTTACAACACTATATCCTGAGATCAGGCCTTAGCCCTTTTGCTGCTCAGTATAACACACAGCTCCCCTTCTCTGGCTGAAAGTCTACTGTCCAACAGGGAAACAACACGTTTCATTCAATTGAAAACATTCCAATCAACTCAGCTTTCTATTATCACAGAATCACCAAGGCTGGAAAAGACCCCCAAGATCATCAAGTCCAGCCTATGAAATTATTATTATTATCTTTACTTTCCACTCCCCTTATAAAAATTAGGTGAGAAAGACACTTGATTGAACTTACATTTCAAAGGCAAGATAGGCAAGGTGAGACAACTTTTCTGTAACCCAAAAAGGTGTAACTCCCATCAAAAACAAAGTGCCTTTTCTCCTGAAAAGCTTAGTCCTTAATGACTCATATACATTCTTATCATCTTTGTATATCTAGGTGAATAAGTGGTATAAGTGAGGACATTACACCAGCCTTGGTTAAGCCTGCCCCCTCCAAAACTGCTTAAATGTTTAATGCTTAAAACCTTTTCTTCTAAGTCTCTAAATGTATTACTTTACTGATTAATGGGTATCTTTTGGCCAAATGAGCTGTCTGTACCTATTCTACCTTGATTCAACCTAGTGTATGGTTTCCCTCATGGAAATCCAGTCATTATCCCAACTGATTGTCAACTAAAGAAAAAAAGCAGTAATTACAGCCTCTCACTTTTTGATATACCAAGGGAAATGTAGCTATCCACTAGCTGGAAAACATGCAGTACAAAAACCTTACTTGCCTTGAAAATGTCACTCCAGGAGGCACAGGTGAATTACAGTTAAAGAATGTTCTCTAAGTGCATTTGTGTGCACTACTGGAAAACAATACTGCTAATGTGTGATGCACTATGTACGTGAAATTACAACTTAAGAGTCAGTAAGGGAGATATACACAGCAACAAAATAGCTTTTTTAGCTTCAGCTGAGGAGTACTGTCATCTCCAGTCATTCAACTTCCTTCTGTACTGAGAAAGAAGGTTGAAAAAGGGAACGATCAATCTCTAAAGCAGCAAAGCATAGAGGAGAAAGAAGAAACCAAACCTGCAAACTTCTAAAGCTGGTTCTCCACTGAGACAAGGGAGAATTTACTATATTTGCTTACCTGTGTCCAGGTAAGAACTCTGTAGATTTTACTGTTCAATTTACTGCTGCAAAACTTAGATAAGCATTTGGGAGCAAAGTGGTTAGAGGCAAACCTCAGTGCCTCCATCAGAGCAGAGCCTGTGCTTTGGCTCCCTCCACTGACAACTCCACAAACAATTCCCATAAGGTCGAAAGGTGCCTCAAGGGCAAGAAAAGAAATAAACCTAATTTATTTCCATTTATTCTTGTAAAGCAGTCCAGAAATTCTATCTGTATGCTTTTAAGCTGAACACCAGGCACATAATCAACTTTATAAAGTCTAATACTATTTAGGATGGTGACATCAAAAGCCTTTTGGAAGTGGTAAGATAAATAAAAGCTATTATCAGAAGAATTACACCCACACCAGAAGCTACAGCACTAAACAGTCTAACCAGTATGGCTCCTATAAATGAAAAAGGTCTCTTATATTTTGAATTAACAAAACAGGAAAGAAAAAATTGTTAAACACTTCTCTTAAACTGCTGAGAAAAGGTCCTTACAAATAAAATTAAGCAGAAATCCTCTAGAAGTATAATGCTTTAACACAGTAAAAATTGGTAAAAATTGAAAACAAAAAAAAAAGCTTATATAGAAACATTTGTAAATTACCAACAGCAGCAAGACACTGAAACCTTGGTATACCACACTATTTAAAGCTGTTAAAAAATAATAACAATTAAAACTGTGAGCTAAGTGACAACTGGAGTAAACTCTACATTGGCAATGCTTGAGGAATGTACATTCATAGGAATAGATCCAAAAACTTAAACGTAGGCAAAAAACTTTCCATGGACTCAATAGTGATTGAGATTGACTCAGTACTGACTGAGTACTGTGTATTCAAGTACAACACTCCAATAAAGCTTCTGAAAAGAAATTGGTAAAGATTGAGTCCTTTTCAAGACACAGACAAGTGAACTCAACCATAAAAGTATTACAAAATAAAGCATTTCTAAAGAATAAATTAAAAAAGCATTAAAATTAAATATATTGAGTATACTTAATATCATAATTATAAAATATAGATTTGGACCAAGATAAAAGAACTACCTCACCTGGATTTCATCAGGGGCTGGGTTACCCATTTCTTTAATTTTCGACGTCCAAAAGAGGTTTTAGTATGATCTAAGACCCAGAGGAGGCTTCCTTTTTTTTTCATATCAGTCTTAAATAATAAAAATATCAGAATTATTTTTAACTGAGTATTCATGAGACAGTAAAAGGATCTTCACCATACCATTTAAACATTCTGTTTAGGCTTTAGGATGTGGCGACTGCATGTTGGTTTACTGATCTTCTTCACCAACAATGCCTTATATAAAATACCTCTTAACAGTCTTAAGTATGTTTTTCCTTTAGCCAGAAATTCTTCTTTAAAGAAAGACTGGAATTTAACAAGTTAATTTACACCTGTGCATAAAGGTCTGTGCAGTAGCACATAAAAATAAACCACAACCAACCCCAAACCAACTGCAGCCATATTACTGGACTTCAGTTGTTCAAGGACTCAGTTTCTTTGCTAGTCAAAGTGCAGTAAGGTTAACTTTCATTTACACCTCTGAAAATACAAGCTTCCTTCAGTTTGATCACAATTAAAATAACTTAAACCTTCTGCAGGAGATTGGCAAACTAACTTCACTAACTTTATTGGGAACAGTATGTCAAACTGCTGTGACTATCTCAGCACTTATTAAAAGAAATTACATTTGTCCTTACCTGATTCTGTAAAATTTCAAGGTTTTTCATTGTTGTCCCATTGATTGTCATGTATTCAGTTTCACTTGACAACCGTTTGAAATTGCTGGGGAGAGGAAATTCATATGTTATATTTTAAAGACAGGCACAGATGTAATGGTGAAATCCTGTCAAGTTTCTCACATTAGAGAATTCCTTCCTTATCCATGTTAAGAAATCAAGCAAGAGATTAAAATCTATTCAAATAAACAAAAGAATTGAAGACTAACTTCTTTTCTTGCTTGGGAAAGTAAGACTTGTTACTTACTTCCCAGTTTCCTACAGTCATTCTGACAAAGCTCCAAATAAAATCCATCTCTCCTGATACACTCAACTGTTAAGGAAGTACTACTTCTTCAGGATATGATGAAACCAGAAAGGTATGTGCTTGTCTTAATCTTATGTTACAACCACTGTAGGATTAGGAGTAGGGATAGAACTAAGAATTATTACTCAAGAATGGAACAGACATTTAACACAACTCATCATCAAAACAGCATATCAGAATAAATACTCTTCCATTGTACTACTACTCCTAAAAATTTGAACAGGTTGTTGGTGTAATTACTTAGGAAAATAAAATTAGAATATATTTAACCCATATGATTTTATTTTTAATATGAAATAATCATGATTTTTGACAATGCCTAACAGAAGTGGCTGAGACCAACTCCAAGACTGTGTTGGTTTAGAATCCATGTTAATAAAAATAACTGTATTGGATATGGAATCAGATACAAAAATTATTTCAGTCTCAGACAGACACATGTGTGAAATGCAAGACCTTCCCTAAATTATTCTGACAAACCAAGTCATGATTGTCTAGGTTAATCATACTGCTGACTGCCCTTTGCACAAAATCTAGGACACTTTAGTGTCTTAGACTAAACAGAATGACTTGCTGGGTAGGATTTTAAACTGCTTCCTCAACTTTCCACAACATTTTTTTCAGTGTATTCAATTCTAAACTCTCCAGGGGGAAAAACTTTACTGTTAGGCACACACAGCTGCATTATTGCTATACTAAAAACAAAAATAGCACTAAAACTTTCAGAAACATGAACTATTCAGAGATGTTTGCTATGTATTTATGTTGCATGCAGGTGTGCTTGGGCCTGCTAGCAAATTTGCTCTACATAATGGGTCAAATTAGAAGTATTTTCCACAAAGTTGTTTTTTTTTTATGTTTTGACAACCCTCAAAATTGTGTTGAAATTACATTCCACGAATTACATTCTCAAGAAGTTCAAGGATAGTTTGGAAGTACAGCCCACTCAGAACTGTACCCATAGTCTTAGTTATTCTGCTCTTGTGTGCTATCCCAGCAACCAACAAAGTCAACCAGCAAAACCAAACCTTGGAAGCAAAAGGAGCAGCACTTTCCCAAGTACACAACTTGGGAATCACCTTTAGACACAACTGCTGATGCTGGCAAAAATTAAATAGGAATCATTTCTGCTAAGCTCCCAATCCCTATGACCAACACAATGCTACTCACTCTTCCAAAAACACCTTTTCTGCATCTAAGACTTACCCAAACTGTGGTTCTCCCCGTTTGCTACACTTCAATTTGCTCTTACTCATGCCTGGGATCTCTTGAACCTAACTGGGTAAGAACCATGCCTTTCCTCCTCTTCCCAAAAGAGAAAAGGATGCTTTTGTCTGTTTTTACCAACACTTTATCACCCATAGATGAGTTTCAAGACTGCAGTTTTACTGGTTCTAGTATTTCCCCAACTTCACGTGGCTTCAGAGCCCTTTGAGTATATTGTTTGCAGCAAGCTTGCTCTCCAGTAGTATTTAAAGACAACTAACTCTGCTCCACTGCAGAGTATATTTACTATTCTTTCAGAAACAGATATGCCCAAGTTGCTCTCACAGCATACATTATGTGTGTCTCATGTTATGCAGATGTTTGCTTTATCTGAGTTACTTCACCCTGCTATTAACCTTGGTAATTGTGAGCTTAAGAGTATCTGAACAACAGCCAAGATCAGCTGCAGTATATGCCCAACCAACAATTCCAGAAGTCACAGCACAGAACAGGTTTTGCTTCCACCCCCTCATCTTCTTTCAGCTTGGGATCAGAAAAAAATGTCAACAAAGACAGACTCTTTGCAGGGAATTTAGGGACCAAATGGCATAAGAAGAAAGTTGAAAACAAATATTAAAATAGTGCTAGTTTTGCAGCAAGGGTGTGAGAGATTCTAACATGCTGCTTATCAGCCATCTCCTGCATCAGTAAAAGTGACCCTTCAAAGTGACTTCAGCTGCATCACAATGGCACAACTCCTTCTGCAGGTGACAGTGTGATCTGAGTTTCAAAGAACAGACTTGCAACCTGCTTGCTGCCTGTGATTTCAGAAGAGATGGCAAATCCTTTGCTAAGCACCTCTTCTCTGTGTCTGAAAACCATGCCTTTTGTCTTCAGTCTCTCATTCTCCTGAGCTAACTTTGAAACCTCACAAAATCATCATGGAACACTGCAACACTGGCCCAGGTTGCCCAGGGAGGTGGTTGAGTTGCCATCCCTGGAGGCATTGCAGGTGAGGCTTGCCAGGGCTCTGGGCAAGCTGCTCTAGTTGGGGATGTCCCTGCCCACTGCAGGGGGGTTGCACTAGATGAGCTCCAGAGCTCCCTTCCAACCCAAACCATTCTATGGTTCTATGATTTCAACCTATGCATTGTCTTGTGTACATGATGTTTCTGACACCTTCAGCATCCAAGAGGTATGAAAGCCTCATAAACATTCCCTCAATTTCCATTTCCCCAGAAAATTCAAGGATGTTCATCGTTGCAAGTTCAAGAACTTATGACCTCTCTTAGTTTCACCTTGCTGACTCCCTTCCACCCCTATTATAAGATACATTTCTGACCTTGTTGAATTCTATCTCTCCCCTCCTCTCTTAAAGCCATTTAAACTCTGCCCCCTCCTCACTTCTGCCTCTGTCTTCACTGATGATATTTCTCTGATCCCAATACTCTCCTCCTTTCAGAAAGATTCCTGCCTCTTCCAATTCCCTGCATTTCCTGAAGTTCCTCTATCACTGTTCAAAATGTAGGAAATACAGTCTCTCTCTCTGATATCTCTCCACTACACTGCAAAACACACAGGTAAAATCAAAACACACCAAGACACATTTCCCCAGCAACTGCCATGCAGATGATGATTTCTCATCAAAGCTTGATGATTTTTTCCTAAAGCAGAACTATGTACTCAACTGTATCTGAAAACCTCTCCTAGATGTGTATCAACTGCCTGCCAAAAATCAGTAAGGGTTTCCCCCCCCCACCAATGAGGATCCCTCACCACTTACATGATGTTTTATGACTCTTGAACTGATCTGGAATATTTTTCAGTTGGGAGAATAGTGCTTATCTGAAGAAGGTACAGAAGTGTAAGGATTCTTCCTATCAAATAAGTAGTTCTTTTTCATCCAGATCTGTGTCACCTACATTAATAAACTGAGAATTATCTCACAACTCTGACTTTATGCTCATTGATTCATCAATACATGCTCACTGACCTGAATTCTCCTTGGAATTTTAAGCTGTCTGACAGTGTTTTGGTAGTATTTCTCCTCTATTTCCTGTGGAACCACAGAAGATCCATAAGGCTGGCTTAAAAGACTTGGTCTTTTCAGTGTTTAGATAGTATTTCACTATCTAAACAGGAAAAATACTGAGGATGAGTTTGCCTGAGTATTTGGCTCACGATTTCAATACATGTGGCACACTAAAAACAGCATGTAGAGCTCAGTATTCAGCAGTCAAAGCAGTAAAGGCTTCAGAAATAAATACAGTTAGAATCCAAACTCCTGATCACAGGAACAAAGTTGTCTCAAAGAATGTATTTTATTTCTTCACAGGGTATTATTAAGATATCAAATAACTCATTGTCTTTCCTCTTAGATGCTCATGCATTCACATGAAGTTTACTAGAGCAATTTTCAGCATGCAAATGTCACCTCTAAGATTTAGTGCTCTTCCTTCCCAGTCTGTAGTTACAGCTGATTTTAAGATGCAGCTATTACAAATGCAACTGCTGCTAGATAAGCCTTCAGGAAGAGCTGGGTCTCTGCAGCCTGGACAAGAGGAGACTGAGAGGAGACCTTAGCAATGCTTAGAAAGATGGGAAGGGTGAGTGTGAGGAGGAGAGAGCCAGGCTCTGCTCCATGGCATCCAATGGTAGGACAAGAGGGAATGGGAGCAAGCTGGAGCACAGGAGGTTTAGTATTAACTAACACAAGGAGGAACTTGTTTGCAGTGAGGGTGCCAGAGCACTGGAGCAGGCTGCCCTTCAAAATAAGGCTTGAAACTTTAGGATCTCATACATGTAATTGATCTACAAACTGACATGTCATATTTCTAAGTTTCCAGTATGCACTCAGAGATAATTTCTTAAATCCCACTTACTTATAGGACAGAGGAATATTGAGACAGCCAAGAGAAGAGTTTTCACAGGATCCATAATGATAAAGCTGTTATAATAAAGTATTTAATAAGCCTCAACAATGTTTTCAAATCTAAGCCAGGTAGGATAGCAATCTTTTATACTTGTGCAAGACAGGGTAAGATGCCTGAGTGGCAGCTTCTTTCCATTTTCATTTGATTCCACCTGCAAAAGCCTGTTACAAATTTTGAGTGCACATTTGAGAATATATGATAAACCTAAGTGTTGGGACTACGTTATGGAAGATGAGATTAATTCCATGTAAAAACCTAGGAGGGTATTAGTAGTAGGAGACTCCTCACTGAGAGGCACTGAGGCACCTATTTGTCCTCCAGATAACCTCTCTAGAGAGGTTTGCAGCCTGCCAGGGGCCTGCATTCGTGATATCAAAAAGAAATTGCCCCACCTGGTCAAACCAAATGATTATTACCCCCTCCTAATTTTCCACATAGGATCATATGAAGCCACAACAAAGAAATTCCACGACATCAAAAGGCATTTCATATCCCTTGGAAAGATGTTGAGGGGGTCAGGGGCTCACATAGTATTCCCCTCTCTCCTCCCTGTAGCAGGCTGGGACCCTTGGAAACAGAGTCAAATGGACAGGGTGAATGAGTGGTTGAGTGGCTGGTGTTCAGGCTTTGGGTTTTATAATCCTGGACATAGCTTTGAGAGGCCAGGCATGGTAACAAAA
>VWZO01010634.1:591426-679531 GCA_013396975.1 Bucco capensis | reverse complement strand
TTGACCCAGCCTTAACCCTTGACAAAAGGGAATGACACTCAGCAGTGTGCAGGCAACAAGATCACATGGGCAAATTGGTCTCAAAAGTGTACAGAAAGTTAAATTTGGTTTTCAGTTCTGAAAGAAAAACTTTTAAATCTTGTTAATGTCATATATAACAGAATATTTATAGTACTCTCCAAATGTTAAGCAGAGGGAAATATCATTGCTAGACAGAACTTTTTATGGGTATTAAAAAAAAAAGGAGCTCAACATTTCTTTGGAGAGTTATCAGCTGCTAAGGAAAAGTTACTAGTGTAGTAACTGAGGGACAGAGGAGTATGAATAGGCAATAAAAAAATTACTTGTTTTGTTTTCTTTTCAGACTCACATTTGGTTTCCTACTTAGTGAATGTTGGCTTCTATTTATTGTGGAGCATAATTGCTGGAGTTATATTTAAATATAAAACTTTTTTTTTTGAAAGACAGTAGCATGAATTCACTGACAGAAACAATTCATTGTTTATGGTTTAGAGGCTGCCTGATATGCAAAGAATATGTGTGAGCAGCATCTCTCTCTGCAGAAAGATAGAAATATACATATTATCATTATACGTGCAGGCATTCAGCAGAATGGCAATTTTCAACTTCACAGACTTTCCTGAAGCTCAGCTGCATGAGCCAGTTGGACCCATGAAATTGAAAATGAGCTCAGATTGGTTTGGAGGGATTAGAGCTACAAAGAGCAGCCACAGAATGGTGAACTTGGCCTCTCTGAATTATCTGAATCCAACCTCAGAAATTTGAGTTGGAAACTTCACTTGATGGAATTTGTGGCGTGCTAGAGAGTGTCAAGTAGACCTGTGGTCCCAGAGACAGCTTTGTGGCTTAAATGTTGTGAGCTCCCAGCTCAAGCCTGACTCCTCTGAAGCCTGAACAGATCTATTTAGTATTTGGGGGTATTTAGGTGGATTATATGTCAACTAGAAAGCCCAAGAGTCTTAACTGCTCATGTAAGCTTGTAACTCTACTTCTGCTCCTCTTAACCTTCTTTTTTCTGAATTATGAGTGATGGGAAATAGTGTTTGATTTATTAATTTTGTTTTCAGTGAAGAGAGAACAGGAGGATTTTAACGTTTAATTTCTCTTAACTTTTCTTTTCTAAGGAAAGAACCAGAGCTAATATTCAAACAGCTGGAAAATCCTTCCTATTTGACCTTGTTAGCATCTCCAGTGTTCTCTGTGTAAATACAAATACATCTTCCACCACAGAGTTCCAAAATAATAACAATCATTCCTGTATTTGTTACATCCCAGGGTCCCAGCTTTATGGAAATCAAAGTGCAAAAATATCTTCAGTAAGAAATATGGTGGCTGAAATCCCTCTGTCTTGGTGACAGAAATCAAAGCTCCCTGCTGTTGGGAAGGCATCTGTAGCCTTTTACAGTGTCTGACATTCTCATCTCTTCAGTGTTCAGCCATTAAGGTGGAATGACCTTCTTAATGTCCAATTGTTTATGGACACAACTGACAGAAGGGTCATTTCATCTGCTCTTCAGTGTATTTTTTTCACAAGGGAAAGCCTCCTCAGATCTTTTCTTTGTGCAGCTGGCCAAGGCTACTCTTCAAGAGAGAAAAAGAGCTTTTACCAATTTTAGGATCACTTGATGCACTAGTTCTTAAATTGTGACTGCAAGCAATTGTATCAAAGCAGGACTCTAGTCACAGCCTCATTGCACCATCTGTGCATTTGATCAAAGACATGTTCATTTTAGGATATGCTGACAGGGAGATAGGTAAGAAATTAAAGATTCCCATGTTGATGGACACTAGACCACAGTACAGAGCAACAGTGTCTTTTTACATAATTTCTATGCTAACTCTTGAATCAGTCATTTTATTTTTATGATAAAGATTAGGAATTAACAATAAAATATCCTTTTTTACATCTAGCTGAATATCTTTCTGCAGAGGCTGATGCTTTTTCCCACCCTCCCTGCTCTGGAAGCTTGAGAGAAGCTCCTGTTTTTATAACAGCATCTTTCTGCCATTGTTTGTAATCAGATTGGCCTCATTAAAGCTAATATACAATCATTACCCTCTCTTAAGTTACCCTTTACAAAATGACCATTGCTTTCTGTGTGAATCTAGAGAGACTGAAATAACTGTTAGTCTGATTTTTAGTAGACTCATAGTGAAAAAATAACCCTTTAGGAATGGAGAGTCATGGAAAGAAAAGGAGCATTTCATTCTAGCCAGGTAGATACAGCAGAAGGCATCTGAGTGTTAATTGTATAGGAAATACAAAAGACAATAGGTGATTGTGAGATGCTAAATTTACTAAAAGTTCCAATTCAAATTACATTTTAATTTAGAAAACAAATAAAAAAAATTGCTTATAAACACATGGAACTATCAGGCATGCTCTGAAAGTGTAAGTGCATCAGTATTTGGAGTCTGAGCAGTGTTCCTCATACAGTGTAGTTAAATTCAACCAGAAGTGCAAAAGTTAGTTCAAACCTATCTAGGGGGCATAGACATAATCTCTACATGTAGAGCTATATTTGCAGAGTATAGACAAATGGCTATTCTGGTGATTCATAGATATTCATTCCTCTATTCTAAAACGTTTCTTTGAAATAAGAAGGTTTTATAAGACTAGTAAGTAATTTAAGACTTTGTGTTATATTTGCGCAAATATGTACTTCCTGCTAATTTATTTTCATTAGATGCTCAGATGTATAAATGCACTTACAGCAAACTTACATAGCTCACAGGAACCAAAAATTGCCTCATGTTGAAGACACTTTATGGTACCATTAAGGCTGGCCCTGGATAACTGGTTAGGAAGATGTTATGCTATCACTGCCCCATTCAAGGTGAAGTGCTAACCTGGCCTTGTTGTGACTTCTGGAGTTAAGTGGAGTTCCTGCTAGGTCTTTGCAGTTATTTTGCAGTTGTTATTCATTAATAGCTAATGGTCAGATCTCGTGTGCTTTACTATCATTTCTTCAAGCAGGAATAAAAATAGGGGATTTAAGAGCACTATAAATACCCAGGCCTGACATATTACAGTGCTAATACACTGTGAGCCAAATGTTCCCAACTGTTTGACATTCAGGCTAAATTCTCAAATGAGCTAGAGTCCCAGTTCTGCACTTCAGTCAGATAGCAAAGCTGCAAGGGCAAATCACAGAATGTTAGGGGTTGGGAGGAACCTCTGGAGATCATCTAGTCCAAACCCCTGTCAGAGCAGGATCACCTAGAGCAGGTTCCACAGGATGGCAGCCAGGTGGTTATCTTGCATCCAGTGACTGTTTTGAGGAGAAAACCAGTTAGTTTGACTGGAGCCAGCATGCCACTTCAGTGCAGTGACCAGCAGTAGCATCTTCCAGCTTGGGGAAGAAGGAGGAGCGTGTGATCACATAGCACACACACAAAAATACTGAGTAGATTCTCATCAAGTGCAAAGGCCTGCAGTGAAAGGACAAGGGGCAATGGTTTTAAATTGGAGAAGAGGAGATTTAAACTGGACATTAGAAAGAAGTTCCTCCCCACAAGGGTGGTGGAACACTGGCACAGGTTGCCCAGGGAGGTGGTTGAGTTCCCATCCCTGGAGGCATTCCAGGTGAGGCTTGCCAGGGCTCTGGGCAAGCTGCTCTAGTTGGGGATGTCCCTGCCCACTGCAGGGGGGTTGGACTAGATGAGCTCCAGAGGTCCCTTCCAACCCAAACCGTTCTGTGATTCTATGATGAGTACCACCATCCAGTGTGTTGTGTGGTACAAAGAACCTGCAAAGTAGTAGTATGTGACCAGATGATTAAAAACTCTTTGCCTTCTCATAAATGGAGTAAACTGCACTAGAACTTGCTGCTCAGGCAAGCAGAGGTTAGGAGTAGCCTTGATAAGGTGGAGTTGAGGAAGCTATTTACAATACTTTGTGGTTTATCAAATGGCTGCCATCACTGCATATGTAGACTTAGCTGCAATTGAAGGAAACTTTTCCATAAGATCCAGTTTCTTTCCTTAGAAAAAATGACCATGTTTTGTCTTGTTTATTGGGGTTTGCTAATTGTGACTCCTGATGGAGATTTTTTAATTTGTGCTGCTTCTCAGCATCAGTCAAAATATTTTTTCTAAATGATATTCACTGCTGTATTTGGAAAAGGAAGAAAAAGGAGTACAAATTTACCCTTTCTTCTAAGCATGAATACTAAAACCTGCTCCATCTCTGCTGTAGGTTGTGTTGTAATAAACTGTTTTAATTAGAAGTAGTCATGCTGTCCATGATAAAACTGTATAATCATGCTGTATTGTGAGCAGTGACTGATACCTTCTATCTCTTCCTTTCCCTGACTTTTCCTTCCCTGAGCAACATTTCTGGCAAACATCATATACCTGCATTTAGTCACTTGGATCTGCTGGTTCTAACAGTGAGAAATAGTGAAGTAGTTTATCCAGTGAGTGGGTTTGTCCATATGATTTTGGAGTTCAGTTTTGGGGGGGGAAACAAAGGAACACAAGGTTCATGAGGGGAGAGAAAATTTCACAACATCAAATAAAAACATAAAGAGTGCAAAAGTGGAGGTTCTCCCTTTTCTCCTGTGTCTAGTCAGAGTTGAGACACTCTTGAATGGTCTGTTACTGGCTGGAGTGCTGCAGAGAGAATTAATACATTTATGAAGTGTTTAAACTTGCCTCCCAGCCTAAGGTCAAAATCTTGTGTGGCTGCTTTGAGTGATGAAGGGCCTTCTGCTTTCATTGAACAACAGGAAGAATATTGGTACTCACAATGTTGGGTTCTTATAACCAGATGTGTCCAGATCACTCTATTTATTGGGTAATCTAAAGTTTGGGTTTTTTTTTCAGGGAAACAGTAATCCAAATACAGTACACACCCAGCACACAAAGGTATTTTGCATTCTTTTTGGAGCTTCTGAATCCCCCCTTGCTGTTACACAGCTCTAATTTCTTTTGTAAAAATCTGTCAGAACTTAATAAAAAGGCTAGGAGCTTTACAATTTTGTGATGGAGACAAGCAAAGCAGGGGCTAATATGCTAGGAGTGATAATGTCCTGTCCCTTTCAGTAAAAGTGCCTTGAGTAATATCCTGAAAGTGTGATATGTTTGTTTTACTTCCCAGTCAGGATCACCTGAGTATTATCTGCTACTAGGTCTAGTGATAAGAGGGGAAAAATAAAGGTGGCAACAAGAAACACTAGGCACCCATATAGTGATATGGGTATAGGTAAGACAAAACTTGCTCTAGGTGGTTTTTTCCCCCATAGTAACTGTCTTTTGTCATGGTACAGAAAGCCATCTCTGGTGATCTGAAGAATGTTTGAGAAGCCAAGTCAAAGAAAAGCAGATTCAGGGTTTCACAATGAAATTTGTTGACAGCTAAAAACACTTAAGAGAAAAAAGGTTCTCACAAGGAATGTATTTTTAAAGCACCTTTTCTTTTGTGATTAAATTGTTTTATTTTCAGTTAACATCTCTTCCAAGAAACTATTTCTTTGCATAAGACCTGATATTGTGGAAGGCTTAGGTATCTGACATGATCTTTGATGGCCTAGTATTGCCCACAGTACAATTGTTCATTAATATGGTTGCATTTTTATTATATTTTAAGAGTTCATAGTAAACATAGATCATAGAATGTCTTGAATTGGAAGAGACTCATAAGGATCATTGAGTCCAAATCCCTGTTCTTGGCAGCACTTCCTAAACTAAACCATATGACTAAGAGCATGGTCCAGATGATCCTTGAACTCCAGTACACATTTACCTTGGGACTAAGGATGAATGCATGCAAAAGACTTAAAGTTACCAGCTTGCAAGATACATAGAGCCTTCTTGATTTCTTTCTAGGGAATCTTTGCACTTTAATGATATTAAGATTAGTAAAATAAGAACAAAACAAAACCCAGTTATTTTTGTGTTACAGCTAAATCTCTGAACAATTCAGACAACAGGACCTAGTTTCAATTAAACTGAATTGTTCAACACTATAACAGGCTCCAGTATTTTTCATCAGGGAATTGTACATTTTTGCAGGCAAGCCTAGTTCCAGTATGGGCTTTCACCCTTTCTGTGAGAGACTTCACATGTGGTGGAAGCAGTGCTGTTTAACAGCAGCAATGCAAAGGGATGTAAATAGCATTTGGATTTTCTATCAAAGATCTTAAACTAACCTTTAGCAATGAGTCTTTACTACAACCTCAGGATACTCCAGGGTCTCTCATTTCTCTGACTTCACAGCTCTAGAGGATGCTATAAACAGCAGACCACAAAATGTGCCTCATTCACACTCCTTTGGAGTTGACTAACTCTTCTCAGTCAGCCTCAGATTGAACTTGTGTGTGGCAGAACCTGGGGCCTTCACTGGAAAAGCTAGCCTATATACAACACAAATTTGGGTTCCCTAGCAGCGTGATACTGAGCAAGCAATTATTGTTCCAGTACTGAGTTTCAGAGGGCTTCCTTGGAAATTGCAGGTTGTATTTATGCAGTCAATGGTGTTCTGCAATGCATTGGACCATCTTAGATACAGAACTTAGGTGAAACCACCTTTCATGCTTCATTTTGTCACAATTCAGGTAATTTGTAACTTAGAAACCCTCTGACACTTGGCAGTGAAATTCATGTATAACAGGTCTTTTTCCTCTCTTCTTTTCTGCTGAAACAGTATTTAGGGAGGCTGTTCCTCTGTTCTAGAGCATCTCTAAGGCTTCCTGTCCACTGATATCAATACTCCTTTCCCTTGGGGCTTATTTCTCTTGGCAAGGCTGGAGACCTACATCAAGCAACCTTTAAATCACCATTCAGGGCATATTGTTTGCTGTTCCAGTCTTGTTCTTTTACTTGGAGGTTTTGAAAACAACATACATAATTCATGTAGTAGGTGCTATTTCTTGTTGCCATTGTGCTACAATATGGTCTGTAGTAGCAATCAGTAAATTAAAAACAACCCAGCATTGGAAACGAAGATTTAGTGGTGGGCATGGTAGTGTTGGGTGGTCTGCTGGACTCGATGCGCTCAGAGGTCTCCTCCTATGATAATGATTTTGATTCTGTGCTATGATGGGAAGTCAAAATACATGGATATGCTTAGTAGGTAAGCTGGAAATGAAATGCTGCAGTTGTACACTACTAGTGCCATTCCCAATGTTCTCTCTGCTGTGTTTTTCCTGTGTATCATGCTTTGAGGGCCACTTCCATCAATTAGGAGTTTGCATGATCCTTCCAGTTCCAATTAACAAAGTTGCAAGCTGAAGTTAGCCACAAATGTAGAGATACATGCTTGGAAGTCAAGGCAAAAAAAGGATCACAGCTTAAGCTGCTTTTCAGTTGCTCAGGGAGGCAAACCAGTTTTACAGAATTAATATTTTAGGGTATGCTGTAGCTAAATAGCAGGAGACTGTCTGTGTGTGTGGGAGGTGTCATTTCACCACAGAAAGACAGAAATAAATAAAGAAGTGGTGTTTTTCTGAAAAGTAGGGTTCTATGTATGTGGTACAATAAAAAGTTGAAAAGCATGTTTTCACTATCAAATGAAGAATGTGGGTACTTTGGCAAAGGGCATTAGAGAAGTGCAAGACTGAAACACTTGAGGAAGAACATGAGGTGTACATGGATCTTGCCCTGTCCTTCTGTTGTTAATTGCCTCTTGGTGTCTCTGTCAATCAAGCTGTCCCTTCTCCACTTCATACAAAGCAAAGATGCCAAGAAAAATTGGCTGGCCCTTTCCTCCTCACTCCACAGATACTAACACTGAAATGCCCAGTGGGGATTCTCCTTTAGCACAGTGAGTTTGGGATCCCCAATGAAGCCTTCTTTGTGCAGATCTTTATCACCCATTGCTGGTGTCTTTGCTCCCTCTCACCCCAACCACATGGCCATGGATTCCAACCTCAGCCTTTCCATGCTGAGATTCCTCCTTCCAGTGCCTCCCCTGACACATGGCACCCAAGTAACAGGATTCACACAGCTGCTCCCCTTTTCCTGCTTTCTTGCTTCATAGGTTGCTTCCAGATGTGACCTCTGTTTTCTGGAGAGGTTGTGGATAGAAGAAGTATATCTGTAATGCAAAACTACCATGAAATCTTTAAAATACTTGATTACCATTTAATGTACAGTTACCATCTCACCATATTCATTTGCATGCATCCTTTCTTGTGTATGTATCCCTTTGAGCCCTAAACCTGCATTTCACTATGCCAGGATATGTGATTTACAATGTAATAAACAAATATTTGCAGGCACAGTCTGAAAATCCCTTGGGGTCTTCTGTGGCCCCTGGTGCAATAACTGTGCCGACAGCAGAGGGAGCATTAAACTCATTGCCCACGGTGAAGTGTGGGGAGTGATACCCATGTTCCTATAATCCTTGTATGGGTAGGATGAGCTCATTAGCCTTCTGGCAGTCATCCTAGGAGAAGGACAACTCTGATTCCAAACCCGGGCAGATGGAGCTCGTTTAGCCCTGTGAGGCCTTCCATCTAAGAGAAGGACACTCTAATAAAACCTCTGTCCTAAGGACCTCGCTGCCAGCGTCCAAGCTTGCTAGGCCCTGGCAGATGAACCTTAGGACTAAAGGGTGGGTCCAGCTCTGCGCATGCTGTGTCTCACCTAAAAAAATCCATAGCACAGGCTCGAGGGTGCTATCTGCTATCCTCTTTTTATCAGCGCGCTTGGAAAAGGCGCTGAGGAGGAGCGTGGATGGAGCCCTCCCTGGATCTTCGTTTGCGAAGCCTAGCCATACAAACAAATATTTGGTAGGTGTACCTAATGGAAGGGGTTATTTAAGCAATTAGCCATTGTAATGATCCCACTTAGGCAAATAAAAGCAATTTGGTGTGAAGTGGAAAAAAAAAAGCCATGACTAAGAAAGCATCAGTAACAATGTGCAGTTGAAAGCAGTGGATTGTGAACACTAAGAAGGAAATCTGTCTTGCTGGGGGTTTAAAAAAAGGAACAAAATAAGAAGCTAACTTTTCAAGGAGAATTGGATAAATAATAAAACTAAATGGTGGACAGAATAAGTACTAAATAAAATGCCTGAAGAAAAATGCTGCTATCAGCAGCGATAAGACATTAAGTATATTTGTCATATAATGGGGATGATTTGGACAGGTATCCAATTATACACTCTATAATTAAGCCTTTATTTGACATGATTTTTAAACCAGATACTGATGGAAATTGAAGAACACAGCACCAGAATTTTGTGGAAGTCTATTCTCTGTGAATCTCTGTGGCCAACTGGGTATTGATGTCTACAGTTTTGTTGTTAAAGAACTCATCAATCAGCCATTATGATACAATGCTGGAGATGCTTCAGCCTTACACTCTGGCTACTGCAGGCCAAAATATTGATATGATTTATTTTCTAAGGTTATATATTATAGAAGTTAACTGACAATTCAATAACTCAGCAGCCTCCTTGAATATAGCTGCTTTATATTGTCTTGCTCTCAAGAAGCAAAATGGAAGAACAACAACCCAGCTGAGAGGCACAGTTCCAGATCTCTCTTCTGAATTTTCCAGGAAATATCCCAGTGAAGTGTGTTATAAAATTAAACACTAGAAAATCTCATAAACAATCTCTTGGCTCTGCCATTGTTTTTGGCAGATTTGGGTACAGAGTGAATTTTCCAGATCCTTGCAATCCTGGAAAAAAATAAAGCAAAACCAAAAAACTCTTATATATCTATATATATGCATATATATCTATTATATATATATAATATAGATATATACACTCATATTGTATATTTATAATATATATTATATATTTATATATATCTTATATATCTCTGCATTGGACAGATAGTGAAAAAACAGAAGTTTCAAATCAGCTAAGTCATTGCACATTTTGAATTCAGAATTCTGAACACATTTTGATTCTGAAAAATAGAAGCAAATATTGTCTAAAGGCCAAGTTTTTAGTTTAAAATCTATGAAAACTTGTTATAATAATCATTAACATTGCTGATGTGTTGGGCTTCTTAGGACTGACAAAACCTAAAGCTCTTGTAGAAGTTTTCACAAATGGTGATTTTTATTTTTTGTAATGAGAATATGAGGTGACTATTACAAAGCAGGTCCAGAGATAGATCTCAGCAGCACGACTTCTGCTTCTAAGAGTCGTTCTATGCCTGATAAATCAACATTTGCTACCCTGTGTAAGCCTGTATCTTGCTTTTGACTGAAAGAGGAAACAAGACTTTTACAGCAGGAGATGGGAGACCCGACTTCTGCAGTGTGTCTGGCCAGTTCTCACCAGGAGATTTGGAGAGAGATTTTGGTAAGTGTAAGGTACTGCATCTTGGAAAGAACAACCCCATGGATCAGTACAGGCTAGGAACTGATCTGTTGGAAAACAGCCCTGGGGAAAAAGCTCTAGGAGTGCTGGTGGCTAGGAGGATGCCCATGAGGCAGCAATGTGCCCTTGTGGCCAAGAGGGCCAATGGCATCCTAGGATGCATTAAGAGGAGTGTGGCCAGCNTAGGGCCCTTCCAACCCCTAACGTTCTGTGATTCTGTGTCTGTCTGTTAGCAGCACTGAGCACAGTGTGTTTCTCATCTCAGAGAGGAAATTGCCCAGCTGTGTGCTGGAAGCACCAACCATGAACAGTAATCCTGGTTCTGCCTTGACTGTGCTCAGGGATCCACAGAACCAGGACTTTCTTCTGGATGGGGGAGATAATGGAGGGATGCAGCAGGTGACTAGTGATAGGACAGGGGGAAATGGCCTCAAGTTGTGTTAGGGTAAGATCAGGTTGGATGTGAGGAAAAAAAATCTCCACTGAAAAAGTGATTAGGTATTGGCCCAGGCTGCCCCTGGGTGTTCAAATAATGTATAGACGTAGCAGTTGGTGACATGGTGGTCTTGGGGTAGCTGTTGGACTTGAGGATCTTAGAGGTCTTTTCTATCCTTAATGATTCTGTGGCTGTGGTGCCAAAGTTTGCATGGTGCCTAGGATTATATGATTAAGCAAGAAAAGGAAGGGGATTTTGTACCCTGTGATTGTGTGTATATTTGTGGGCCTATATCCACTCACACAGGTATGGATAATCCTTTACATGTGCTCCTCTGCCAGAAGGCTTGAAAATCAGAAAGTAAGCAAAGATGCATTTCTTTAAAATATCGTGAGATGGTTTGAAATGCTTTTCTTTTGGCTTTCTTAACATCTCTTTAGCAGGCTGCAGGCTTCAGATATACTCATAAGTACTCCATTGAGTTGCTACTCATATTACTAATTGCCTCCGGTGAAGAATATGTTTTGGTAAACCATGAAAAGGATAAAATAAATGAATATAGGTTCACACTATCTTTTTCTTAAGCTGTTTCATATGTTCCTCCAGCCTTAAATGAAGGTTACTTAATTCATACACCATGATTATACGCACAAGATTTTAAAGTGTCATTTAGCAATAATCAGTTTTCATGGAACAACTGAAAGCTAGCAGAGCTCTCTCAGTAACTCTCTCTAGAGACAATCAACTGCTTCACTAGAGCTCAGTCTTTGCTCTGAGTTCATTTTCCTTTCATCTTTTGCCTCACAGAATGAAATAAAAAAATTGAAAAAATAGACAAAGTTGTGAAAAAGTTACAAAGTGAAGGATACTTAGAGCACAATCAGATTATATGAAAAGATACTGGCTTTATGTAAAGATGGCCAACTGATTTCTAAAACAAAACTGTTTTAAGAGAAGGCCATTTTGACTAATTCATTGAAAATTTTGTTTGGTATTAAGACTAAACAAATAATTATTGCATTTTCAGCTTCCCTATATTTAATATTAATGTACATACATGAGTATATAGCCAAAGAAAATGTTTCAAATATTTGGGTTGAAATTACAATATATGCCATATAATAAAACAGTAGGAGGCCTATGAAAGGATCCAAACAACAGTTCTTGAAAAAGAGAATTGCATCTCAGTGAGATCTGTTAGTCTTTATGATACAAGGTACATCCGGAATGTTGGGCAGCCTTGCTTGACTCAGGCTATGATCATCTAAAGCTGAGCTCTTGCTATCTTATCGGTCACTGGGAGACTGTGAAGAGCCTAGGGAGAGCATTATCATAGAATTGTTTGGATTAGAAGAGACCTTTAAAAGTCCTCTAGTCTAAGCCCCCTACAGTGAGCAGGGACATCTTCAACTTATTGAGGCTGAGCGCCATGTCCAACCTGACCTGGAATGTTTCCAGGGATGAGGCTTCTACCACCTCTCTGAGCAACCTGGGGCCAGTGTTACACCACCCTCAGTGTAAAAAATGTCTTCCTTCTATCTATTCTAAATCTCCCTCTTTTAGTTTCAAACCCTCACCCCTTGTCCTGTCACAACAGGCTCTGCTAAAAAGCCTGTCCCCATCTTTCTTATAGGACACTTTAAGTACTGAAAGGCTGCAATAAGGTCTCCTTGGAGCCTTCTCCAAGCTGAACAACCCCAACTCTCTCAGCCTGTGCTCACAGCAGAGGTGTTCCAGCCCTCAGATCATTTTTGTGCCCCTCCTCTGGACCTCCTTCAACAGGTCCACATCTTTCATGTGCTGAACCTTCAAGCTTGTGTGTGTGGTTTGTGTGCACTTTTGCTCATGTTTCTTCCTTGGAATCTTTGAGAATCTTGTTCTGAAGTGGAATGTTGACATCTTGGCAGCCTTTCACAACTGTCTCTTGTTTACCAACCCTTATAGGATTTTTGCATTAACAGTATTAAGACGGGAAAACTGACATCAAATGTAGGCTTATTGGCAATGTGCATCTGCGGCTAAAAGTATTAATTGGGAATGTGAAGAATTAAGAGTCATTAGCAAGGTGATTGAGAACAGGAAAGATAAATACTATGTGGCTTATAATTACCTTTTCACCTGCAGTAACCTGTAGAGAACAGGTCACTTTAGAAGAAGATTCTCTGGGTTTTGAGTGTGTTTCAGAAAAGAATGACAGCAATGAATGAAGGCATAGGAAAGCTCTCATATCAAGTGAAAAACCTGATTACCTTAGAAATAAGAAGGCTCAAAGGTGACATAAAACAGTGAATGGTTGCAAACAGGTGGATGAGGAGCTCTGTATTGTAGTGCTTGTTGAATTTATAAATGGGAGTGTTTAACATGAGAAAAGAAATGCTCTTCACCATGACATCAAAGCTCTATGGGGTATTGTTAGCACAATTCACACAGTTGAATCTTAGTGGTTTGTCTAAATAAGGAAAGAAAGCTCAAGTTCAAAGCTAGGAAAGGGCTTGGGAAGCGTTATTTAAGTACTTTTTAGTTCACTTAAAGGATTAGAGGTAGCACTCTGGTAGGATCAGATCCACTATGGTGATTTGCATATCTCACAGATGCCCCTTCTCTAACAGGAAATATAAGGGCATTAAAACCTAAACAAATTTTTTCCCCCTTACCCTACCAGAGTAGACCCCAGGAGACACCTTATTTTTGTAGGCTTTTACCTAGAGGGAGAAGAAATGTCTCAGTTGAAATTGTTCCTGAAACCAGGATATAGCATGCCATAGAGACTGAAGATATTTGCTGGCTGTAGAAGAGGCTGGACAAGAGGAGCAGTATAACTAACTTATGAAATCCTTTAATCCTCCTGAGTTGGTGGAAATTGGGAGTGTGACTGATTGCATCTATATAACACACAGAACTTGGTTTGGATCTTCACAGACGTTTTATGGCACCTCTGTGGCGGTGATGTACTTTATTTTTCTTTGAGGTAGAATCACACAGAAATGGTTTGGGTTGGAAGGGACCTCTGGAGATCACCTAGTCCAACCCCCCTGCAGTGGGCAGGGACATCCCCAACTAGATCAGCTTGCCCAGAGCCCTGGCAAGCCTCACCTTGAATGCCTCCAGGGATGGGAACTCAACCATCTCCCTGGGCAACCTGTGCCAGTGTGCCACCACCCTTGTGGTGAGGAACTTCTTTCTAATGTCCAGTTTAAATCTCCTCTTCTCCCATTTAAAACCACTTCCCCTTGTCCTTTCACTGCAGGCCTTTGTAAATAGGCCCTCTCCAGCCTTCTTGGAAGTTCCCTTTAGGTACTGGAAAGTCACTAGTAGCTCTCCCTGAAGTCTTCTCCAGGCTGAACAATCCCAGCTCCCTCAGCCTGTCCTCATAATGGATCACCTGAAATGACTAAAATAACAAGAAATGAAAGTCATAACTAGCCAGAGAGGTGGTTTTATGGCTTGATCCTGTGTGTGCAGAGTGTGCCCTGGTGTGTGGCGCAACAGTACAATGAGTCTGTGGAGCACAAGAACAGCTGAGATGGCTTTGGAGCTTTTCGGCACTCGAGTTCAGTGCAGTGTAGGTTCATGTTCTCTGTCTGGAGCAGGCACAGGCTCCAACATGAATCCCATAAAGGGAACTAAGAGCTGGTTTTTGTCCTGTGGGGAAGCAGTTAAATTAGTTCAGGATAAATCTATCCTTTCTTCCAGCCCAGCAGAGAAGGCTCTTCTGGTTTTAGTGGTAGGAATGGAGTATGTTTCTTTCTGTTTCACAGTCTGCTTGGATAGAATCATAGAGAGAAGAAAAAAAGATGATGGGGAGGAAAAGCTTTCTTTATGCAACTTATATCAAATAATAACAAACAGTTTCAGGAATGCCTGAGATGCATGCGGAAAATGAACCCTTTTGGCTTCTCAATGACAATATATAGTCTGTATTATATGCCATGGATATTATGACCCTCTTAGAGAATGAGAAAGTGGAAGGTGAGACACAAGGAACTAAATGTTTCTTTTTCTGAGGAATTACAGGGGAAATGCTAGAATTTCTCATAAGCTACAAAACCAAAAAAAAAAATAATTTTTTTTAGTGTATTAATGGCATGGATTGTTTTTATGTTGTATACTGGAAAGTTCAGAACTTTGTTCTTTTCTGTTCTCAGATTGGTTTGTTTTCTCAGCCAAGCTTGGATGGTTAACAGTGACTTGTCATTCATCTTAAAGTCCTTTCTAACTTCATGACTGATCTTGTCTGCTTTTGATTAAATTATATTTTAGAGCATACTCTCACTTGGACTTTTGTAATTTTTCCAGCTGCCATTTTTCCATCTTACAAGCTTGCTGAGGTTATTTCAAATGGTTTTACTGGAAAATGATTGTCCTGAGACGTATCGCAAAGCTAAAAAGCAAAACAAAAGAGAATTTGATTTAGCTGAGGGAATAATCCTAGGAGAACACCTAGTGCTGAGTATCAAATAATAGTTTAGTAGTATTCTGGAACAACAAATGAATGTATTGGTCTTTTCCTGGGACTCCTGTGTGCAGGACATCGCTGGGAGAGCTGGAACTCTGATTCTGACTCTGATCAGAAACTGAGGTTTGTTTGCAAAACTAGCATCACCTTCCATTTCAGGTGTAATAAAAGCAGTTTAGTATTGACCTCAGAAAATGATCGTGCCTCCAAAGTAAGGTGTTATGACCATTTCTGCCTTACAGTCCACCTCCATGGACATAGTGCTTCACTGTTAGAATTGAGCAATTGTTTTGGCCTGGGATCCATTGCTTTTGTGTTTCTTTCCAACTCTCAGAGGCCAGCAGTAACATCTGTTAGAGTGAAGATATGCTGCAACCACTTCTCTGATGCTGGAGCCCTGTAGCGTATTGGCTATGCAGAAGCAAGGAGACAGGCTTTTCTGTCTACATGATCTGTAACACTGTGCTGCTAATTCAAGAAGACTGAACTATTTTTAGAGGTTACCAAATGACTCAGAATAAAGAAGCAATTGTATAACAGATGCAAAACTGAACGTTCAGATTATGTGGCTGTTGAAAAACTGGAAGGCATCAACCTCATTTCAGTTCAGCTGGAGGGAGTAGGCTGCTTTAACAGCACCCCAAGTTAATTTAAAGTGTGTTCCTGCATATAGAACCTTTGCTATCATCAGCTACAGATGCTTTGAAAAACAAACAACTCCCTTTCCCCCTCTTCTGATGACAAATATGGATTTTAGTGCTAGAGATTTATGCCGCTGTTTGACATTGACTGCTTTGCACCTTGAGTTTTAAATCCCATTAGAAAATGCTTATCTTATTAAATGAGGAGTTTAATAGTATGCTTGGATAGTCAACAGCCAAAACAAGATCAGCAGTGTTTTCACAGAGTAGGAAAAATGATAAAAATTATGATGACTGAGTGTATACTAAGTGTCAGCCCTGTCAGGATCATGGGCTTGAGATTAAAGTTTTAATATAGTATTTCTCAAACCTTATTGATTGTCACTGCTTAAAATTCACCAGTTCCTCTCCTAATGCTTCAGGAACATTGAAGATGTCACTATAAACTCAACACCTGGAAAGTTTTGCACTGGAGTTAAAAAAGAAATAAAAACGACTGCAGTGTTTACTCTTTAAAACCCAGACAACATAATAGCCTTAATATTTCAGCAGTTTTCTCTGGCAGTTTATTAGGTGCACTGCATGAGGTTAAGATAGAAGTTTTTCATTACATAACAGGGAAAAAAGCAATGTTTAAAACTCTGCCAATGTTGCCTAACACTCCTGTAAAGGTGAGTGGTAAAATTTTGGCTCGGGTGGTGACTATGGCATGAACTCAGCAGGGCTTTGATTTCACCCCAGCTGCCCAAATTCCACTTTCTTCTACCAGATGCTGGCTTTAGAAGAAATATTGGTAGTGAAGTGACTTGTATTGTGTTGTAAGATAGGCTAACCTGATGTGAGCACGATAAGGCTGAGGCTAGAGCCAGCAGTGGTTGCTTTTGCATACTCAGCTTTGGGGAAAAAAAATGCCACATATATAGAGAATGACCTAGAAACACTGGCAAGTTTGAGGAGGGCATGCCCTGTTTCGGCCGAGGTGAGGGCTGACAGCTAGTTGGCACTGGTTGAGTACAGAGGTGGAAATTTTCCTGCTGTGTTGGATTTTTCAGGTTGACATAGAATCATAGAACAGTTCCAGCTGGAAGAGACCTTGAAGATCATCGAGTCCAGCCTTTTTCCTAGCCCTATCACCTCACTAAATGATGCTCCCCAACACAACATCCAGCCGTCTCTTAAACCCCTCCAGGGATGGTGACTCCAGCCCCTCCCTGGGCAGCCTGTTCCAATGGCTGACAACCCTTTCAGGAAAGAAATTCCTCCTAATGTCCAGCCTGAACCTCCCCTGGTGCAGTTTCCATCTATTTCCCCTCGTCCTATCACTCTCTACCAGGGAGAACAGACAAATTCCCGCTTCTCTACAACCTCCCTTCAGGTAGTTCTAGAGAGCCAGGAGGTCTCCCCTCAGTCTCCTCTTTTCCAGACTAAACAGGCCCAGATCCCTCAGTCTTTCCTCATCAGGCTTATGTTCTAAGCCCTTTAGCAGCTTGGTAGCCTCTGTACTCTCTCCAGCACCTCCATGTCCCTCTTGGAGTGAGGGGCCCAAAACTGGAGGCAGTACTGGAGGTGAGGCCTCCCCAAAGCTGAGGAAAGGGGCAGGATCACCTCCCTGCTCCTGCTGCCAACACTGTTCCTGCTCCAGGCCAGGATGCCATTGGCCTTCTTGGCCACCTGGGCACACTGCTGGCTCCTGTTCAGCTGTCAATCAGCACCTCTAGGTCCCTCTATGCCTGGCAGCTCTCCAGCCACTGCTCCCCAAGCCTAGAGCACTGCTGGGGGTTGTTATGGCCAAGGTGCAGCACCTGGCATTTGGCCTTGGCCCAGCCATCCAACCTGTCTAGATCCCTCTGCAGAGCCTCCCTACCCTCAAGGGACATGGTGGAGCTACTTCTGTGCTAAAGGCTGGGTGTTAGGCTAAGGCTTGCAGGGCTGTGGGGAAGTAAGAGAGCTCTGACAGTTACTAGAGTTGATCTTGGTGTGTGCTTCTTGTACTTGTGATAACCAAGTATAGAAAAAACTGCCAGTGAGAGGGAAAGAATCTCAGTTTCACTGCACTTTTTTCTGCTTGGTTTTCCAGCTTTAATGAATGAAAACTCATCTGGAGAAATGTTTATTGGGTTTGACATCACTAATGCAGCAGTAATGGAAGCAGGTTTCTCAGCTAGGCAACCTGATGTTCTAACAAGCTGTCTGAATGAGATTAGCTACTTTAGGGTCTTGTGACATTATTCATTAGTTTTCTAACACTCTCTGTTTTACAGTACACTTCCTAATTTAGTGTTGTATCTCCCTTTCTAGCTATAGCCTCTGTTCTTTAATACCCAAAATAACACTTCTTTTTAATTCATTGACAACCAGCAGCAAAATATAGCACTCCTTGGCACTTTATCCTTCTCACAATGTCTCAGAGGGTGCTCCTTCCACATCAATGGCAGTGGCAAGGTGACCAGATGAGTTGCTCAAGAAGGCATCAGTTAGTGTTTATAAATGAGTATCTGGGAAATTTGTGAGTGCTGAAATTAGTTTTGTGCAAGAGAACTGGTCAAATTGTGTTTTCAAGAATGGTCAAATCGCTGGAATGTAGCAGTTGATTGCCCAGAGGAAGTATCACAGTTTTGTTATTAGCAAGTTCTTTCTTCATGCTAGTGTAGGAATTTGAAAAGGCAGAAGGGTCTGCAGCTCCATGCCATATATATGAACATGGCAAGAAAAGAATAACAGCAGAACTAAGGTATGTGTCTGTAAATAATCCTGGACATGTTTAGGCTTCATTAGGATTGCAGCAAAGCATCTTCTGTATATTGTCAGATTTTAAAATCATATTCCATTTTCCTTGTGATTATTCTTACTGCTTCTTGTGATAATTCCTCATGCATGCAAAAAAAAATCTTATGCTTGAAAGTAACAATGTTGCTTTCATGCCAAACTGAAACAAAGCTAAGCTGCTCTCATAGAATAACTGCATTTAACTGAAAGGGCAAATATTGCGGGGACACAGGAGCTGCAGAGAGGAGTAGCATGAGCTGTGCTACTCCTTTGCTTATCCCAAAATTGTAATGTGGAGGAGAAAGTGTTTGGTATGCATAAATAAAAGTCAACACATGGAAGGCATCTAACTATTTGTCTTGGCAGTTTCACATGTTTCTTTTATAATGAATCATATGAATGTAAATATCAATTGCCATCTTTCAAGAATTAGAAAGTTTCAGCCACTATTTTTGTCATTCACTGTGCAGATGAACACTAGGAGTATCACAGGAAAAGCTGTTCTCAAGTGGAGCATTTCTCAGTTTGGAAATACTTTGTCCTGTACTGATTTATTTAGGCTGTACCTCTAAATAGAAATCAGCTGCTAAGAAATGAGTTTACTGTGCTAAATCATACTGTTTTGTTTTGCTACCCAGCTAATCGTGGTTAAGGCTAAAAAATAGTTAACAGGCAGGCTGTAAGATCTTACAAGATGACATTTGGAAATCTTGCAGTCATATTAGTCATTAGCCATGGCAATATTGTGCCATAAGGCAATGAGTCAGACAATTGATTAGAGAACCTCATCAGGATATACCCTCTGGCATGAATGTGGAGAGAGGGAAAGGAAGAGGAGACGGTGCATGGGACACAGGGCAGGAGCATGGAGGAAAAGAGTCTGAGAGAGCTTATTTTTAGATGTACAGGGTAATAGAGGTGATGGAGAAGAGGCAAACAACATAAATCATTAGTCTTGAGGATGCACAAGGTGTGCTACCCTCATACTTTAGTGAGTGAAATCTAATATCACTGGAAATTCTACTTCTTACTGTGGCATCTTGACATGAGGCAGGTTTTGGCCACCTTCCTTCCAGGTGTTCAATAAAAGTTAGGAAGAAGACAGGCATTGAAACACTGTTTCTAATTCTGCCCATCTTCTCAATTGGCTGTGTGGGCATGTATAGTTTCACCAGCTAGCATGATGTTTGCTGAGGAGGAGCAGCAAAACAAGCAAGAGTGCACAGAAGCTGACAAAAAGCCTACAGGGGACACTGGAGAAATGCTCACCCTTGACAAAACTGCTGGGCACTGCAATTAAAAGGAAAGAGCTCTGCTGTTGAGGGATTTGTGATGCTTTTACTGGTGGCCGTGCTATGACTCCCCTGGTGCTCTTTTTGGAAAGAAGCACATTGCTTTTGGCTGCGATGCTCAGGTATGCAAGGCTGGGTACCTGTCCCATCCCTGCAGTCAATCATCAAAGCTGCCAGCTCCTGGTAGGAGAAAGGCAGAACACAGAAAATACAAATAATGTACAAATAGTAAGAATGACAGAAATCACTGGTACAGCTAAGATTTTACTGCAGCACCTGGTTTGTTTTGTTTCTCAGAAATTCACCTCCTTAATATGTGATTTTCTCCATAGCAGAATATGATGACTTAAGGAGTTTATCTGTAATAGTTCCAAATGTCTGGGTCTCTCTTGATTTGTCCTGACTCAAATTCATGTAGGTATACAGTTTTATCAGATATTGGTGAGCTTTGTCATTTTACTCCTGCAAATACAGAACCATTTGCTCAACATGCTTGCATTATAAATAGTCAGGGGGGGCTTGTGCTTTTAATGCAGGGGGGCTATTAGTAAGATGTTCTCCATAAGAAGGCACTAACTTTTGTGGGGTTCACTGGTTTTCTTGCTTTGCAAGGCTCATCTCTTTCCTGACAAATTTCAGGAAAGAGGTTCCTAGTTTTGTTTATGTTTACATGAGTGATTACAGTTGTAACAGGGAAAAGCTGATCTGTTGGGTGTTTGGTTTTTTTTTTTCTGGCTGACTTTCTAAGTATTCTGATTTGTATGAAAATACTCTGCCTGTGATATACACTTACCATAACTACTTTATAAATCAAAATGAATAATTTATGGTTTGTGCTTTTAAAAACTGTGTTAATCAATACCAAACATTTCAAAAGCATACACAGGGATGATATTATTGGCAGATGAAATTGCTGCCAAGATCAATGTAAAATACCCCTCCTCTTCAATGAGGCTGTTTTCAGACTGGGATGGAGGATGTCACATTTCTGCAGAATGCTATTAGGTAAACTCATAATGATGGATAGCCCTTTCCCTAGAATTACAATAGCCATGAGAAAAATCAGGAGAAACAGATGTGAAGAATACACAAAAGCACCAGGAGATGGGTTGAATGGCTCAAAGTTAGCCATTAAATAAAAGGCAGAATCAGGATCAGAGCCCTGATATTGGAAGTCAAGACCTGCCTCCTGCTTAATGATATTGCTTCCCATGCAGCTTTCTCAGGTGATACATGGCTCATCTCTCTTGGGCTGTGGAGATCTCATACAGTGTGTAACAACAAAATCAACTGTAAGAACAAGCTTCCACAGATTACTCCCCACTGCCACTAATTACTTTTCATAGTGGCATCTTGCCTTTCTCTCTGTCCTATCCTCAGGCCTATGAAGCACTTCTTTATTTACTTCTGCAAGCCATGAAGCAATCCTGACATTGACAGAAAAGGCAAGACAGGGAGAAGGCTTCATGCCTCACGTGCTCATATAAGCAGTGGATCACAGGGCCATGTAATAGAGTTTCAGATTGGAAACAAGGCTCCTGCTCACCATGCCTATCTCACTTGCAAATTGTTGGATAAATCTTTTCCTCAATAATGTTGAAAGGCCTTTGTCTAACTCCTCTTTGGGGCAGTGTGATGATATAAACACACTTGATTAACTTAACTAGAATTTCATGAGAGAAATATTACGATCAACATAAATGTTGTTGAAAGCTGCACAGCATAAGAATAATGGTACATGTCATTAAAATAAATGGATTTGAACTGTTGTATTAATCAGTTGATCCTGTGAGCTGTAAACTCATCATGAGTTTGGTCTGCATTAGGAATGGGCTATGAAACTGTAACTGCAAACCCTCATGCCACTTACTAAACTGTGACTAATTTTACCTATTCCGACATTATTATCAACCTTCTCTGGTTGTTTTAGTGTCTTTCTTTGAAGATTAGCTTGGCTCTGTGATGTCTCATTTCTTTTAAGTGCTATTACTAACAGTCAAGTACACTGACATAGTCAAGGACTACACCTTTTTCTTTGGAGTCCAATTATTCCTGGATAGCATTGGAAAATGATGAATGTGTCTGAACAGAGAAACTATTTTACATGGAAAGAATCATCAAGACTAACAGCTAAAATGGTTCATTATTCAGTGTATTTTAAGGAAGATTATCTCCAACACAAACCAGCCACAAATAAAACAGAGGTTAGGGTCATGGTCCAGCCTTTCAAGAGCATGTAGGATGTCTCTTATGCTGTTCAAGGGACTTTTTGTGTGCCTGCATTCAATCGACTTTCAACAGGACTGTTTGGAAACCTCTTGAGGGGCATGTAAATGTGACTGAGGAGCATAATCTGACCCCTTGTGAAAGCCTCACATTCTCTGTCCAAAATGTCAGGAGGCTTTAAATGTAAACTTACATTCCCTATAGTTAGCCTAGTCCCATGCTCTTGACCCTAGAATCAGCAACAAAAGATGAACAACCAAAAGCAGATGAATCTTGAGAAGAATGGATTGCAGGAGCACTCCATCTATTTACACAGAGCAGTTATATAGTATCTAAGGCCAAATGGTGAATCACTGAATCATAGCTTGATTAAAGCTGGAATAGCACAGAAGTTGCCAGTATTTTTTGAATGCCCAGCAAATAAACTTTATTAGAATCAGGCAAGTAATGTTATTCTGAGACCTACCTTCTGCTGTTTGTTAAATTTCTGCCAAGAGCCTTCTTGCCCTCTAAAGCCTGGCTTCTAGCTACAGACTGAAGAAATAATAGAAGTGTTTTGTACTTTTTGCTTTATAATGTCCTGCTAATAACTATTTGTAAGATACACAGCATGCATGAAAACATAAAAGAGAAAGGAAGGATCAATTTTCCATTCCTTTTTAGAAAGTACAGAAGAGAACCTGATGTTAGGGAGTTTCATAATTCAGGTAACTGAAATGCTGATGAGTAGCAGCCTTGGAATGAGATTTTAACTGAAGATTGTAGGATTATCATATAGTTTGCTCTGTGGGCCTTGCATCAGGCCCTGAGGTGTTTTGGGGTGTGTGTTTTGTTGGGTTTTTTTAATCTATTTGCTCTGTAGGACCACATAGTTGCCAAACTCATCAAGAGGTATTCAAAAGCAGACTGAAGTATGGTTATCACCTCTCAGGATTTTCCCAAAGCTGAAGCTGCACTGTCTCATTGTGTTACACTGAACTTTCAGGGAATTAGTTAGTGTAATATACCTCCAGGGTTTTCCATCACACTGGGAACTGATTAGAAATTTAAAGCATGTAGTATTACAAAGAAAACAAACTGAATTTAAAAGAGAACAAGCTTTTCTCACAAGCAAGCCAATTTTCTTACCTGTTCCAGCAGCAGATCAGCAGTAGGAGTTAATATAAAGGTACATTGCTCTGGCAAGTGAATCTTCATCTTTCTAGATGTCCCATGCTTGATTTAAGTGAATATGTCATTCATAGTTGACTATCCATTGATTCAGTCATGACAGGATATGCTTTTGTCCCTTTTGGGACCGTATCCCTATTTGGATTACATATATATTTGCATTGAAATTGGTTCCTGCTTTATTATCAGGGGAGAGGCATAAGAGGGAACTTCTCTTGGAATGGCAGGAAATAAGTTTTTATATGCACCAGTTGGCCATAATTTTAAGGTCAAGTTTAGTAGCCAGCCAATGGGGTAAGTGCAGCCACCCTTCTTAATTAACCCTTTTTTTTCCCCCCCTGTGTGGCTGTCAGTAAATTTACATTTGGTTATGGGAATCCAATTTCCATTGGCAACACAGGCATTGAGACATGTATAGCTTGTGCACACTGCAGCCTGTAGCAGAGCTTAAAAACTGAGCTCTAAATTTCATTGCTAGGCTCTTCTGCCCCTACAATCTCTTCTAAAGTCTTCTAGGCTCTGGTTTTGTTGTATCACCTTTGTCAGTCTGAAATGCAGTAATTTATATTTGTCATGATTGCCCTTCATCTGGTGTGGTGCAACCTTGGGCTTTTTTGTCTTGTCTTTATAAATGGAGAAGTCCAGTATTTTGAGTAATTAAAACTACATCAGCAGTTGATCTTGGTGATACAGCACACAGTGCTAAGATGTCTTATGTAAAAGGCAAGTGTTTTTACTTCTACTGTCTCATTTTCTTGAACTAGATTAAAAAATTGTTGTCATGAAAAATTAAAGATGATAATAATAGGCATTATTATCCTGTTTACTACATGCTGCTAATATAGAGAGATTTAGATTTCTCCTGAGGAATAGTTTGATATATATTTGTTTTCAATTAAATTTGCATATACTGTTTTAAAGAAAAAGAGACTCTATTCATCTCCCTATTTGCTTTCAGTGAGGAGGGAATAAAAGTTGCACACTTTTCCCCTTTTGCTGCATTATTGCAGGACAGCCCTGTATTGTGCATCATAAAGAGATTGGGAAGCTGGGTAATTAATCATGAGCTTTTATGTAATGGAAAGTTCAAAATTCATTAGCTTTATATCAGAGTGAGTGTTATGAGGGAGAACATGTTGTGAATGAGAGGGAGAGCCTTATAATTAAGGAAGTGTGTAAATAATAATGAAAGTCATTAGTGCCATTCAGTTTGTAAGAACGTCATAATGTAATTGGAGCACTGAAGTGAAATTTTGTGATGACAAACATTAACGATACAAAAGAGGGGAAAATGTGGTTATCTTCAGTTTGACAGATAATGTCAGCTTTCTCACCAGGCCCAGATGGTGCACAGGAAAATGTTATGAACAGTTTGATTTTAATATTTTTATGATGTGATATTTGGGAATACAGTGTCACAAACACACAAGGAGATTTGTGAACCAATAGTGCCTTGCAGAGCCCAATGCCGAGTGACTGAAGCCATAGATCACAGAATCATAGAATGGTTTGGGTTGGAAAGGATCCCAAAGATCATCTAGGTTCAACCCCCCTACCATGGGTAGGGACACCTTCCACTAGACCAGGTTGCTCAAGGCCTCATCCAACCTGATTTTGAACACTTGCAGGGAGGGGGTTGATAAGGAAAGTCTTGTCATGGATGCAAGATTGGTGTTGCAATAAAGGTGAGATGCAGTGTGGCACGGTATTACAAAGCTGTTAAGTTTTCTGTCTGTCTCTCTCTCTGTCTTTATGGATATGCACTTTGAATCTTTCTTTGAAAAAAATAAAAAGAAAGAACAGAGGGGGAGGGAGAAAAGTAAGAAAATGATTTAACAATTATGCAGGAAATTATATGATGCTAAAATTGCACCATGTTCTGCTCTTTCAATGAAGGGACTTTCTACAGTATTGTGCATTGCAAAGGCTATAATTTTAGGGCGTGAAAAAATGTAGATTCCAAACAAAGGAAAATTTAAATATGTCTAGTGGATAAGGCAAAGTGAAACAAAGAGAAGGCAGCTGGAGAAAATTTGGAGGAACTGTAATTTTAAGGGCAGTGACTAAGAAATAGCTATGCTTAAGATTCTATGACCCAAAAGGTCCAAGACCTCGGAGTGCTGGAAGCTTTTCTGCCTTTTCTGGTCATTTTTACTGAGCATAAACTAATGTGATGATGCACATGCTGTACAAAGATACCGTCAGATACCTTGCCTGCAGTAGTTTGTAAAGGGCTGGTTTTGGATAGCATGATTTAGCACGTTGGGGGTCTATGTTTTGGTTTGGTTTGGCTTGAATTTTTTGATGTTGCTCTTGTTGTTTGGCACATTTACCCACTTCTTGGCACAAAAAGCATAATGTGGCTTTAAAAGGGGCAACTACTTGATCTCATGTGAACTGTGAAGGAAACCAATCTGCCAGGAAATTATGTTATGCTTTTAACTCCCTCTGTTGTGGAAGGTCTCCTCATCTCCTCTTGAGCAGCATTCATGACCAATGTTTGTTTTTAGCTGCTTCTCTACCTGAACAGGTTAATAAAGCTAGGGGAATGGGGTTAAGCACCGTTTTACAGAGGAAGAACTAGCCTTTCCTCTCTTCATCTTCAGTGCAATCCCAACCTTTGTATCAATTTGTGTATAGATTACAGAATTTGATAATTAATCTGTGATCTGGCAGGTTCATCCCTGTTGAGATAAGATGTATTTCTTTGCAGACTTTTCTTTTAATTATACCCAGTACAACAGTGTTTAGGATGTCACTATCCACAACACTAGTGGCCATATCTTGAAGCCCTTATACTGTTTTTACCGTCTTTAGACTCAGACAGTAAATCTACTGTGATCTTAGAAAGGATCAAGTCCAACCCTCTTCTACAAGTAGGCTTTGGATTGGGGATCCTAAAGGAGCAATCATTTCCAAGCCTCTTTATAGTGATGTGTTGAACTCCATCACTTCACGTTTATCATCCTGAGTTAGCAACCCAGCCTTGCAGTTGCATCCACAAGAGCTCTGAGGTGAGAGCAGCTGCACAGAAGTCAAGGCCAGTGCTACTCTCTCTCTGGAAGTTGGCTTCTTCTAGTTCAAGCACAAGTCAATATTTAGGCACTGTGGGCAGCAGAAGAAGGCTTGAAGTCCTAGGGTTTATATATGAATGTATTTTGCTTATTGGAGGTCAGTGCTGTGGCTTCCTGGCCAGGGTGAGCCTCAGAGCATACTGCTGTGAAGGAGGGTGGGAGCAGGAAAGCAACACATCCAACTTACACAGATGATGTGGCCAGGAGTCTTTCTAGAGGTTCTGATGTGAGAAGTTAAGCATTATTCTTAAAAAAAAAAAAAACAAACCATAAAGATAAACTGCAAAATAGTATCTGATTGAAGAGTATCAATATACTAGTATAGAATCAAGTTATTTGTGAAAAATACCTGCAAGGTGGTTCTGGGCCTGATGTCTCTGGGAGCCTTCTCTGAAACTGTACTGTTCAAACACTGCATTTCAGAGAGGTCTAGATGTTCTAGAAGCAAAAGTTAAGAGGGCAGCACGTTCAGAGGAATTTCCAAGGGAGAAATTGGTAGTTGGTAAGTACTCTGGGTTACAGGGGCTGATTAGCACAGCAAGTCTTCCTTTCTTCACCTTCAGATCATTTGCCAACTTCATTCTCTAGGTTTTCATATAGCATTGGATCTACACAGTGGCACTGCTTATTTAACAGGCATTGCTTTGGATTGCATCTGATTGTGCCCTGACTGAAACACAGAACAGAGATGTGCAAGACCTAGACTCCTCACTGCATCACAGAAATAGCTGAAATACCTCACAGTCTCTATGACTGTTCTGTCTACTTACAGCTAGGATGATGGTCTTCTCTGCTTTTGAGTGTTAAACTAAGCCTACAGATCCATAAGCCTGTTTTATTGCTATTCTTACTATTTCTCTGGCAGGATTTCTGGAAGGGAGATGGGGATTCCTCTCAGGATTGTTGGGTTTGGGTTTTTTTTTTAATTTCTTTCCTCTCTCTGTCTTTTCCTAGATGCACTTGCGCACCCATAAAGTACCCTGGTCCCCTGGCTTCCCTTCTGCTAGGACACCTTAATCCTAGAATGGTTTGGGTTGGAAGGGACCTCTGGAGGTCATCTAGTCCAACCCCCCAATGGCAGATGTAGGTCTAGTGATGGTTTAGAAGTGAGAGAGGCACAAAAAACTCCGAAGTCTGTATTACCCATGTCTTCTTGTGGTAGCTAAAAATTGTCACCAAAGCTTGTCTGCTCTCTAAGTGTGCTGGGAGGAAAGCTATGCTTTTATACTTTGCTTTAGACAAAGGGCTGCAGTAAAGAATTTTCTTGGTAGGACCTTGATGGGAAACTGCCTTGTGCTGGTGAAGGTGTTTGAGATTCTTACAGCTCCTATGCTTAGGACTGTAACTATCCTCCTGCAGATGCTATGTGTGTCGTATGTCTCCTTGGAGCCACTCATACTTGTGAGCCAAGCAGTTCCTGGGCTCTTAGGTGACCCTGAGCCATTGGATTATTAAAGCTCATAAATCCTATTGAAAGATTTTGGAATTTCCTCAGCCTGATTTCTTCCCTACAGTACTCTCATGTGTAGGTAGCACACATTCCCCACAATGAATCACAGATCTCAAGATAAAGCAATTCACTGCATTCCCTGCCTGGGACTCTCCCTCCTCCTCTTTTTCTCACCGTTTTCTCTCTGGCCCATCCTAACACCACAGCTCACAACATTCTTGCTGACTGTCTCTTCACACTGCTCTTGCTCTTACTCACCACTGCTTGTTTTGTCTCTTTGCCCTAACATGCATGCTGCACATATACATTATAAGCAATGCCGCAGTGCGAAGTTCCTCCATGGGAGATGTGCTTCTGTCCAGAGCAACTGAAAGCTGCCTGCTGCCTGAATTTCTTAACCTGTCAGAGCTTTTTGAATCTTGTCTGCAATATGACTGAGTCAGAACAATATCAGGCTGAGCCCTTTATGTGGCTTCTAGCTTACATTGGAATATGCATTCTTTGAGCTGCCAGCCACCCTTTTAGGCTATTAAACAGTCCACTATGCCTCCAACGCTGTGACCTGACAGCCCCTAGTCCTCCTGCCTGTAAACATAAATTAAGGCAAAGCCTGCAACAGGAGGGACCATTTGCACTGAAGCTAGCTGTCAAAGCTAGAGTTCAAACTCCTGGTCATCTTCATTTGAGTCAGAGCTGAGCAGGAGCTACAGTTTCTGATATTAAGGGGGATCAAACAAATTTTTTTGTGTGGGGTGAGGAACTCCACCCTGGAATATCCCTTTCAAGATACATAGATATGGCACATCAAACACTTAGGGTTTTCTAGAAGAAACGAAGAGGGGATTTGAAATGTCAAACACAAAGAAATGATGTTTTGCTGCTAGTAGAAAAAAAACCTTCCTCAGCCTCTCTAGCAACAGATTATATTTTTAAAGGGTTGTTCATTGATCTTCCTCCAACAAGAAAGTCTTGGATTTAGGTACCTGATCTTAATCCTAATGAAGTCCATTGCAAAATTCTCACTGACTTCACTGGGAATAGCATAAAGTTTCAGGGTTTTACCAAAGCTGAGCTACCAGTACAAGCTGTATGCAAATTGCTTGGTTAATTTTCCTTTGCTGGTGATGATGTAGTTGGAATAAATATTTCAGCTCTTCCTGAGAAGTGTTTGAAAATAGAGCTATATATACATATTGTGAAGTGCCATTTTATATAGAAGTGCAGTATTTTTAAGTCCATCTGCAAATGATGCATGAATAATTTGCTTGTAATATGTGGGACATAAAAATATTTTTAAAAAATAAAAACCCCCACAACTAAGGCTGATCTCTTTTAGAGAAGATTATGATAAAGTACATCAACAGTTAGCTTATCATACTGTTGTGCTTCAGTCTCAACCATTCCACAACCCCCAAACAAAATAGACTTTACATGCTAGCTTTGTTTCGCTGAAAAAATGACTAGAGGCAGAAGAAATGTGCAACCAGCCATGCAAACTTTTATTAATGCATTAAGTAACATTGCCTGACAGTGTTGCTATGACAGGAACCTCCTGTGATTGCAGAACTGCACGAAGGATATTTGTCTGACATCATCACACACTTCCAATCTGATGTTGGTTTTTGAGAGCCCACCAAGGTTTTTTTGATTTCTGAGTGGAACTGAGAGGACGTGGTTAGAAAGTGTGCTGGCAGTGAACAAGTAATAGAATCTGTTTTCATGCTTTGAAAATATCTTGAGCTAAAGTGTTTAGTGTTGCCTATTGCAATTTTGTATAGGTACAGGAGATGTATGGTCCTATCGTGTGAGGGCACTTTGCAAGACCAGAGTCTTAGGAAGAATGAGCTTGGGGATTAATTAAATGCTTCCCTTAAAAAAACCCAGAAATTAGAGAAGTAGGTCTTGTAGCTTTTTTTTTTCTTTTTCTGCTTACTCCCAAAGTCTGGCTACCAAACACACAGAAAAAGGTGTCAGAGGTCAGAAAAGTTTATTGAAGTCTGCCTCTGCTTAAATACCCAGCTTCTGCTGACTTCCATGAGGCTTAAATGGACAATTATCCCTCCAGCACAGGCACAGCAAACCATTGCCGTGGCTCCCCACCTCTTAGGTATGATGATTGCACAATGACTGTGATTCTTTGTGCAAAGAAAAGTCCTGAAGAAGGGATGTAGGATGCATATACTGTTAGATTTGTATCTGACTCTGAGAAGGTCTGAGGTGACTTCTCAACAATAGGAGGTGATTGTACCCTTCACACATGCTGTGTTTAGTGCTGCTCACCAGTCCTGTGTTGAAATACTAGCTTGCATGATACTGAGATGATACTTTTTTTTTCCTGAGTATTTCTTTTGGTGTTGCTGTAGCTGGCATCTTTTAGCAGTGGGTAACTTTCCCTAAGTGCATCCTGCCATGCAGGAGACAGTGAACTGCCAGGACTACAGCTTGGATGAATAAAATTTTATCTGCTTACAGATCTGACGTATAGCTTTGGTCCTTCCCACTCCAAAGGCACTCCAATATCCCGATGGTGGGAGACAAGCTGTGGACACGTGGCTGATCTGCATGTTCGTTGTGTCCAGAGACTGGGGTAAGGTTTTGAAGCATTCACTCCTTTCACCCCTTTTCCTACTCAGGCAGGTCAGTTGCAAGTTGTCTAGTGAAGGCATGAGTGAATACTGCTTTAATGTCCTGATTGTCTCCCTTAGCTGAGTACTCCACTTGAGAGAAGGCATGATGATGTGCAGGTGAGGTACTCTGCATGCTCCAAATGTTTTTGATTGGCCTTTTGGAAGATGAACTTTGGTCCCGAGTGGCGATGGCTGAGAAGAACACTTCCAAAGTAAAGAACTGGTCCTTCCCCAGTCACCAGCTGCAGCATCCTTCAGCCTAATGCCATTTATAGCATTTCTGTTGGTCTTTTTGCTTTCTGATGCAACTTCTAGCACACAGTGTGGGGATGTGTTAAATAATGAAATTAGAAGTAGATGGAGCCACACACAACCACCCTAGGAGTAAGCCCTATTGGGAGGTGTGTTAGCAGAGCAGGTTTTGGTGTGCCTGGCCAAATGCCAATGAGCACTTGAGGCGTGCACCAGGAGCTTGCTAATGCACACTCTGTGTGGTTCATTACTTGCTGTATCCTTCCAGTCTGGCTCCAGTCAGCTGTCCCTGGTGAAAGCAGCTGTTTGCTTCTGAGGGGAAAGAGGGATTCCAGGGGTGCCAGGATAATACCTACTAAAGCAAATGTTTTTCCTCCAGCCTACTGCATATTTGTCTGTGTTTGAGTGGTTACATGAGTTCTTCTACAGTAGTTAATTGTGGTGAAGTCTTTTGTAACAAGGACTTTCTGAAAGTACAGAATGAAAGGAGTGCTTTTTTAACTGTGTTTTAAATAAGAACTGTCTGCCTTCAGGAGTTGGCTTGTTTGTATTGCTGAAGACAGAAATGATCGTTGCATTTCATAGGACCCTGTTGCTTTGTACTTATTGACTGTTTATTTTTCATCCATAGGATTACTAATTGCAGCTTGTACCAGACACTTCTGTCTCCTTTCAGGTTATTGTAGTAGAGGGCATTGTACCACACTCATGGTTATTCACAGAGCATGCATTTCCAGCAGCTGAATTGCTAGATCTGCTCTAAATGATCTATGGCAATTACATTTGGCATTGTATAGCTATAATTTTACTGCATATTAATAGCCACCTAGCAAAGAGCTAAATGCCCTTTTCTCGGCTGGGTGCGAAACGAATGCTTGAATGTATTCAGTCGGGTAAAACGAGGCTCAGCTTTTAAGTGGATAGCAAGGGTTTATGTATTGGAGATGCGTGTGCTGGTGAAACGTCCCTTTCCCTCTGCCTTGATGGTGCGCAGCGAGGCTCCTGAAGAAATATCATCAAGCCAAATCCTAGATGGAGACGTGCTGGGGCGGGGGAAGGGGATCATGTGCCCCATTTTAAGTGGCTCATCTGCTACCACCCAAAATCTGCTGCAGTCTTGTTATTTTTACCCCTTTCAGCAGCTTGGCTGCTCAGTGTGGATGCTGTCAGGTTTCACCAGCAAAAATAATAATTAAAACCACCCTCCTCAGACCTTCCCTAGAGCTGTGCTCTGGAATCAAGGGCCTGTTCTTTTCTCTTTTTTGGGGGAAAGAAGGAACAGGGGGCGATGAGGAACGGGTGGAAGCAAATAACAAGGAATCGGAGGAGATTAACGAGCTTTCTCCTTATTAGCGCTATTCGGGTGCTTTGTCTCTGCTCCTGGTTGGGGATGGGCTGACGAAGAGGGCTGGGGGAGGCAGTGTGACTGAGGGGCTGGCGTACGAGAAGGACCGATCGACAGACAGACCCACCCCACACACAGGCAGACCCACAACGCCGTCGGCGAGTGTCTCTGTGGGGTTGGGTAAAGGGGAGGAGGGTGCTGGGCGCGCACAATATCGGCGACGGGGCCAAGGGCTCCTGTGAGGAGGCCAAGGCGGCGCGGGCCGGAGTGGCGGCGAGCGCGGAACCGAAGGGAGCGCGAGGAAACGCGGCGCTGTCTGCGGGCCGAGGCGCACCACGCTGCGTGGGCGGGGAGAGAGAGAGAGAAAGAGAGAGAAAGGGAGAGTGGCAGGCAGACAGTGCAGCCGGGGAGCGCGGCAGATAAAGGAGAGAGGACGGGCAGAGACGAGCGGGCGGGGATCCAGGCAGGCGCCGAGGGAGAGAGAGCCGGGAAGAGAGCAGCGCCAGAGGCAGGGCGAGGCGACAGCAGGCCGGCGGCGGACCGAGGCCCTGTGAGGTGGGAGCGGCCCGAGGCGGGTCAGCGCGGCCGGCCCAGCACCGAGGCGGAGGCGGAGGCAAAGACCATGTCTGTGAGGAAGGCAGGCACTGTACTGTAACAGGAGCGTTATCTGCAGCCAAATACACAAACCAGCCAACCAAAAAAATACCAAACAAACAAAAACATAACCCGAGACGCTGGGGCTGATCCCGTTTTGAGGCAAGGTAAAAAAACCAAACAAACCCAAAACTAAACAAACAAAAAAAAGGAACAGAAAAAAAAGCGAAAGAAGAAACCCCAAAGCAGAATCTGTAGACATTCGTGTGGCGTGATGATGTTCTTTGTTGTTGCGATTATTTTTTTTTTCTGTTTCCTTCCAGCATGTGTTTTCTGTCGTTTCGTTGCGAGTCATTCGCCCCCTTCCTCCCCCGCACCCCTCCCTGTGATCTTTTAATTGTCGGGGTCAGGTTTGGCTTGGGCATGTGGTGCGGAGGGAGAGGGAAATAAGAGCTGTGCATGGGGATGGGGCTTGCGTTTGTTAACACGCTATGTGCAATTATTTATAGCAGCGACAGGATTCCGACTTTAGGATGTGGTATTTACCGGAGGGGGGAAAGGAGGGGGGAAAAAAGGGGGGGAAGGGGGGGGAAAAAAAAAAAAAGAAGGGTAGTCGAGTGGGGCAGGATGATACCGCTGCTGGAGCTGGCGCCTCGCACGGCATCTGCGAGCCGCAGGCGCGAGGCGGTGAGCACCAGGTACGGCGAGAAGGGCTCTGGGCGCGGGTCTTGGTGGGGCCGGGCCGCCTCCGCGGAGGGAAGGAGGTTGGGAGGGTGGCGGTGGCGCCTCTGCGGAGTTCCCGCCGCCGGTCACTCCTTCCCACTGGCGCTTGTGGTGGGAGCGGCGGCGGAGGGGCGGCCTTCCCTCTCCCGGCTGGCGGAGGGTCGGGCTCGCGGTGGAGGTGAGGTGATGTGGCTGGAGCTGGGGTCTGGGGGCGACGGCAGTGCTTTCCGCGCCTCGGGGGCGGGAAGCGCGGCTGAGGCTGGGGAGGTGAGCGCGGAAGAGAGGAGCTGCGGGGGGGAGATGATCTCCCTCGCTCCCTCCCTTCCTCCCTCCCTTCCTCCTCCCAGCGGTCGTTTTAGCTAAAATATATCAAACTGTAAAAAACCCTCAACTTTTACTCGCTGATTTGTGAACGACATCGAGGGATACGCTTTAAAAGGAGGGAAAGCCTGGGCTTGAGTGACTGGCATTGTTCTGACGGTGGCGATCTGAGGGTAACAGATCGACTGGATGCTGCCTCGGCACCTCTTTCTTTGCATGCGGTGGAGGAGGCTCGCAGGCCAGGAGTCACCGTCATGTCGTTAGGTATCCTCGTAGTCTGCTTTCACCAGAAAATAGTTGATGCTACTCTGCTAAGTGTAATTCTGCCTACTGGTGTGTGTGCCTTTCAGCGATAAACCGAGACGTGCTTATCCCGTGCAGCCATTGCGCAGTCTGGTTTCGTTGTTTGTTTGTTGTTGTCTTGTTTTTGCATTCATTTCCCGTTTCAGCCGGGGTGGGGGAAACATGCTTAAGATTTTCGGGTGCACTCCCCTGCGCTAGGTGTGTCTGCGCTTCCCAGGTGTTTGGCGCGGCTTGGGCTCTACCTGCTGCTGTGGATGTGGCGAAAGGGGAAAACAAAAGGCGTTAAAGAGCAGCATAAGTGTCTTCTTCTCGGTCACCTGTCTGACTTCTTGCCGTGGTGCTGAGCTCGGTGCATGCCCGGGGTGCGCTCTTCTAAATGACATATGTAAATCTTAGGCAAGTACAAAGCAATTGAAGCTGAGGGTGATGGGGAGGGAGGGGGAGAGAAAAAACCCAAATTAAACTGACCCGCAACTTTTTCCAGTCGCCTAATTTAACTGCAGGCTGATTTTTGTTTTAGCAGTCTTCGTCACGGATCGAGGGGAGTTTGTGTGCAGAATTAGGCTTGCAAATTGTTAATCTCGCCCTGACTTTGCCTCTCAGTTCCCAGCTGGGTTTGGTTACCTTGAGAGCTGTGCTATCAGCACTGTCAGAGCATGCTCCGGTGGGGAGATCGGGTGTGTTCTATTTTTAATACTATTTAATGAAGATGCTTCTCACTCTGCAATATACGAAGCATAATGGAAGAGCAGAGAGATGATTGGTTATGGATACTGGAAAAGGAAAAATGCAAAGGTAAAAACGGAAATCCCTCGAATATTTATATTCCTTTAATAAAAGAAAACACAGCTGTGCAGAAAGGTGATCGGTTAGCTGAACTGTTTTGTGGTGTGTGGAATGATATTTTAAAATCTTTTAAAAAAAGTTGTGTGAATCAAACTGTCGATAGAAAATGTTTTTGTGCTGTTGATAAATCTGATTGTATGTGGGTTTGCTGTATCTGAAGAGTAATTTTCTATTTTGCTTTTGTTTTTTAATGTCGAAATGTCTTACAGCAGAGTAGCACTGGGGAACATCTTAAAAATACTTTGTTGTGCTAACCGGTTTTCATGATTAATTCTTTATGTTCTTGTTGGTAGCCTTCTGAAACAGGAGTTTGGAGAGTTTTTCTTCCTTGCAGTTAAAAGTTAATTCAGCTGATATTAACAGCCGTTGGTGCATGTAATGCTCGCAGAATGCAAGCAGCTGTAAACCTCTTGCGATATGTGTGTATGCGAAAATGCCTACAGATAACTACAGTGTTTGCCATTATGCGAGATACGTGTAGATGCTTTTGAGAAACTACTTTGCTTAGTTCCACATATCTGTAGTCAGAAATCCATTTATTAAGCCATTTGCAACAGTCCTTGCTCTTGGAATCATACAGAGTAACTTGCCCCGATTAAAGTTGTTGTCTGTAAAACAGCTGTATTTTCTCTCTATTGCGTACAGTTTTACAGGATGGTGGTCTAAGAAATGGCTGAGTACCCCACCTGCAAAATCTTTTTTTCAAGCTATTATTTCTTACTGCTCTCTGCCAGTCTTTTTGACTGTCCCAGGGTAAGTGTGCAAGTGATGGTTGCTTGGATGAGTGTTGCACTGCATCGTACCCATGAAGGCAAAAATTACATAAGGAACAAAAGGGGAAAGACAGGGAGGGGAGGTTTTTAACACAGGTGTGATGATCCATCTTGGAGAGGGGAGAGAAGAACAGTGCAATAGCCACTTAGAAACTTTATCCTATTTGAGTAAAACTGTGGGACAAATCACGTTTTCCAGATGGTCATGCTTTTCCTGTGGGCTTTACTTAGGGTTATTTGCATGAGTATGGTAAACTGGACTTGGCCTGATAAATCACCGTTATTAAGCAGAGTTTCTGGAAGTACATAAAAGAAACCTAAGTCTTAAAATCCTCTGTACTGTTGGCTTCCTCTCGGGTTACAATTTTAACAACTAACTTTAAACTTGGAATGAATGGGAGGGAAAAAGTGCACGAATACTAGGATGAGTTGCTTAGAGTCTGCCTTTCCTCCTGCAGACAACGAGGGAGCTTTAAATTTGGAAGTGAGTCCAGTGTTTAGTTCAATGGTTTTATGAATGCTAAAGACAGACACAGGGACAGATCTTCAGCAGCTGTAAATTGATGTAGTTCCATTGGTTTTAAGAATGGTATAGATTTACACCAGCTGATGATACACACCCCTTTGCTTGTGACATACAGGCTCTCTAACTGGCATTGGGTGGTGGTATCAATTTTGAGGGCATTAATTTCAGAGTAGGAAGATGATTTTGGCAGATTGGCAAATCCACGTTTATAGGGACTACTCACAAATGGGCAGCTTGATGCAGCTCAGTTTCTGTTTGCTCAGTTGTAAAGACAATTTGTAACTTACATAATGATTTAAAGAAAATGCTGTTTGTGTTAAGTAACCTCCTCTTCAAAAAGATCATTAAAGATTGCCAGTTGAGAAGTAATGTAACTGCTGTGCAATAAACTTGCAAAATCCATTTGTCCCCTGCTCATTCATTTCTTAGATTTGAAATTCTGTATTAATGTTGTCAGCAGGCAGTAAGTCAAGAAAATGGGTCACTTTTTCTTCTAGAAGATTGAAACATTCATCAAACATGGCAAAGACTCTGTGCAATCCAGTGGAAAGCGCTTGGTTCTGAAGACTTAAAAGTACTGTGTGTGAACATGTTAGTGTCTGTATGGTAACACACATTTCTAGGGCGAGTTCTGGTTTGAAGACAAACCACAGTCCAGGTAAGTGGGATTTTCCCCCATTTCAAGGCTGAGTAAATTGTATTGCAGATAAATTATGCAAACCATCTGAGGTCATGCATCTAGTTTTTTGACAGTCATCAAATGAGACCTGTTCCGGTCTCCAGCCTTACGCGGGTCATCCCTGGAGTATAAGACTCCCTGATTCATTGCTGAGCTTTGTTTTCTGATTTTTCCACTTCATACATGAAATGGTAACTTTCAGAAATACGTAGATGCAAACAAAATCACGTGTTTGCTTATAATGATTAAAAATATTTTTATTTTGACGTAATAATTTACTGATGAGCCCTTCTAGCGAGGAAATGCCATCAGAACAAGTACAGGGTATGACTCCTGTCTGGTCCTGTTGTGTGTTTTTATTTTTTCCAAATATGTTGAACATGCCTGTAAATTCAGGTAGACATACTCGTTACTGTTTGTGGACAGGATATGTTTTTCTTGGGCTCTTGTTTTAAGAGGGAGACTTAAAGCCAAATCAGAGTAACAGCCACTGTGGTTTGCGTGAGTATGCCAGGGTGCGTGCAAACAGCTGATTAGAAAAATAAAAAAGACACTGCAATATAAAACTATAATGCTTTCTGGTTTAATTAAGACTCTTCTGTTTGTTGTATAACACCTATCATTGGTTCTTGCCAAGTAAGTCCTCATTTGTCAGTGAAGGTCCAAAACGCTTTGTTCGAAGACTTAAGAGCTAAACTGCTCATAGTTTTCTGAGGTGCTTGAAGTAACTCCAGTCTGAGGCTGCACATTATCTCATACAGTGATTTTACCGTGGGTAAACTTAATGATGCATTGTCAGTGACCCTATGTAAGAGTGCTCCCTATATATAGATCTCCTATTTTTCCTTAGCTCATCATTTATAAGAATACCTAAATAATCTGTATTAATACTTAACTTTGGATGGCATATGTCAAACATTATGAATTGCATTAATTGGACCTCTGTGTCACCTTTAGGGAAAAAGCCCCAAGCAAACACTTACCTAGCACAATTACCTGCTTCTTGCCAATATTTACTACTGCTTCCTTTTTCACTGATGTGTTTTCTAGGCTTCCAGGTAATTTATCATCAGTACACTTCTTTATGGTTCCTTGGAAAAAGGAGTTGTGGGAGAGCTCTCCTTTTGTTCACATATATTGGTTGTTAATTGTACGGTGAGATCTTTAAACCATGCTAGATCATTTCAGATTCCTAAATAAGTAATAAGCTGGTGTATGAAAACGTTACATCACTTTTTTTGTCTTTTGTTGTTTTTTGCACTCTTCCACCTAAATTCCCTGTTACTGAGGGGAAGAAGTGGACTAAATATGGGGAGAAATACAGAGGAACAAGGAGTAAACAGAACAACACTTTATAGGGGTGAGTTTTTAAGGGCTGTTTAGATGAAGTAATTGCTACTGTGATAAACATGGTGAAAAATACTAAATGCTAGAGAGCCCACAGGTTTTTGTGTTGATACTGAAGAAACTCTGAAGTGTGAGAGAGTGATAATGTTGTACAGCATGACTTAGCTGAAATGCAGAAGGCGTAGTTAGGCAGTGACAGCTGGGAATTTGGAATTTATGATTTAGATATCCAATGACTTTCTGAAGCAGGGGGTTTAGAGTATTTTTCTAGTCCCTGGCAGTACATGGAGGCAGTAACCACATAAGACTGTTCTCAGGGCAGACATGTTCACACAGCATATGTTGAAGTATGTAAGGTGAGAGGTGCATTTTTGTAAGTGAAAGAAAATGTTCACAGAAAAACTGGGACGCTTTTATGCTTTTTTCCAAATCAGATGTCTGATCTTGGATCTTTTTGGGCCAAGAGTCACAGTTAACAAGAAGAGTACCATGAAAAAGCAGAGTCCTATAAAAAGTATTCTTGTAAATGAATGCTTTCTAGTGTATTTCTCATTTCCTCTTGAGTAGTGCTATGATTTATTATGATCTGTTTATACAGTGCCTGTGTTAAAATTATAGAAGCTTAGTAACATCCTCCAATTGATAAAACTGTCTTTTTCCTAAACTGGATACCTTCAAGCTTTTGAATCAAAGGAAAGCTTAAATAGTTAGCAGGATAGTGTTATATTTTTAATTAGCAATTAAAAAACCCAAACAACTCCTCCCATAGCATGTCCCCCACTGTTAAATTTTCTAATCAATTTCTCAGTTTTTTTCCTTCTGTTTGCAGTCTATACTCAAACATAAAAATCAAATATATATGAATCAGCTTCTTTCAGGCTTCTGCTTCATCCCAGTTCAACACAGCAGTTATTTTTACTGGATTCCTAAAATTGTCAATGCCAGTTTTAAGTTCTAGTAAGTGAATTCCATCATCGAAAGCATGCCTGAACAGCTAACAACTTTGTCATTAAGGAATCCTGTTGCAGGATTTGTATCTTTATGTGCCTCCTGAGTTGAAGTTTCTCTACGCCTTCAATGCAGAAAGCATTTTGTAAATTGTCATGGTATCACAAAGTCCCAGGGTCAAATTATGGTGCTTTCCTTTGCAGGGAGGGTGTGCATCTTGGTTTCAGTGACTTGCAGAGCTTCTTATGGTGCAATGCTTTATTTACTGTGAAAAACTTTATTGGAATTGGTTCCTGAGCAAAGAAGGCTGGCAAGGCTTTTCAGCTGCATGAAGCTAATGCAGATAAACCGCAGTAATTAGAACCATATTACAAATCCAGTTCAATTGTTACATGGTTAAATACTCCATGCTAATTAATACTGAATTCAGTGGGAAGTTTTACTGGGGAGCAGACTTTGGTAGTGATGCTCTTATGTGAAATAGGTACAGCATGACGCACTTGTGGAGAACATATCTGCTTTGTGCTTTCTGGGTGTTTGTGCCATTAAGCTACATTTGAAATGCTTTGCCTTCAGTGGCACAAAATTAAATAGTAACTTGCCATGGTTCAAAATAAGCTTTAAGGTTTTCCATTTTCAAGTGACTGTTCAATTTCTAAATACATTGCCATTGACATTGCATTTAGAATAGTTTGAATGAGGTTGCTTAATGTATTAAAAAGTACTTGTCATGTAGTCAGAAATGTTTATGGTGTCATAAAAGCTTTAGGACAAACACATCAAATAAATTGGTCCACTCTAAAGGCTCACTACAGATTTTTATGTAAGCCCAGGAAATATTTGAGGGCTTTATGATTTGTGTACGTTACAAGCCATGAAATCTGAAGTGAGGGGGTCTGACTTTCTTGCTTTTGTGTTTGTTTTTTTTTGTCCCTTTAAGAAAAATTCTGAGCTTTCTCCTACCAACAACAACAACAAAAAAAGAAAATGTGAACATAGGTCTAAAAGGGAAGAATGAGTAACTTAGGGCATCTCAAAGTGCTGTATTTCATAACAGTCTACTATGAGGAAAATGATAAAATCATACCTGAATCAAACATGAGTTTGTTTAGGGAAGCTTTGATTCATAGAAAACAAATCTGACTAAATTGGAAAATGCATTATTTTTTACCCGCTTTGTGTATCTCTGTATGCTTCTCCACTACAGTATAGCAACCTGTTCTGCATCTGAGCAGCAAAATGGAGTGGTCTCTAGTAACAAGAACTGTAGCAAGCAGCGTAAGAATCTTCTTAGATACTGAAAACAATGAATTATTACTGATGGATAATGTAACTTTTGTTGAATCTATGTACTGATGAAAATGACAGCGCTTGAAAGAAGTCCTTAAATGACCTGCCTCTTGAAGTAACTGTCTCTAAATCAGAGGCTGTGGTAAGGGAGTGGTGAGGTGAGGGACATACTGGAGGATGAGCAGTAGTAGCAGTGCTTGTAATGATATATCAGGTTATGGGGCATCAGAAGTAGGACTTTTCAGGAGATACTCCCTGAGGATTAAGTCATAGAGAAAATACATAGCTGTGTAGCCTTTTTTCAGTAGCATTTGTCTTCTGATTTAAAAAAAGCTTCTCCTGCATGTGATGTGATGTGATCCCTGTGTTTGTATAGAGGATCAGGACAAATTGACCACTCATCTGTAACTGTCCTTTTCCTCCTCAAATCTGAGGACACAGGAGTTGTAAGTGATCTCCGTCTTCTGAATGTGGCTGTTGCAGAATTGCTCCTCTCTGCCACCTACCTGGCAGAAGAGAAAGGAAGATAACAAAACGGTTGCCAAGGTCTGAGGGCAGCTATATGCCAGGATGGTCCTTCTTAGCCTGGTTTAATGTCCTCAGTGCATGAAGCTGGTGGGTGAGTCCTGGGAAGGCATGCAAGAGCGTGGGCTCTGTAATATGTAGGCAGTTCTTCTAGGAGAATAAATAGGTTTCTATCCTTAATAGCTCTTGTCTTGGCATGCCACTAACCTCATAAATTAGTCAGGTATTTACTGAAATAGCATAATGTGCCCTGTGACTACATAAATTCACACCTTTCTGCCAAGGACTTTGCATTAATGGAGAAGGATTGGTAGGAAAGAGCAGACAGACACAAATCTTGATGCAGCATTTCGGCTGCCTGTGGTTATGCTACCGGTAACCCTACAGCTGTAGTTGTGGGGCTGTGGTTCCTGCAGACACCCTGTCCACCCCTCCTGTCGTCCTGAGCGTTTCCGCAATGCGGGAGGAAGATGCGGCAAGCACCTACCTCTTTCAAAGCCCACATATTTCTTTGATGTGTTTGTTACTCCTCAGGGTTTTCTTCGGGAAGGAGAGCACAGAACATAATTTGTACTCATGAAGGCTAATTATAATTTTTCCTCTAAAGATCATTTCTTAGAGAGCTCTGTGTTCAAAGAATTGCTGCTAACTTGCCTCTAGGTTGCAGTTACGTTTAATGTCCAGGCAATGAAAGTCAAAATTTAGATTCTTTGGGCACCTGTTCCTGTTTGTGTTTATTAAATAACATACACTGGTGTCATGTCTTCATTAATGTTGTCAGGCACTTCAAAGCCATCTCTAATAAAACTGCATTAGTATAAGACCACATCAGAAAAAAAAGATGGTAAAATACCAGCACTTCTTAACAACCATTTTATTGATTAAACAGCACCATTTCAGTATGTGGAAAAATGAAATTGGTTCCAATTAGCTCACTACTTGGAGAGCAACTGCAGTAATATCCATGTCTTTTGACTTGCCTAAAAAATGACAGCAGACTGAGCAATTCAGAGTGTGTTACAAGTGAATTCTGTGGCATGGGAATGTGTTTGCTAGATTTGCACTGACTCAGGATCGTAACAAAGGAGTATGAGTGACCTAAGTACAGTCAGATGCGTAGTCCAGTGTTCAAGATCATAACAAAGGAGGAGTAGAAGTGACCTAAGTACAGTCTGATGCATAGTCCAGTGTTCCCCTCTAATGTATCATTTACTAGCTGTACTTGGTAGTTGAAACAAGGCTGGCGCATGATGCTGTAACATACTAGTGCTCCTCAGAACATCAGCTGCATGTACAAGCAATTTCAATGTCTATTTACTGCCAGACAGATAATTAAAATCATGAAAGGAATTCAGAGATTCTGGTTTTGACATCTACTGGTTTATTTTAGGGTCAGTAACTTGAGGTACTGTTGTTATTAAGCATTGTACAATTGGAAAATGGAGATGATTTCAAGTAGCCTTATAACCTCAGCAGAGAAAATATAAACTACTGAGGGGAGCTACTGTTACATTCTTCTGGCAACAGCAGTGTGTGAAGAAAAGCACACTGAAGTTAGGAGACTTGCTGCATCCTTAGGTGTAAACAGACAAACAAGATACCTTCCTGACTTAAAGGTTGTTTAAAGCAAAGGTAGCTAAATATTAGAGGAATTCACTGCAGTCCTAATACAGACTCTTATTGTTTTGTTTCTTGGTGTATGTAATTCAAGCATTCTCTAGCATTTATGTCTCTGCCTTTTCCTGACTGTTTCCATGCATGCATTGATTGACTCTGTTCTGTTCCTTACATTGTCTGCACATTCTTCATTCTGGGCCTTTGCTTTTGTAAGTTGTGTCCCTTGTGTAAACTTCCCTTTGTTAAACTGACCCTTCTGACTTCTCTTGACTTTGCAGCATTTGCTCACATTTCCCAGCTTTTTTTGCTTGCCTTTGCCTACATCGGTTTCTTATCCCTGTTTGATGTGGCTACACTTTAAAATAACTTAATTCTGTGAATATTTGGACAGTCAGTTTATAATAAAACATGTTAGGTAAAGCATACTATATTCAGAATATGCCAGTTCCCAGTTCTCTTGGAATTGGTTTTGATATGTTTTAAGGAGCAAGTGCCAAAACAGCTCTGGTGGTATCTCTGAAATGAAAGGTTTTCTGGTGAAATTTAGAGGGCCTTGTGCTTTTGAACTTCAGGTGCAGAGCTCATTTCAGTGTACCTGAGTCCCTTTGCGGCCTCCATTCAAATTCAGTAGCTTCATAGAATCATGTATGTGTTTGATACTCCTGGAAAATAGTGTGTCCTGAACTCTCTCATCTATTTCTGTAGGTAATATCTTCCTTGGACTAGTAATAGTTTCAGTATATTTCATATTTGTCAGTTGCTTAGAAAATAAAGCATAAGGGAAATGACACAGAATGAAATGCCTTTGACAGTGTGTGTGTTGTCAAACACTGTTTACCTTTTGGCTCTCTGACTTGGATGGACCTGCTGTCTGTGGTGAGCAGGAGATCTGAGCAGCTAGTGTAGCAGCTGATACAGTACATCAGACACAGTTCACTGTCTTACTGGGTTTTACAATGACAAGAGGGAAAAGTGGATGGAGTTCTTACATGGAAAATTATTTCATGCCTGTACACTTCTTGAATGACTTTGGAAACTGCACCAATATCAGAAGGATGCATACTCTTCTTGTAGCTTTGATTGTGATGATTGCATAGCCACAGATCCTGGTCAAAAGTAGAGGAGACCGGTTGATTGTAAAGATGGTTACTGACCAGGACGTGTACTAAATATATAATTCATCTTTGTGAAATACATATATAGAAGCTCATTGTAAAGGAACTATTGGCTGAAATGTCTCACTGAAGTGTGAGACTGATGGATTTGAAGCAGCAAGGTTTGCTGCCATCATCTGAAATTTATTTTTTTTCCTGGAAATCTGGTTGGTTTTTTTTTCTTTCCTAAATTTTGTTTCTCTCTTTTTGTTGCTGCTGCTGCTAAATTATAGCAGGAGAAGTGCCTGTATTCAGCTGCCAATTACGGATTTAATTCAGTTATTTGTTTCTCAGTAATCTGATTGCCATTAGTGCTAGTTCACTAATTGCCTGCTGTACTCTGTCAGTTTACTATAAAAGTAACATTCTGAGTATTCCAAAACCTAATAAAGAAATGATGGCAGCAGTCTGAATAGATGATGTATAGTAATTATGAACTGGTTTTAATTTTTTGATGAGTTAATCTCCAGACTCGTGGACAGTCAGCTCAGTTACCTCTCAGGCAGCACTGAAGTGAAGAAGTCTCTCACCAGTTAAAAACAGAATCCTGTGTTGTGTGAAGTCATTCTAGTTTTTAGAGGGATGTCATGCTAACAGTTCAGTCATTCCACAAATAATGGTGCCAGTACTCTCCTCAATGTACTCGGGGATAATTGAATTCTTGAGTTCAGGTGTTCGCTAAGGAGATGATTTGTGATTTTTAAAAGCATCCGTATAAATGTCTGTAGTAGCTCAGATTTGGAACACAGTGAGATGGACTTGTTTTTTCACATAGCCTAGGTTTAAGTTGATCGAAGGAAAGCTCTTGCTTTTATTGACTGTTCCCTAGTCTTAATCCTTGCAAAGGAAAGCGTGAAAATGTTAGTCTGTATAACCCTGTTGTTGTAACTCAGAGAAATATGCAGCTGGATTCTGTTCCTGTAGCAGGACGCTGGTATGGCTAGAAGATCCTTCCAAAATGTACACCTACATATTTTGTGGTCTCTTAAGATACGTTTGTATTTCTGAGTAAAATTAAATTGGGGTGCTTCCCAAATGACTGTATTTACTGGTCTGCTGCTAAACTGCCCCTCCAATGCAGTGGGTGGGAGAGCAACTATATTACATTGGGTAATAGACAGGCAAAAACACTTGTTTCCAGCATTCTGCTAAATTGAGACATTGGAGCAGGTGAACTTCTGTTTAGTGGCAAGGGAAGCTGCTGTAAAAGTAATGGTTGCTTTCCTGCTCTTCAGCCCAGCAGAATGACTGTAGATTCAAAATGCAGTTTTGACAGTCCCCGCTAGTGTCAGCTAAATGAAAATAAACTCTATTGTGAAAACCTGTTTTTTTTTATTGGCATTGCAGCAAAAACATGATGTGGGGGAAAAATAAAGAAGAACATCCCCCCATCCCCCCAGGCTTAAGATGAGGATGACACTGGGCTAGTGCTCTAGTGTCACTAGGAGTACATGGCTCAGTAGCAGACTGAGGTGTGCTGATGCTGAACTGTGAAGTGTGTGGATGGGGTCAACGTCTGGTAGTGATAACAGGCCAGTGCAGCCCTGTTCCTTTCTGTCCTGCACGGGCTAGAGGTGATGGGTGTGATGGTCATAAAGTGCCTGTTGGCTTCAGGAAATGAAAAGAGGTCTTTTTATAAATTGGCTAACCAGGCTGCCAAGAGAGAGGATGTGTTCACTGAGTCACTAGCAGAACAGGGCTGCTACCTTTTAATGCATTCTGTGGTGTAGGCAGTGAAACATCATGATAGGGTTTTTTGTCAGCAAGGGGACAGATTTTCAGTACTTCCAAATGCCTGTCTGAGGTTATTTGGATAATTTGGGGTTATTCTTTTCCAATGAAGGCTTTTAAAAATACTTGTCTTAAAAAGTGGCTTTTCTAAGTGGGAATAGCTACAAATTGAAATGCTGCAGATTGTAGCAGTTGGTGAGCTGTGTGCTGTACCAATAGCATCACAAAAAACAGCATTCCTAAAAAACACATTTTCCAAAAAGTAGAGACAGGTATAAATGGGCATATTGTGAGCAAGTAACACGAAACATTTTCCAGGGGGGAGTGGTCTAACTAGTTCTCTAACTTGGGAGAAAGATGTTACAGAAATAGAAATCCCTATTGTTCAGTGTGTGGGGTTTTGGCTTTTGGTTTTGAGGGTTGGTTTTTTTGTTTTTGTTTTTTTTTTAAATTTTTTTTTATTGCTAACATTCTCCAGCACTGAATTTCCCTTCCTTAGGCTCAGATTTAAGAAATGTGGACATCCCTTGGGCAGGAGAATAGGCAGCCAGCCATCTCTCATCAATGTGAAACTTTCTGACAAAGATTTGTTTGGGAACTAAAGAGAGGAAGAAAACAAAACAAAAGGAATTATTTTTAAACAATACCCCACACTTTTTGGCATCATTTGCACTCCCCCATGGAAAGTAAGCTGACCAACCACGAACTATGGAGATCTGAAGTGCCTCTGTACAGTATGTTGACAGATGTACTATGTGGTAGGTAGTGAAGATATTCCCAGCAAGGCTTTGGAGTGTACTGGGAGTGAATCCTAACTCAGATAATGAAAGCAGACAAGGTGGAATTGAGGTGATTGTCCTCCCTGATGGCATTGTTCAGTTTGCACTGATACGCTGCACTGTGCTTTAATGGATGTACAGCTGATGTGCTCCAGCCTCGAGATACCCCAGAGAAATACTCATTTGGGTTAAGTGAAATACAGAAAGGTGACTTGAGAAGTGTAGGCGCTGCTACTCTGGGTACTGGAGCAAATATGAAGAGTAGTAGGCCACTTTCAATGTTGGAGTTGTTGTAAATAACTAAAATGCAATCGTTTGAGTGTTTGGATGCTGATCTGATTACCTCTTTTCCCTGTGTTTATTGTCAGTGTTATGATGGAGCCTTGCATGCTGCTTATCTCTCAATTCATTTCTCTTAGGAAATAAATCTGAGTCATTATTCTAAATTACTTCTAAGTGCTATTTCAGTCTAATTAGATTTATAACAAAATGGATCCCAGAAACATAATTTTGCATAAATAAAAGCATTTCTCTTGCTCTTTCCTGTCTACTATCTTCTATCTTGTAGTGGTTCCGAAAACAGTTTGATCCGGTTAATTGTAATGTGCTTCAGGAGGTCATACAAAAGAAGCATGGAAGGTTTTTCCTGATTATTATTACTGTTACTAAAAGTGCTGAAGCTCTAGGTTTCTTCTTACATGCCCTGTATCTTGTAGAGACACAAAACATGTTTAAACATGCTTGCAGTTTTGTTAGTGGCTCCTTTTCATACCAATACATTTGCTACCTGCCACAAAAGCATGTGGGTTTGAAGGGGGTGCTGGAAAATGGAAGATGCTGATGAGTACTGGTTATTGACCTGGGGAAGGGGGATGCTGATTGCTCTTCTAGCTCTTATTTTGACCAACTTCATTATTCAGTTGACCTCTGTATGGCTCAGTGCCCTCATCTGGAAGGAGAGACTTTTTGTACTTTCATTCCCTGACTGTGTTTTTTTTTCTCCTTTAGAAATGATGGCGTTTTTAGAATCAGAGGCACTGTTGAAGTATATACTTTGTCTCAATTGTGCTAATGTTGGCAGAGACAATAAAGTTGTGGTCCCTTCACAAGTTAGCTCAGTCACAGCTATTATTTGTGTGCAGGCCTTCAATGCACAGCAACTAGGAAGACTCTCACTCTCCTGTTGCTGCTTTACTCTGCTGTCAGTGTTGGGTGTTACTGCCATCGTTTAGTGATTCATGTCCAGACAAATCATGTGATAACATATTTCTGGTAGTTTTAGTAGGTGATAATGTTGAAGAATTTGAGTAGGTAGAAGATAAACAGAATTTGAAAAACACAGTCACCATATGTTCTACAAAAAAAAAAAAGTCATAACCATGTAAAATTTAAGAGAGTTTTAGTACCTGAGACAAAGCTTGTAATAATTGATAGATTTCTTTCAGCTGGTTTATTTTATATTCTAACTGCAGAAATATGTGCTTATGTATAGCATGTATTCAGGGTCAGCCCTTGCCAGGATAGTTTTTCAAACAGTCTTCTATTTCTCTTAAACCTTATGGTATGTACAAGTGAAAAGAATGCATCCACAAATGCCAGATTCAAGTGTTGCACACAGCTTTCACTTAACTAGGGTAGATTTTTATTTTGCAGGTCAAAGTTTAATAGACAAAAGATTTGGAGGGGGGAGCTTTGGAAAAAGTTACAAAGTGGACATGGCCTGTTTTGTTATAGGCATGGGAAATTTCCCTCTTGTGCCTTTATCTTCATTTGTGTAGTGGGTTGTAAAAGGTCATCCCCCTTTGATAAAGAATAATTATTTATAATTCCTAATGCTAAATTCCATTCAGTGTTTGAAAAATACTAGTTTTCTTGATACAACTGTGATTCTAAAATACTCACTATTTAAAGTGAATCCCTTTTTGTATGTATTAGATGTAAATATTTTTCTAAACAGCTTTTTAAGTGTATCATGAAAGTTTATGATACCATAATGATTATGTAGGTATACATAAGAATTTACTCACCTTTTACATCTCTGTTTGGGCTTTGTAACCTTTGTCTTGAGACTCTGACTTTGTGTTAGAATCTGTTGTTTCTCACTTGGTAAGGTTTTCCTGGAAGCTGGCATATGGAAGGGACATAAACCCAGATGTTCTCTGAGTTTCTGGGCTCTGTATGTGTGAGAGGTTCTGGCTTTTTACCTTTAAAGCTTCCACTGACTCCTGTGGCATTGTAGTTTCACTCTTGGATGTGGCCTGGACATCAGTGAATCTGTATACCAGGATAGGCAGTTTTCGATGTCACTGGCTTGTATGCACAGATGCTGCTTAAATCAGTGGCTTTTGGATAAAAATGTAGTTTTGCTTTCTTAATAAAGCACTTACTAGTTCTCGTATAACTGCTGCATGCCTTTGTTGTTTTTTTTTCAGCTTCTTTACAGTCTGTCTCAGTGCTGCTGTAAGCTCCTTTTGAGGAGTAGCTTGCAGGTCCCCTCCTTTGTGCCATTTTGCATCCCCTGGTTTCCTCCTTTCCCGAAGAGGTGCCAGCCATGGATGAGTGGCTCAGACAAGCCTGTAAATTGCTTTTCCAGTTTCATTCTCAGCATAAAAGAAGGGTGTAACTTAAACCAGGAGTTACCATTTATGTTTTCCAGCTGCCCTGGAGCATTGTGCCTCTCCCTGGTCTCCAACTTTTTTCCTACTGTTGGAAATCTTTTCCACTTGCTGCAGCTAGCTCCAGCCCATTGATTTTATTTATTTTTTTAGTAACAGTCTGTTTCTCTACTCTTTGAATTTTCTGATATTTCTGATACCATGATACTACCTATTTCCCATGCCGCTGTGAACCATGGAATACCTCTAACCCTGTTCTATCTTCCCTCTCTGTGCAAGAGCAGCTTCCCTGCTATAGAAAGTTCTTTGTTCGCTTCTTTAATAGATTCTTATGTTGTTGAAAATTTGTAATGTGTTAACAGATGGCTGGAGGCATGAAGTCCAAAACCAGATTTGGTAATAAAATAAGCCTATGTCAGCAGTAAAACATTAATGTATTTAGCATTAATTTTCTCCTTGAAAGGTATGGTTGCCTGATGAAGCCTCTTCTATCAGCCAGTAGAGCTGAAAGACAATATGTTTCCTACTATGGTGAAGAATAGATTGAATTGCAGACTGTTGTGTTGATTTTCTGATTGTCTGATGAGAATGTATATCCATTGTCTGAGTAATTAAAAGTAAACTTACATTCAAGGAATTCATACATGGAGTGTGTCAGAAGCATAAATTGTCTTCCATGTGTGTTGCTATTTAGTCTGCACGTGTGTTTCTTTAGGACTTAATGCTGCAGAAAACTTCAGTCTGACCTGCTAAGCCTGTTGTGAATGTTTTAGTGTTCCATGATGTATGTGTGCTAGTGGTTACAGGATGTCACAGTTTGTCCCCAGTAGGATGATACTTAGCTAACATTGGCTTCCACAGAACCACAGGAAAATAGATAATGACTGCAGTCGTTGCTCAGTGACTTGTTTTGCCTTAGGTTACTCATGCCCAGATTTCTTGTATGTATACACACATATGTATAAAATGCTCAGCAGCGCTTCACTTTTGTATTCACTGTGATCATCAGCAGTAAAACAGAGCAAAGATAGAAGGAAGGAATAAAAACTATTGCATTCAATGTAACCAGGTAAATGAATGGCACTTCTGATTCTTAGAAATCATGTGTATACACCAGTTACATGCATGTATAATACAGTGTTTGCTAAAAAAACCCAAACATCAGTATTGTTGTATCAATTCTGATTTAAAAAAGGACCCTAGTCAAATTCTTTTGCTCCTTTACTTTCTAAAGAGAGTCAGTCAGAGGCTCTGAGGTATCACCCAGCTATTTGGTCATCTCACCAAACTGGGGCAGTAAGAAGTACCTACAAACATGCATTGCAGGAGAGAAAGAGGTCTGTAAGTTTTATGGTACATCCCTGAGATCTCGCTTCCCCAAGAGACAGTCCATAGATGCAAAACAAATTGACTCCCTTCAGCTCCTACAGAGTCTCCTAAAGGACTAAGGGAACAAAAATGTGGTAGTTGTAAGGCTTTTTACCATCCCCTGTTCACATCTGGAACCAATAATCTATAATATGGGAGCAAAGGCAGAAACAATGAAAGAAGTCTCCAACCTGCGGTACTCTCCTGGGAGGTAATTTTGAGTTTGGAACATACTCAGAGAAGTGCTTGGCAGAGGAACTAAGGACCATTGGAAGAAGTTTTATGTTGTGTCTCTTGAAACAGAAATAAATTTAATGCACTTAAATTATCCCTTCAGACCTCGGGCTGTATGTTACTATGTAATTATTTTCTTTTTTCTTCTCTCTTTTTCTGCTGTCTGAATTGCCAGAGATTCCAACTAGGTATATGAGATTTGTTCTTGTACAGCACTGGTTCATATCCTTGGATTGATATAAATATTTAACATATGAGGTCCACAGGCTTTTTTTCATAAGAGATTATAGAAACTGAAGAAGTGGATGTAATAGAAAATACTTGAACGTGTTTCATTTGAGAGACTTTACAAAAGTTGTTTAAATTCTTTGTCGTGTTTTGGTTAGTTTTGTCAGGTCACTCATGCAAACCATTTAATGTTTGGGCTTAAATGAGAAGAGCTTTGATTTCAGTAGGAGAAAGCAAAGTATCTTCAGTCTAGAAGCAGGTAAGCTGATCTCAAGGCCCCCTAATAGGGTGTATAATGGGTGGAATTACAGCTAGCAGCTACACCAGTCTGTGGTGTGGGAGGGTTGGAACAGTAGCTTTGCCAAGCACAACTTCAGCTGAAACAGTGCTAATTCTGCTGTGGCAGGGAGTCAGTGCAGTCTGATATTTGAATCGATTGTTACAAGGTATTAAATGTTCATGTATTGAGAACATTATTTCCAGTGGAATTGAAACAGGTCCTTTAGAACCCTTGGCAACCCCCAAAAAGTGGCTATCCAGAAGATAAACAATTGAGAAATCTTTCTTACAGTACAGAGTGTAATAGTAAGGCATCTGATAATGAAGGGAAAGAATATCCTCTAGATAATCTTCTCTCTTCTGGTAGTGTGTGCATGGCATCTTATAACAGACTGTGAATGATGCTGGGACAGCCAAGTGTTCTCTCCTTCTGCAGGGAGTATCTGATTAGTTGTTACAATATTAGTGGTGGTAGCCACCAAAAATGTGGGAACTGCCTTTCCTAATTATCCCTGCTCTTTCTAAGACTTCATGCTTCAGAAGTTTTTGTGTTCAGAAGCCCTTTGAGGAGGAGGAAAGTCTTGCAAGTTGTTTTCTATGACTGATTCTAGGCTTCCAAATTGAATATTTGTTAGAGTTATGTTTTGCTGTTGTGCCTAGAGTTCACAGCCAAGATCAAAGGCTTATTAAGCTCTGCCATTTTTAGTCTCCCCCACTGAAAAAAAGGATCTTTTATACTCAACAGGCATAGGTAGGAGGCAGGTGGAGAAACAGAAGCAGAGATCCAAACTCATGCAGCCAAACATAGCATGAGAGGCAGGTGTGTTTGTAGCACCAGTGAGGGTTTCTTTCATGAAGGTAAGTCATATTAATTCTAATAAGGAGTGAGAAAACATTTTCCAATGAATGCATGTCTTTGAATTGATACATTTCTTATGATACTGATGAACCTAAACTTGATGGATTTGTGGAAAGTTATTGGAGTAAGAATACCTTTGAAATTCTTGATTTACTTTGTGTTTTCTTTCTTGGTTTGTGTTTTTAATTCTACTTAGTATTCTTGTTTAAGATCTTGGTTCTGTATATCCTAAGATGACAAGAATGTTTTCAGGCAGCCATGTAAATTGCAAACAAATGTGTTGCATTTATGCATGTACTGAAATGTCAGGTACTTCATTTCTTAGGCTCAGTATTAAAAATTACTATATGCCAGATCCTCCAGATCAATAATATTTTTGTCGTGGTCTGATTGGAGCCAGAACATGAGAGATGCAAGATTTTTGGGTAGAAGACAGGAGATAGCCAAGAGTGGGGTCAATCCTGATAAGTATGAAGACTTCTCATCATGGCACTCAGGTCTCATCAGCTTCAAGCAGCATGGATCACAATTGCATGTAGTAGAATATTTACAAGTGCTAGGCTTCTCCTTCCCTCTTGGTTTTAAAACCCTTATTCAAAAGATCCATCATTGCCTTTCTTCTGCCATGGTTATTGATCTTATAAAAATGGTGACAAGCCACTTGCAGTGAAGGAAGCTTGGTTCTGTTTGTGGATAGGTAGGTAATGTTTTGGGACATACTAGTTTCCTGAAAGAATTTTCACTGGGCAAAGCAAGTATGTTTGAGAGTGCTGTTGGATTTGGTACACTAGTATGACTAGAACAAGTTTCAATCAGTTGGCACTCCAAGCCCTGCCTTGTTTCATTCTTAGTCATCAGCCAGCCAGTATGGATGGTGGAGGCTGTTAGCCTGTCTCAGGATTTTCTTACTCTGTCAGTGCCTTGGTATTTTGATTTTGTGAGGTCTAGAGGTTTCCCAGAATGCAGTATTCCAAGAAAGGAGAAAGACCCTTTGTTGAACCTGACAGTTGAACTTTGGGTGATTCTGTCAGATAATGTCTTTTAGGAGCTATCAGATAGTATCTTTTAGGAGCTCATTAATCTTTCAAATTCTAACCTTTGTATAACAAAAACTGCAATGTTAGCCAGGAAGATAACAAGCCAGCAATTACATTTGGCAGCCATAGCACCTGTCTTTGGCCACAGCCATACACAAATTTAAAGAGCCTCAGAGGTTTTATTCTTAGATCTCCAGTTAGACTAGAGGCAGACTAAAATTTGTCTGGGTTTAAGATGTAGATAAGGATTGGGAAAAGTCATATGAAGAAAACAAGAAAAGCAGTAAACTCTATTCTTTATTTTTCAGCAACGCTTCTTAATGAAAAATCAGGTCTTTCCTAGTCTCTTCTGGCTTTGAAATTTGAAGTTCCAGAAAGCAAGAGTGTGTTTGAATGTTTTTGTAGGAGAAAACAGACAGATGAAGACTCTATTCCAGTGGCTAGAATTTTTTGCTTTTTAGTAGTTGCTCCATGTGTTAATGGATGGGAAACCTGGGATGGGGGAAGAGACTGTGAAATATACACATGCAGAGCTCTTTGAGCAAGAGATGGGGTTTTGAGGGGTTTAGTTTTTGTTTTTGTTTTGGAGGTGTTTGTGGGTTTTTTATTAGGGGGTTTTTTTTTTGGTGTGTGGGTGTTTGGGGTTTTTTTAGGTGGGCTTTTTTTTTTTTATTGGTAGTTGTTGGTTTGGGTGTCTTTGAGAATGATCTCCAAGGCTTCAAATGATAAAGACCAGTATTCAGAATCATTGTAGAAGTACATAAAGGGTCAGTCAGCTCCCACTTATTTAACTATTGTGCAGTCTCACAGGCTTTGTCTATACTACAAAGATGAAAAGGGGTTGAGAAAGTAATAAGCATGCAAACTGAATAAACAATCCACAGCAGCAAATATTCTAAGAGTTACAAGATGTTGTCTTTTCATGTGGCTTATGAAGATAGGTTAGGCCACAGACCTTCTGTCTCTCTCCTGGGGATAAGGAAAGAGGGAACATTGCTTCCCTTTGGATTGAATTTGTCCATCTCCAGAACTCATTGTCACTTAGTATTATTTTTGGTATCATATTATTGTAGACTGAAGAATCTCCCTTCAACCAGAGAAGAGTTCACTCTGACCCGTTAATGGAAAAGATGAGGTCTTAAGTTGACTGAGAGACCCAGGTCTTTTCTTGCTGACTGCATTGTGACTGGAAACACAATAAAGGGAATCTAACTGTGTGCACATTGCACGTTGTACAATGTACATTGGACTAGCTATAGCACGTAGTAGAGTAAAATAATATATAGAAGGGGTAGAGGATTTGCCTGCATGGTGTTTTAAAAGTGTATTAGTGTAAGAACTGATTTTCCTAATACTTGGCACTCTCAGCTTTTTTAGTATTTTTTTAAATACCAAATTCACCATGGACTTAAATAATTAGAACACAAAGAAATTATAATATTCTTCCCCCTTTTTCTTGCCTTGTTTCCCTGCATCTTTTCCTTTCTCTTCCTCCCTCATTTTTGAAACAAAGAGATTAAGTACCAAAACTCCATTAGTACAACATTGCAGCTGAGAATGAAATTGTCAGGATGGCTGCTTATGGTTCCCACAACAATTATAACTAGGCTAAATTGCACATACGTATTAAGACATAAAACATAGAATATAGCAATATGAAATATTCCTTATAACACATTATGCATGGTGTGGGAGACATCACTTTGAAAATCTTGACTTCTGTGTTTTTAAAATCTCTTTTGAAATGTAACATTAATGTATTTCCCTTTTGCATGTACATTTTTTTTCTGTGCCCACTAATGATAAAAATCAGGTCATGAGTGCCATCTTGCTATCCCTGTGGATAGCAACAAGTCCTTCTCTGTCATTTTAATGTTTTTGCAATGAAAACTGATACAAGAAGAAATAAATAACATCATGCAGTGAAGTGAAAAGTGCAGAGCAGTGAGCTCCTGTTATGGCCACATTACATCTCAGTAAGTTCCACATGATCTCTGATAAATGTTTTTAGAAAACCAGATTTAAATATTACTTTCTTGGCTCACAGACACATGTAAAGGGATACTTCAATTAAATTTCTATTCTGCTGACTGCTAAGTGTCCCACTGTTTTGCAATCGAGCCAACCTTTGGTTCTTGTCCATAAAGTTAACACTTCCCATGCCAAGGCTACACCTTGTAGATGTCAGGGGGTTACTAAACCCCTGAACCAGACAGAAGTAAACTCAGTGATTGCTGAAGTTAACTTCAGCAAGGTGCAGTGGCAGCATAGCAAGCCTTGCTCTGTTCTCTGATCCGGTAGTGGGACTTGTGGGCTGTCATGTCCTTTTAGCCTGCTTCCAGTCTCATCCTTCCTTTATCCTGTTCGATTTGATTCAGATGTTTGAATGTTTTAGCTGTCAGCCAAGTGAAGGCTTTCATATGTAACTTACAGGGCCAGGAAGATTGACCTGAAACTGGTCATGCAAGGGTCTGATTATTTCTGCTCAGTTGAAGAAGATAGCTCTGTTTTTAGAGTCAGCATTACTGTAGTGCTTCAGACTTTCTACCATCATGCTGCTCTTGTGGCTCTTGTTAAAATCAAGAGGAGTTTGTATGGAGTAGCAGGATGATTTGTAATCAACAGAAGGTGTTGCATTTACAATGATTTTGTTTCATTTGCTATAATTGCCATTGAAGAGCATAAATCCTGTTTAGTTGTGCCTTATATGATCAGATGCTGGAATTTTCCTAAAAGTCTGTCATATTTTGGTGTGCACCTTGCCTTGGAGGTTAGTGAATGTTTGCATCTTCATTATGCTACATTTTCATAGAATAACAGAATGGTTTGGGTTGCAAGGGACCTTTAAAGGACATCTAGGCCACCCCCCCTGCAGTGAGCAGGGACATCTTCAACTAGATCAGGTTGCTCAGAGCCCTATCCAACCTGACCTACAATGGTGCCAGGGATGGAGCTTTTACAGCTTCTGTGGGTAACCTGGGCCAGTTTTGAGCAACTGCAGTTTAGCATTGATTAATAGATTGCTGGTAGAACTTTTGCAGTTTTAATAGAGATTTGGTTTTGTCCCTAAACATAGATACCACATTCCTGTCTCATTGTGTCTGGTGGACTTGTTTCCTATGTTTTGGTAGCTCCATGCAGCTCCTGTCAAAATGTGGAGGATGCTTGATGAACACAGATTAAAAAATATTTCCCTCATCAAAGATGCTGCAATCTATTTCATTTTGTAATTCTAGGTGAAATGACAGGTTAGATTTTTTTTTTCAAAAGCATGGGCATTGTCTGAGCTATTTGAAAAGCAGCTACAGCTTCTCATGGTTTCATAGGTGTTTCTTTGCAGCTGCTGATAATCTTGCATTGGTGCTGGAAGAGGTACTGTGAGCTCTGACAGCCACGACTTCAAGACTCATTGCTTATAGGTCAAGATGAAGTTGACTGTTAGTAAAGCCAAATAATTATGGTCATATACTAGCAGAGAGGTCCTAACTTGTATGTTTGTTTTCTGTGAGCTAGCTAACTCAGCAGCTCTATTCAGAAGAATCAAGATTCAGAAGAGAGGTAGAAAGAGTGAGGAAATATTTCTGTTCTTTGGGGTGTTAGCAATTTAGTTATTCTCTTGACACTAAAAGTATCCCTTAGATGTTACACTTAGCAGGGTTGTAGGCTTGAGGTGGGTTCAGAGCTCCATGAGTGCAGGACTTTCTGAGGATCAGGGCTTTTCTGGCACAATTCTCAACTTGAAACAAATCTAGCTTTGCTGGTGGTGTTTAGATGAGCCTTTAATATATTAAGATTGCATGGTGAGTTTCTGGTGGGCCTGTTCTTGATCCTTCCCTAAACTATGGAAACTTCCTAAAGATAAATTACGTAGATATTTAGAAGACATATTTAGTCACAAAGAGTGATTCCTTATGGTAAGAAAAGTTTTGGTATTCTAGACTGGGATTTTTTCACTCCTATATTGGGGTGAAAGATTTCATTCCATCATATGGATTTGTTTGAAAGTCCAGTGATTGTCCAGCAGAATTGCTAGTGTATGATTATTTATACTTACTCCTGCTGGTATCTGCTAAAACTTGGAATATCTGTAAGCTTGCTTGTAGTTAGCTTCTGTTTGAAACTGTGATTCTTCCCTTTTCCCCTGCTCTGTTTCGAATTGTACAGTAAATAGAGGTCTTAAATCAATATTCAATCAGAAGATTTGTTTTGCTCTTGAGTGCGTCATAAATTAAGCAGAACATTCAGTGAGCCAGTTTTACTTCTTTTATTGTCTTCTGCAGGAACTTCTCAGGCAGATAATATTTAATGTCAGAAGGAAAGACAAGATCATAAATTCTTGCCGTTGCACTTTGACATGTTACAATAAAACACATCAAGGATAAGGTCTTTTTTGTGAGGAAGGGTGATTTGCAAGAAGGATCCCAGTTCCTTGGAACTGGATTGAAGTGACAGGAGTGGTTATTGACTTGCCCTCTCTTGTAGTTGTGTCATGTTTTATCAGCCTTTGAAAATGTTGCAGTATCAGAATAAGTCCTGAGGCTCCAAGAGCATAGCATGACACACTAAGAGGTTATTGACCAAACAGACTTGGTGTTTTACACCAAATGTTGGGTTTAGTTCTTGGAAGGGGAAAGTCAGCCTGTGGACTTAAAATATGATGAAATAGGTGGAAAATATTTCATTCACATGTAGACTTTTGAATATGTTTGGAGGGAGGGTAAAGTCACAGAATTATGTGTTTGAATACCACAAAAATACTCAGAACTAGCCAATATGAAATTTGAGTTAAAGAATTTAGAGCAACTGAAGTTCTCAGAACTGATTAATATGTGAAATCTTAGAGCTACTTTCTTGAATTTTTATGAAAGCTTTTTGTTTTCCCCAAAATTAGTAAATGAAGGTCCTTTTTAACAGTCCTGTTTAAGGTCTGGACCGGCAGCCAAGCCTGGAAATACATCTTTACTTTGAAGAATCTGTGGCCTAGAGCTTTCTCCGATACATATTGATTTGTCATAGTCAGTAAAGTCCTTCCACCTCCATTTTTCTTCTTCAAATTTCATAAAATATATTCTCCTCTACCATTTCAGTGTTGTGCTTTATAATCCTGTTTTTGTTTGCTCTCTGATACTGAGCACAGCGATGGAAAAATGGGATGATATGACCATTCTGCAATGAAAATCAAATCTGTGATGGGCTATGGAACTTCAGTCCCACACTGCTCCCCTGTAATTTAAATCTCAGTATTTTTAGGTCATTGATGTAGTTAGTGGTTTCTAGTGCCAAGTAAGACAGATTGTTTCACAGCAGGTAAACACAATTTTGGATATTAGAGAAGTTTTCTTAAAATCATATTTGAACTTACGGAGACTTCAGTCTGTATAACAAGATTTAAAATACACCAAAAAAACCCTCACTTTGTCTGATTTGTTTTTTTGAATGCCCCTTTTGATGATATATTTCTAGTTTAAATTTAATAGGCCCTATTCCCTGGAGACACTTGCTTCAATATTGGTTTTTTTGCTGTGTATTCATTGCTCTTTTTTATTAGTTGGTGTGTGATGAAGCTTTCTGGCTGAGTCTGTGGGGAGTGGCCAGTCACATTTTGAACAAGGCTTGCTTAGCACTCTCTCATACCCATGTCATAATTCCTTCCCTGAAAAAAAACCCACAAACAGACAGCAAAACACTTCTTCTGCCTTTTCTTGTGTTCACAGTATCACATAGAGCCTGGAATTACCCACTGGAAAAGGCAAACATAATGTAGAAACCACAGGGTGTCTGGCAAGATAATTTCAGAGGCCAAAGCTGCAAATCTCTCAACTGGCACTACCAGATCTGTAAACCTGGGTTTCTGCCTTTTCTCTTTTGATAATTGTAACAGCATTTGAAGAGGATTTCTTCCTTTTCCTGGCCATGAGGGTGACATATAAAATGGGTATTTTAGAGTTGGGTTGTTTTCATTTCTTTGTTTCTTCAGGAACTGATTGCAATGTGTAGTGTATTGTACTGATGCTGCTAATGAGGAAATGTGATGTATATCAGTACATATCTTAATAAGGGTTTTAACATAAGGGGATACTCTTAACAAAATTTTTAGAGATGGCAAGGGAATTGTCAAAAGATAGAAATGTTGATTTCTTTGTTATTTTTACAAGTGAGCATAAGCTGAGGGTATTTGGCACTTAAGTGCTTGGAGCATTGTGCAGAAATCTGTAATGGTTTCCGTGGGTTTTATAACATGCGTTTTATCATGAGGCTCTTTAACTTCTAATTTATACTTGTAACTGGCATCTTTCTTTTGTTTTCTTTTTAACCATGGTAATATAGAGCATGGAGTATTTGTAAGTCCATAAAGACAAATTAATAAAATATTAAAAATCATAAAATAATATTGTCCTGGGAACTCTCAGAGGGTCCAGCCTTTGCTAGAGGAAACTCAAACTGTAACTATTCCAATTGGTTGGTATATGAGCTTGGAAATGTTGATAGCATTTGTCTTTGAATATGGAGAATATAATTGCAGAGTTTCAGGCAGCAAAATTAAGTGGGGAAGGGGGTATCTTACAGTGCGTGGTGGTTTTTGGTTTTGGTGGGTTGGCCTTTTTTNTTTTTCCCTTTGGGCTTTTTTTTTTTTTTTTTTTTTTTTAACCTTACACAGATTTATAGCTTTTTATTTCTATTTTTTTTCTGGAATGAAGAATTTTTCTTTAGCTGCAGGCTATTTTAGTTTCAGAAAATGTTGTTCAGGAAAACAAGACTAGCTCTTACATTTAATTCCAGTAATCAGAAGAGACTTTTGGAGAGAAATAATGTAGGGCTTTTTTCTTTTAATTCTTTTGTGAAAGCTTTTTGCTGTTTTGCAGTCAGTGTTTGTCTGCCAAGGCAATTCTAGTTGTTAAGCACAGGTTTGTTTCATCAGCATAATGCTGCTTTGATATTAGCAATTATTTTCTTTCAGGGTTTGCCAGTTAAGCTAGTGCTAGTGAAAATACACCTAATTTGTCAAGAAATGGCAGGATGAAATATAAGGGCTATTATATAAATTGGGAAAGAAAAAAAAATCAGGAAAAGCATATGAAACTGAGATACTTGGTTCATTCCTGTGGCATTTTCTTTCTGGTTTGCCTCCATCCACTGGTGATAATGGAAGAACTGGTCCTAAGTTATGGGTTGCCCATGACCTGAGTATTTTGTATTTAAAAATCCTGCTTTGGGAAAAGCTGCCCAGAAAGTTTTGTGCATATAATTGTGGTGTCTTGTATGTTTTGGTTTATTTTTGTTTCTTTTTAGGGTTTGGATTTGTTGGTGGTTGGTAGTTTGTTTCTTTCCTCATTGGACTGATTTGTGTTTGGGACAGTTGGTTACTAGTGAATGAGAGGCGTGATGGCTTAGCTAGCTGCTTGTTCATTATCTGCAGGCTCCTTAGACTGAATTCTTCAAAGGCATGTGTGCACAAAATGGAGATGTGAGGGGCTTGGGTTTTCTAGTAAAGTGTTTAAAGCTTTAGAAGGAACTGAGTAAAGAAGTAGATTATGTTGATTTTAACAGTTCCTTTGTGTAAGGCAAGATGGACTTAATCTGTGGTTACCAGAGAGAATAGTAATGTTAAAGGGAAGACATTGAAGGAAGAAAGAGTAGGGGTAGCTTGACTTAGAGGAGCAAAAACTGTTGCAAGAAATTCTGAGTTAGACTAAATGGCCTCCCAGAGAAGGGCCATGAGGATGATGAGAGGCTGGAGCACCTCTTCTGTGATGACAGGTTGAGAGCTGGGATTATTCAGTCTGGAGAAGAGAAGGCTTAGAGCAGACCTTCTTGGGGCCTTCCAGTATCTGCAGGGGCTACAAGAGGGCTGGGGAAGGACTGTTTAGGATGTCAGGTAGTGATAGGACTAGGGGGAATGGATCCAAGCTTGAGGAGGGGAGATTTAGGTTGCATGTCAGGAAGAAGTTCTTCACCATGAGAATGGTGAGCCACTGTGCCAGGTTGCCCAGAGAGGTGGTGGCAGCTCCATCCCTGACAGTTTTGCAGGCCAGGCTAGATGGGGCTGTGAGCAAGCTGCTCTAGTGGGAGGCATCCCTGCCCATGGCATGGGAATTGGAACTAGATGATCTTTAAGGTGACAACTCCCAGACTCTGCAGTAGCTCTGATTGCCCTCAGCGCTGCTGAGACCCCTCTGTGGGGAGCCCAAGCTCATTGATGCTGTGGTGTTGATCAGTGTTTCATGCTGATGTTATTCCTCCTGGGATATTTTTATGATGTGCACTGTCTTTCAGCTGGTTTTAGTGTTTGGAAGAACAGAGCTCCTCAAGTGCATTCACCACAGTGCATCACTGGGTGGAGGAACATATTTCTCCACAGGGTGAAGTCTTGATGGGGAAGAGCCTGAGAGAGATGCAAGGAAATGTTGAAGAAGACTGTCAGTTGATACAAATTAGAGCTAGATGTAGAAAGTTACAAAAATAGTGTATACCTATGTTAAAAGGAATTGTCTTTAAACCTAACAGCAAGTAATGAGGTGATGTGCAGTTATTTCCCACAGGAGGAGAGAACTATTGAGAAATCAGGAAAGCTCTTTAAAGTAAAGAACAGCTGTTGGCACTGAAGGAAAAATGTGCTAAACATTTGATCTATACAGTGTGGCAAAGGAGAAGGTGTTTTGGCACTGCAGTGAGGTTCTGGAACATCCTTCCAGTAACTAGAGCATCCTCCCTAGATGCCTTTTCTAATCTTAACAGAAAGCTATCAGTCTCTAAAAGGGATTTTGTGATAGAATTAGAGAAATAGACCTGATTATCTAGAAAGATGAGTTTCAGTCCTCCTTTCCCTTTGAATTGTGTATTTGCTTGTGTTGGCTGTTTTCATTACGAAATTTGAGGTGTTATAATGGTATTGTAAAAAGAGTTATGTGGTTTGAAAGGATATCTGGGAACTGTGGTGTCTGTGATGGGAGTCACAGGAGCTATGCTGTGTTCTGCTACCTAACAGTGAGACCAGTTAGTTTAATGACTTTGATTTTAGGGAAATTTGTCAGGTTTATGCCTGGGAATGAGACACAATTTGGCATATGTGTTTGAAATGCACGAGGTGGTGTTGAAGGCTGGGCTGAAGCAAACAACTCATTCCAAAGATGCTGATTTTGTACATCTGATTAGCTTGTTAAAAGTTTGGATGTTACTTGGTCCCTAGTATAGTCAGATGCTAGGAGACTTATGTGATTGGCATTTATTAGCCAGATCACTCTGAGCCTCATATTTTCATGCTAATCCTGGAAGACTTCAAATGGTCATCGTGACAGATACAAGAGCATTTTTTTTGAGCCTTTTCCTAAGTATTAAAGCAATAACAGGCTCTCTCTGTAGACCGTCTATATTTATTTTCCTGGGTAAAGCTTCTAGCTTTACAGAAATGTAACAAGCTAGAGGGAACATCATCACTATTGCTTGGCTGAAGATGATGGCATTGACATGAGGTCTTCTGACAGGGGATTAAAGTGTAAACTATTGGTGGCAATCTGCTAGGAACAAGAGGATCCTTTTGAAAAGTAGGAGCCAAGTGTAAACCGCAAAAATTTGCTTTGTTTCTGGGCTTTTTCTGTTTTGGTTGTTAGACTGTTCTCATCCCTGCTGTAATATGTAAATACTGGATTTCATGTGCAGGTTGGGAGGGAGAGCCAGTGAGATTCCAAGGTAGAGGCTTCAGCAGGGATGCTGCTCCTCATATCATCTATCTCTTTGCCTCTTTTAAAGTATATTGCATAGGATCTGTAATCTGATGCAATATATTCCAGTCTGCCTTATTTTCATCAAATTTGACCACCATTGCCACTGGTGGTTGTTTGCTGGCCTGCTTAAGCTGGGTCAGTGGCCTCTGTGCTGTTGCTTGTTCACAGATACCCATGCTTTTTTAATTCCTGGGGGGAAAAAAAAACGTGTCTGCTGACAGTCTTTCCTAAAGTGCCAACAATAAATGAGTCTAAATAACCTTTTACCCACAAAGATCTGTGGCAGGTAGGAGCAGAAAATACAGGCAATCACAGTATCTGTCTTTGTAGTGTTAACAGAGATGAGACAAAGACAAAAGTAGGTGGGAAATAAGGCTTCAAACATTTCCTTCTAGTTTTCCCCCCTTGTTTTCTAAGGTTTTAGTCTTCAGTCTTTTAAGAACCAGTGAATTTGTAGGATCCCGTGGATTTCATAGCCTAAATTTTTATTTTACTTATAGTATTTTGCATAGTGAAGCATTTTGGTGTGAGAGCTGGCATGGCTTATTATCCTGTTATGCTAATATGCAGCAGCTAACTTGGCTTCCAGGTGTAGTTCTGTGAGAAATCTGGGAAAGCACAGTGCTACTTTTCTAATGATGTAGGTCTTGAAGACCAGGACTGACAAGTAAGTAGTACTGTCTTCAAACTAGAAATCTAGGATTTATTTTTTGGGTTTGGTGGTGGGTTTGTTTTTTGTTTGTGGGGTTTTTTTGTGTGTTTGTTTTGTCTGTATGTGTGTGGTTTGGTTGTTTGTTTTTTTTCAACAATAGAGTTTATATCTTGAACATTTTCTTTGAAGCCACCATAGAGAGTTGAAGCTTTTGTTTTCAGTGGGGAACCTGAGATTTTTGATGTATTTGCTTGATGGTAGGAACTGGAATATTTAATTAAATGTCAAATAACAGGAGATACATGCTTTAAGCCACCAGAGTTTGGCAATGTTGAGGGCTGTGTGTTCAGGTATCTTGAGATAATGCCATAGTCTGTTTTCAGTGGTGGCACAAATCTGGTGATAGTTAGCAATAATGAGTCAAAGCTATCTTTATATGTATGGATGAGGTATATATTGCATAGTTAACATCTCTGTTTCCAGCTCATGGGCTCATACCTGCGAGCTGTACATGCCAGTGTAGAATTAGGTTGGGATGAGAAGGGTCCTGATGTGTGAGTGCTACCAACATGAGCCAATTTTCATGTGCAGGAGCTGTTCGGGCTCAAATGATTTTACCACTGTGCTTAGCTGATTTATTTGGAGGAAAATCCCTTAGGTTTGATTCTGTCAGGGTTCAATCCAGCCTGCTCCTGCTGCCTGCTCTTGATAAGAGTATGCTGTTTGGCCTTAAAGCCTGCTCATCATCTCTTCTGAGGGAGGACACATTGATAGTGGGAGCGTAAGAATCTCCTAATTCGTGCTCCAGCGTTGTGATACCTTTGAGATCATCAAAACATTTCCTGATACATAATACAGAAAGGGCTTACTCTCCTGTGGTGGGCTCTTTGGGCTTTGTCAGATGTCTCTCCGTTTAGTTTTAGTTGATGGTGAGCTATCAGATGTTCATTAAGGAGGCATTTCTAATACATACCGTTGCTCATTTTTCTGTTCTGTTACTTTTTGACAGCTCTTCTGGGTATAGTTTTTAAAAAGCCTTTCTTTAAAGGAAGTGTATTCCTTCCCACAGACTGTTCTTGCAATCTGCGTGGTGTGTATTGTACAAACATATGTGATCATGCGTGCCGCCTTCTATCTCATTCTTTCTCGGCTCTGGCAGTAGCTGCTCAAGCTTGGCTTTACCCTTAACATCTAAAGTGAAAAACCTGGCAATAAAGAGAGTAATTTAAGAAAAAAATGGCTCTACAAATGGCTTGGTGGGCACCTGTATTTTCTGGTGTCTTACTGTGTGTGATACTCAAAAGGAACTGGAGGCTGAAATTTGCCACAAGCTCCTGTAGACCACTTCTAAGATCCCAGCAGCCCTATGAGATTTTACTTGCTTGCCAATGAAGAGGGTGGGTTTTGCCTAGCAACGAGCTTTGCAGTTTCTACCTGAGGCTCAAAAACACAAGTGCATTTGTTCAGCGTTTTGCGTCACTTCAGTACTGAAGGTTTTGACAGTCAAATCATCGCTGACATTTCTGTTGATGTGCAAGAAAGAGAATAATTCAGTATAGTTTCTCTTTGCAATGCTGTCACTGCAAGAGTGACAAAAGTAAAAAGTGCATTCATCACTGAATTACCAGATACCCTGGAAACATGAGAGAAATGGAGATACATTCAGTGAAAAAGTCTTGCTCTTAAAGGCTATTTTTTTGACTAGTTCCTTTTGACTATTTATACTCTTCCTGAGGTATTTTATAAGAAACCTGAGTTCCTTTGAAAACCCACCCAACCAACCAAAAGTGTATTTTATGTATTATAGTAGGTAAATTAGTCATCACTTGTAAATTGCCTAATGGAGGAGGAGGAGGAAATTCATATAGAAAGAAAGTGAAGAGCTCAATTGGGACTGCTGTATGTCTCAATTCTTCTCGCCTTTTTTTTTCCCCCCAGAAGGTAATTATGAAGGATTTACTTAAAAAATCATCCTAAGAAGCATTGTCAGTGCAGGTTTGGAAGATGGTAACTGCACCCTGTAAGCTTATTTTCCACTTGCTTATGTTTTCTTGGGGAAATTTATAGGGGGTTTTGTTGTTTTGATAAAAGATTCTGTGGTCTTCTCATACAATGCCAATGAAAAAATGATGTTGGCATCAGAGATTTTAAATGTAACAATATGAGGAGCTCAGTTGATGAAGAAATATCTCTTTGGTAAAGCATGATAACATTATATTGAGCATCTGTGGCACAAGACCAGAAATGCTGTTTATTGGAGACTTGGCAGATCTCTTCAGTTGCTTGATATACCTTTTGTTTGGTTGACTTGTCTGGTTTTTATTTTACTCTGTTTGTCTTATGAATAGTTAATTCCCAACACATGGGAACACTGCAGAATCCTGGAATAATTTTTGTGTCCCCTGATTTTGATGCAGATTTTCATCTCTGTTAGTTTTGGAGCAGTTTGATTGCACTGGTCTATCCCCTGGTTGGTGGTTCTCTGGGTGAAACTGTAATGCATTGCATTGCCTTGGGGTTTGTGGTTTGTGGTTGGTTTTGGTTGATTCTTTTCTCCTCTCTTTCGGAAGTGTGAGGTAAAGATAATAATGGAAGATAGTTATGGAGAAAGACTTTTCAGTCTCTAGTTAATTCACTCTTTTCTCTCTGAGTTTTGGTTTCATGAAATACATTTGCATGTGCTTAGGTATAATTTTCTGTATTGTTCCTCTACTCCCATTGTGATCCTGTAAGTATGCTTGTCAATGAGATAGAATTTCTGAAAATGTCTTGTGGAAAATAGAAAAAACTGAGTGGGAAGACTTGCTTTGTATTACTCTCTACAAATTACTAAGTGATTTGGGGAGAGGAAATATTTTCATCTATATAAGCTTGGTGGCAGTGGTGGCTTATAGAACTGTCTCCTATTTGCATCTGAGCTCCCAGAAAGAGCAGAGCTTGATTTTTGTGAAAGGCTAAAGTCCATTTCTGGTGCATGAAATACAGCTCTCTTAATGTGCTGAGTTCCAGTGCACTGCCACATACTGTACAACAACTGCAACCGTTCAACATGTGCCTCAGAAACAAGGAGTCTAATATTAGAGTGAGATGATTTTCACTTTTAGTGTATTCCTCCCCACCCTGAGTAGAATGATAAATGTTTCCTCCTGTTTGCTGTTTTTGTGTATTTGCATTGGTTGTTTGAACCATGATTCATGTGCAAGTCTTGAGAAGAGATGCCTGTTGTATCAAGACCGTTTGGCACATGCCCACAGCTTGTAAATCAGACAAGGCTCCTTATCTGTGAGATCAGCCATTCAGCTGGCAAACGCTGTCCTGAAGAGCATAAATTGCATTGCTGAGGAAACTCTTTCTTCAGGTTTAGTTTCTGAACTGTAACCTGGAGATCTCCTTTTTTCCTTCGCACCCGGTGTCTCAAAAGGAAGTTTGTCTGGTGGTTGTTGGTCAGGGAATAGGATTTTTTTTTTTCCCCCCTCCTCCTGTTCTTGATCATTTCAACTTTATTTGGCTTAGTAAATGACTGTCTCAATTCAGTACCCTGGCAAAGCAGATCACTTTCTAAAAGCACCCACCTAGCAGCTTTTTCAGTAGTGTTTGACTCTTGAAATTATAATTGGAGCAGAAGCTATAGTTAAAAAGCAGGCAAGTGCTTTTTCCTCATAGCCTCATTGATTTCTGTTGAAGCAAACAGATGAGCTTATATATAAATATGTATATATGCTTTTTGTAATGAAAAGTGCTGGAATTCACTAAAAAAGGTTAAAATTGAAATGAGTAATCTGCAGTGCATAATGCAATTGTTAATTTTAGCTTCTTGCGTAGGAGCTGTTATGACTTGAACAGCCGGCTCCAGCCTTCATTAGAGAAGAAGCAGGCAGTTTTGAGACAGGTGGAGCTGGATCAAGCTGTGAAAGTGATTTGCTGAAGCTGGTCATTAATGTTAGAAATCTGGTCCTACCTACTGCATCCTTACCTTACACTGTGATTGTTACTGTTGTTGTTATTTACTTTTTTGTCCTTTTCCAGGTTGACTATGATCCATCAAACTCTCTGAAGGACCAGCATGGAGATTGGCACCCTGAACTGTTAATGGGGACATGGGACTCACGTTGTCATTGATCATTTGTGTGGACTTTACCAGTGAAGAGCAACAGAAGACGTTAGAAAGACAGTGGAAATTATAGCATTTTTCAGGTAAATGGCTTTTTTTTTTTTTTTGGTACAGCTGATAAACTATGAGTGGAGCTCGTTTTGTGGACGCTGTGTGTCTAGATGAGCTGAGGGATAGTATGCCCGTGAAGAGCTTGTGCATGCTTGTGCATTTCTTGATGACAATCCTAAACAAATGAAGGGTGATTTAACAGACCATTTTCAGGTCTTGCCATTTAGGTATTGAATTTTTAGCAAAGTGGTTCAAATTTTGATGGGAACTGCAGAATAGCCAATACCATAGGACTTCCTGGAGAGAGTGGTGGGAGGAAGGAGATCAACTCAAAGCTTGACTTGGCTTACTGTGAGCTAATTTTTGAGCTTCATATTCTGGTGAGTTGGTTTATGAACCGTGTAGCTTTATTTCTTGTGAACTCCACAATCCTTCTCAAATGAGAAGATTGTGTAGGAAAGACTTCATTGTTTTATTTGCTAACAGTTTCAAAGCAAAAGCAAAAATTTAAGGAAGTTTTTGAAGCTCAGTATGTTTACTTTTTTGCTTCAAACATAACTTAGAAAAATTGAAGGTAAGTGATATCAGATGTGTTGAATGTTAATTGCAAGCAGTAAAAAGAAACATGGCAAGGTGTGGTTTTGCCGAAGAGCCACTGTTTCATTGCTGAGAAGTGGACAGGTATTGCAGAAGCCATATTCTGAAATAACTTCCTTTCTCAACTGCAGTTTTGCGTGAAGACACTTCTTTAACCAAATGGATGGGGGAAGAAAAGTTAAATTATTCATGAGTCTCATTTGACAATTGATCAGTGGGGGAGGCTTCAGGAGGGAGATGGGGGAGAGAGAAAATAATAATAGACTTTAACTTTGAAAAGCCTTTAAAGCTTCTGTACAACAACCCATTGTGAGCTGAGAGTAAATGCAGCTCAGTTAAAATATCTTCATTAGAAATACCTGCCAAGGGCTTCCTGTAGGATTTCCGTAGTGCTGCAGAGTGACATGGGGTTTGGGAAGAGGCTTAGGATTTAGTAATGGAGCTGTCAGTTTGATGCCTGAAAATGTTGATCCTGAGAGCATTATTGCCAAATTTAGAGTTTATATTTATATTTAATTATTACCTCTTCAAATATATACATATTTTTTAAACTGATAGCAAGTGCCATGGGCTTCTGCTATGTACAAAACCCATGACTGAGTGCTAAAACCAGTATGGTTGCTCATGCTTGGTTTTTATTTCTATTCATTTTGTTTCTTTGGCTATTCTTTTTTATTTATTAAAAAAAAATAGAAAAAAAGGAAAGAGGTAAGGACCATTGAGATATCAGAGACCTGGAAGTTTGAAGGGGTCCTTCCTGCTTGGTACCACTGAGTTGTGTAGTGGAAAGTCCCTCACGGTCCCTGCCTGCACCTTGGCAGTCTCGGGGCAGGGCTGGGGAGTCACAGCACCTTACCTTAAATCTGCTTGTCACCAAGGCTGTGGAGACTGGAGCTCTGCTTCTTCAACCTGACACAATTCTGCTCTTACCCAATGTTGTCGACTCATAACATCTCTTCAGCTGGAACATACCTAGCTTTCCACTCGAGCTATGTATTTTGGTTTGTTTATCAAAGGAAATGAAGTTACTTACTTAAGAATAAAAAAAGAAAAAAGGGAAAAAGAAAAATTCACCCTCAGTGTTTTTCTTTGTGTATGTGTTTGTGTCGTGGTATCTTGACCTTCCAGGTCACCAAATCTTCTTATTTTAATTTCTATCTGGAAGAATGTCTGAGCAAGGTAAATTGAACCAGGAGACAGCAGAGGAAGCTGCAAAAGAGCAGGAGGCTGCCATCTCAGAAGGGAACCCGGACAACTGCATCCTTAACAAATCGGAGAGCTCGGAAGTGGAGGAGAAGGAGGAGAAGCTGAGCGATGCCAAGACAGAGCTGCAGGTAAGATAAGAATAGTGAATGGGCATGGTAAATATCATTGTGTTACCATTCCTCTCATTTCTATGATCTCTTTTTTCATTGCCTACGCTTCTATTTTCCCTCTCATAATTTTGAGACTCTCTTTTTTTTTTTTTTTTTATTTCTCAAGTTTATTTGGGTCCTGTAAAATAAATGCTATCATTTGTTAGACCATTCAAGCTCTTTAGGCTGCTGTCCATGTTATTAGTTTTTCTGAGAATTTAATTTCTGGATGTCTGTGTCAAAGCTTGGTGAAATATTTGATTCTTTTCCCTCTTTGGGGATTTAGAAAAATACCTTGATCTCATGAATTTACAGGTAATGCTAATTCATAATTGCTTAATGTGTGGTTTGGTTTGTAGGTGTTACTGCCAACAAAAAGTTGCTATGCAAAGCCTAAGAAGGTAATTTGATAAGAAGACTTGATCGGATGAGGGAGTTTTAATCCTTTTTTGCTCAATTGAATATAAAAATAAAGGGGGAGGCTGCAATTTAAGAAGCATTTGAAGAGGGGGGATTGTTCATTTAAGTATGCTTTTTCTTGCATTTTTATTGTATGCAAAACTACAGAACACTGCAGTGTGGTTTCAATGTGTATACCTCCTCTTAAGTGAGCAGAGATCATTCTTGATTTCCCTGCTTTTCAGACTGGGTTTGAGGAAGCTTTTTTTTTTCCAGTCAGCAACCAATTAAAAATACAATTTAGGAGTGATCTAGACTCTCTATTTATTGTTAATGCTCTTGTCATGCTGAAGTGATAACTGCTTCTCTTTTTTGCTTTACCCAGAAACGAGGTGCCAATTCAAACCAGCACAAGAAGCGATCCAAGGTAATGGTCCATCTCTGTTTGGAAGCGCATGTTGTGCTGGGGGAAAGAATTTCAGTCACATGTCTGTCTGTGATTGAAGTGATGGCCTTTCATCACTTGTGTGGTGGTTGGGGCTTGGGGTTTGGGTTTTTTTGTGTTTTGGTTTTTGTTTGTTTCTTTGTTTTATTGTTTTCTTTTTCTTTTCCTTTATCCCAGTCTTGCTGCAAAAATGGCAGAGGACTTCCTCTAGATAAAATGTGTCAGGCTTCCCTTTATTTATCTGTCAGATTTCTGTGCTGCTGGGTTCACTGTGTGCTTGTGTTAGACAGCATGTGTGCTTCTGTGTGCTGCTGGGAAAGGCAAAAGCTCATTCCTCTTGGTAATTAATGTTTTTGTTTGAATTTCATCTTAATGGCCTAATCTTGACACAGAGGAGCAGAGACTGGCTAGCTCCCTAGAGGCAAAGGGAAGGAAGGAGCCTCTAGGAATAAAAAAACCTCCCCAGAACCTTCTTTTAATTTTCTAAGTGCAGATCCCTAAAACTTGCCCATTTTATTGTTTGTGGTCCTTGCATATAACGCTACCAGAAGACGAGAGAGGAAGAAAACCACCCCAAAACCAAATGAGTTTAGCTTTGTTAGTTTGCCTTCAGTATTGGATTATCTGTTCTTTGCCGTTAAGATTTTTTTGGTGGAAGTGAGTGAGCTGTAGCAGAAATGTTAAAAGCAGAAAGAAACCTATTACCTCCCCCATGTGGGAAATGGCTCACTGCTTAGAATCCTTTTCTAACCACATCAAAGGCAGGTACAATTTTGCTGCCTGGGTGGGTAGTAGTTGCTTGGGATATTTAGGGACAGCTGATGAAACTTGGGGTCAGTAGTAGTGTCCTCTGTTTTGTTTTTTCTCTCTCTTATTCAGTCAGGAGCTAAAGGAAAACTCGTCCGGAGTCTTGCTGTGTGTGAAGAGTCATCCCCTCGCCCAGCAGCAGAAACTCTTCATGATAATCAGGTACACTTGCAATCATTGCTGTTAGCTGCATGGTTGATCTCCACGTTCAGTTGCATGATTATGTTACTTTATTGGGCATTTAACAATGTCTTTCTTGGGGGAAAAAGTACATCTGACAATGAACACATTTTTATGACGTTGTCTGGTTTAGCGTGAACTTTATTTGGGAATATTAGTGTTATACTGTATCACAGGGTGTTGTTTGCTTTTTTTTCCAGACCCCCTGAAAAATTCAGCAAATGGAAAAGAATTCAAAAGTATTCAGATTTTAAATTTTAAAAAGAATAGTAACAATCAAAAAGAATATTAATATGTTCTTTTCTCTAAGGCTATCTCTTTCGAGGCTGCACCAGATACAGTTATGAGTATGCTCTGATTTCTGGTTCCTCTGAGACTCCAGTTCATATCAGTGTCCCCCTTCACATAAAATTCACAGGTCCTTCTCTCTCTAAAATACCTTGGTAGAGCCAAGGATGCCTCCTGCTGAGTGGCATTCATTTTCTAAACTCTTGGTGTAGATTTTCCAGTCTCAAAAAGCATGTATTTGAGTTTATCTGTACTGGTAATGTTGTATTCCCAGCAGCTGGTAGAGTTCTGTCCAGTGCACCCCTTACCTCGGACAATAACGCTGGTGGCAGTCTTAACTTTGAAAAATACCCTAAAAGCAGAAGTAAAGACCTCAGATAGTCTTCTTTGCTTGCCTGATAAGAGCAAGGCTTAAAAAAACCCCAATAAAACCAAAATATCACGAGCACTGCCTATAATTTATGAGGTGTTCATGTGCAAATGAGATCAGCCATCAAGAGAGTGAGCATGCGACTTCGCGTGAGCTTAACACAATTACAAAAAAATCACATTTAAGTGTACTTTCTCACTGTTTCCTCTGTTGACTTGAAATGAAACAAATCCAGCTCTCCTCCTTGCTCAGAAGTATGGAGAGATTTTTCTATATTTTTTAAGTTGTTTCTTTTTTTTGTTGAAAGACCAAAAACCAGGTTGTTTAGCAGGGGGATGTCCACATGTTCTGCTGCTCTGCAGTGATGCTTATGCAGTAGGTGGGCAGGTTATTTTATCAGTTGTTCTGTTGTAGGTATCTGCTTTCTGCTTAACTTGCATTACTCAAGGTGTGTGGCTTTTGTTCTGCTTTCATTTGTATTTTCTATTGTTTAATGACGAATGAAAAGGAGAATGATATAAAGAGATTGTATTAAGCACTACATGGTAGTTGATAATGTACTGCACAGGACCTGTATTAGAAGTCTGAGAGACTGGCAGGTTTTAAGGCAAAATCCCTGTCCCGATTGCCCCCAGATGCCAGGCACAGGAGGCATTCCTCTTACACACAGACTGTAGTCTTGCCTAACTCTGACCACAAAGATTGCTTTCATAGAATCATTATGGTTGGAAATACCTTTGAAATCATTGAGTCCAATTGTTAACGTAACACTACCATGCTCATCATTAAACCCTGTCCCCAGGTACCACATCTACACATTTTTTGAACACTTCCAGGGATCATACTGAAACATGTATGGGAGACAAAATTCCTGCTTGGACCCCAGCATCCATTTCCTAAAGACACAATTGGTTTGGTGTCATTATTTAGATAGGAGTTGCATTTTTGCTCACCCTGACCTTTTGCTAACAAACATGGCTCAGTTTTGCCATGGAAAGCTGGACCTGTAGGCTCCTGCTTGGACTGGCTGAAGGATACAGGAAGTTTCGTGCCAAACAAATGGCTTTGCTTTCACTTTAGAAGAGAAAAAAACCTTACTTTCAGTTGGGAGTTTATTTATTTTTTTAGAAATTATTATTTTTATCTTAATGGTTTACAAAGCACAGGGAATTAATTACCAGAGAATGTACGGTACATTGCCAGAACTACTGAGTATGGATTGTACTGCAGCCTTGATGTTTGTATTTCTATATGAATACTTGCCTTCATTTCCTGTATAAGGAAAAAAACTTGTTTACCTGTATTACTTGATCTTGAACGCTTACCTGATGGTTCACTATGTCCTTACTTAAAAGGAGTGTTGCCTTTAATGTTATACTATTGACCAAGAAGTGTATTACTGCAATTTGAACATCTATTTTGTTGTTCTCTGTAATTACCTTGTATCGATGTATTTATTAACATTGTATTTTATTATGGAGAAAAAAAAAATCAATAAAAATCTTAAGAAAATACACAGCAGCTTGCTTCCACAACTCTACAGCCCTTCTGTGTGTTTCTTCCAGTGCAAATATAGAAGAGCTATGTTACATGTAAGACAGTATCTACTCTGTGTTCATATATGTGCTTATGTGTAAAGTCTGTTGTTTTTCCTTTCATAAGTGCGTTTTAACAAGCCCTGTGAAGGCTAGGGTTAACATCCTGGGAACAGCATAGCCAGTTACATTTTTCTCCTGTTTTGAATAGCCAGCAGCTCAGTCACTCTGCTCTGGGCAGTGCAGGGAATTGGAGTTACCTTTTGGAGTCTTTTGGCAGCCGTTGATCCAAAGTTTGTTGTTATATGGCAGTTCAGCTTCTCATTCAGTTAGTCCTCTGAGTGCAACCAAGCAGAGGAGAAAACAGTTTTTTGATGTGTCCTGACCTCAAATGACCAGGAGTGCCCACTCTTTCCCTCTGTACACCTAGTCTTTGGCTAATATTAGGCAAAACGAACAGAAGTAGGAGTTAAGGATGGTAGGTCAGGTTAAATTTTGACTATAGGGCTTTGTTTCTCTTTTACAGTGCTTTTCATCTCAAGTCTTTTGTGCCACATTTCAAACTTCACAAAAAGCCAGTAACAATTAAGTTGGGAAATGACCAAGTTCTGTCTGACTGTGGCATGTTTATGCTGCTATCTTGTTCTATTAGGATCTTGTCTTACATGTGTTGTGGTGGCTGATCTGTAGTTCTTTACAGTTTGTAATAATTACTGAAAGTATCATCTGAATTCCTAATAGTCTGGCTGCTTAAAAACCCCACCCCTTACTTTAAAGTTTTCTCTTGATCTTTTGATATGCCAGTATTCTTTGAAGAAATATATGAAGGAAGGGAATTTACTAGCATTCAAGAGACTCTGATTTTCTCCAGTACTGGTGAATTTGGTTTTCATTATTACGATGCCAAAAAATTATCAGGCATGGAAGACTCTCTTCTATTAAAAAGAGAAAACTGCATTACCAGAGTTGTGTGACAGCTTAATTCTGTGTGCATTTTTACACTACTTAAGCATATAGAATTATTTTTGCTGTTTCTTGAAATATATAAATTAATGCCATGGTTACTTCAAAAACAAACAAACAAAACTGAGAAAAAAATACTGTTTTTTGTTCTTTAAACAAGTTCTTAAAAACAAATCAGAAAATGCAAACCAGCTTGAATTCTCAGTTTTAATTAACTCTGTAAAGTTGAAGCATGCTTCCAAAGGGACTCGTATTCTCTGAAATACTGACTTTTTGAGGATAAAACTTGTGATGCCATAGAGAAGCCCACTTACCACAACTTGTTTGAAAATCACAGTGCACATTTCTCCCCTTTTGCTAAAGGCATGTTTGCAGATGTCTTTAAATGTAAGATAATTGATAAGTTAAGTAAACCCTCTTTGTATACAACTGAGTTTATAATTTGCTGGCATTTTTCTACTATCAGAGCCTGCAAGCTTAGTCTAGCTGACACTGCTTACATGTGCAAAACAATTCAAATGAACCTTCAGGTTTTTTTAGTGTGTGGGGGAAGCTGTATTTTTGAAACATCTGTGCATCGATCATCATTTGATGTGTAGTATTAATTAAAGTAGAGAATTACTTATCAAAGCCCATATAAAATGTATTTCACTATTTTGATAAGTCTTAAGTGAGAGTTCCTGAACTATAGAATAATGTAGTGTCTTTTATATAGGTAGGCTAAAAGTTTATTATATTCAAATATAAGGGAAGAAATCTACTTACCACTAGAATTTGGCCTCTAAGGTGTCATTATTCTCCTGGAAAAAATAATTTTTGAAATGGGAAAGAAATGTATCTGGCTTCAGCTTTTCTAGCTACACATAGTCTAACACAAACCCCTGCAGACTGGAAGTCATGGGAAGCTTACTTATCTTTCTTTGTTTTCCCAACAGGAATCGATCCAACTACAGCTTTCAAGTTTTCCTAGCTTGCAAGAAGAAGATAAATCCAGTAAAGATGACTCCGAGAAAGAGAAGGATAAAAATAAAGATAAAAACAGTGAAAAAAACAAGATCAGAATGTTATCAAAAGGTGAAGCAAAGAACATTTAAATTGCTATAATTGCTTTGGTAAAAAGGATTGTGTGTTTTTATAAGCATGCATTTCTTTATTTGTGGATTGGTACACAGTAGCCGTGTTTACATACATTGGAAGCATTAGAACCTAAAATGTGTATGGGTGAGAGTCTTCCTCATGCAAAATTCAGCTGTGAAAGTGAAGTAGCCTTCCAAACTGAGGTTTGGTACTGGAGGTTAGAAATGTTCTTTAATGCAAAATCATTCTTCTGAATACTTAACCATGTTGGTTATAAACATGTATATGTGTAAATATGTGTGACAAATACAATATGGTAAGTGTAAGCTTCTAATGCACTTTTTTCCCCATTAATGATGACATAGTTGCATATCATTTGTGCAATATGGGCTGCTTCCCTGTTCCTCTCCTATTTATTCTTTTAAATCATCATGGCTAGGCTTTGCGAGCGAAGATCCGGGGAGGGGAATCCATGCATGACCTTTAACCTGCATTGCACTCTACTATTATCACCTACTAAGACTTCTTCAGAAAAGGTCTATTTAAATTTGGTATTTAAAAAAAACAACAAAGCTTTTATTAGTCTATGGTATAAAGTTGCAGTGTAATCTCTCAGAAACAATCATTGCCTACCTGGGTGTGGATCTGCAGTTGGTGTGAATTGTCACTTGGCTTCAATGGAGTGCTCTCAGTCCACGTCAGCTTGAGGATCTGTGTGGATTTTTGAGTCAAGGAGATACAGCAGTGCTGAAAAATGAATTCTGACTACTGTCACGCACTCGTGTTACCCACCCACTCTCAGGTGTCACTGCATTTCAGTCTCCCACTGGCACGATGCCTCATTTGCCACATGTATATTAAATGGTGCAAAAAGACATTGATGAATAAAACTTTCTTTTTTTTTCTCTTCTTTTTAAAAACAATTCTGTAGTAGTTTAAAGGAAGAACTTGGCAGGGTCTTGAGTGGCATTGAAGGTTTCCTGTGATTTTCAAATGAGCAGCAGTTTCCATCAGTGTCTAGTTTTGATGTTGTGATCACAGCAGAATGGTGCAGAGGAATCATCAACATCCACCCAATGCCTCTGAGCATAGCTCTTTCTTGGTTGAACTCCAAATGAACATTTTTTTTCAGATCATATGCTTTCAGATTTGTTACTGGAAAATGGATTTTGATTGATTGCATAGCTTAATTGTAACTGTGGAAATGCAATAAGTGAGAAGGGGGGTATGTGTGTTTGTTCTTATTTTTCAGATTGCAGTCAAGAGTATACAGACTCGACAGGCATAGATTTGCATGAGTTTCTCATTAACACATTAAAGAATAACCCCAGGTATGTATTTTCTGCATTACAGCTGGCACTCCTGAAATTATAGCTGGTGGTCTTTCAGTTCCTGTAACTGTACACTGTGTTTTATTAGTTCTGGAGATGGTTATGAGGGAAAATGTAAAGGAGGTAGGCTGTTAACTGAGTAAAAAGCTATAAAAAGTCATCAACTTCTACTCCCTCATTCAGTTGCACATTGCTTAATTTCACTTACAGCAACATCTGGTCTTTGTCCTTACCTTTTTGTGTATAGCTCTACATGCTGTTAGCAGTAATATATTATAAACATTGCATTTGGAGAATTGTATGTAAAAACAAAATAGCTGTCTTTTGGCAGTGCTGCACACAATTAAAATCCTGTGCACAGTGCCGAATCCTGCTCCCAGTATTCCCATAGTTTTCATTTTGTTAAATTTGCCTCTGAATGTCTACGGAAGGATCTGTAACAGCTTTGTGTGTTGTTATTTTCAACATTTGTTTCAGCTGTATCTCTTAGGTATGAGATGTAATTCAGCAATTACAGGTGAACTGGGAATAATTGGATACCTAACAGTTTGCATAACCTCTTTGTATAGATGGTAGAAGGTCTTTGAATCATTCTAGCTGCACAAAATGAGAAAGTTCAAAGAAACTAAGGAGTGATGGACTCCGTTAAGCTTAGAAAAAGATGTATCTGTGGAAATATGCTGGGGAGTATTTTGAATGTTTTTGGCAGAAGAAATTGGGGAGAAAGAGACATCTGAGACCTTCCAGTTGAAAACAGAGCATTTTGACTGAGAAGTGCTGTGGCATTGCCTCCTGGGAGCCATAGTTCAAAGGCATTGTTCTCCATTGTGCTCTCTAACTAGATTAGATGTGCCCAGTCTTCTCGCCTACAGATCAATGCCTTATGGAAGACATGGCTCAGACAAAATGTTGAAAGTTTCTGTGGGTAGCAGTTCCTCTCATGAAAGAGCTAGGTTAGCTGGAAAGCTCATTTTCCATCCAAAAAAACGGTGAAAAGGGACCAAAGCTATCCCTAGCAGTCATTGTCTTCCTATGTAATGCATTGATCACTTACTAGTTGGCTGGAAGCCCTCTCAGACTGTAGCTGAGCTCAAGGAAGAGCTAAATGTGTCACATATGTCAGTAGAGGTGCAGCAAAGCACGCTGCAATCTTTCCTAGATGCACCAGGGCAAAGCACGTTTCATTTTTAATCAAGATGCTTGACAATGATTGCAAAATTGCCTTACAAACATTGATATATTCATTTTTTTCATCTGAAGTGTCTCTTGGTAGTTGATGCTACACATCCTTGCATTTCTTTTTGACAGGGACAGAATGATACTCTTGAAAATGGAGCAGGAAATTATTGATTTTATTAGTGACAACAAGTAAGTTGAGTTCTGCACTTGGTTATTAAGTCGTGTGTGTGTAGCGATATGAGCTCTGCCAGAGATACAGGGGTATGGACCACAGCACTCCTGAGCCCTGCAGGATCAGGCTTTTATTTCCTGAGACATGAAGTTACTGCTTTAAAATACAGTAGAAATAAATTAAAGCCTTTTATTTTATTGCATCGTAAATACACTTACTTCACTCATTTAAGTCCAAAAATAATCATTCAAGCTTTCAGTGCACAGGGTGATGGAATATGCTACCTCATGAGTTTTCCTGTGTGCTTTGTTCTTCTTATGCATTGGAAAAGAAAACTGAACTTGGGTGGAGGGATTCTTGCTGCATACTCTCTGTAATAGAATGTTTCTGCAGCTTTAGAAGTTAGAATTAGAACAGCAGCAAATCTCCAGAGGTCCCTTCCAACCCCTACTATTCTGTCATTCTGTGAGCCAATTATGCTGATTGGGAATAGGTATTTTGTCGCAGAATCACAGAATGTCAGGGGTTGGAAGGGCCCTAGAAAGATCATCTAGTCCAACCCCCCTGCCAGAGCAGGATCACCTAGGCCAGGTCACACAGCAATGTGTCCAGGCAGCTCTGCAATGTCTCCAGAGAAGGAGACTCCACAGCCTGCTGGACAGCCTGGGCCAGTGCTCTGGCACCTGCACTGGAAAGAAGTTCTTCCTCATGTTAATACTAAACCTCCCGTGATCTAACTTGCTCCCATTCCCTCTTGTCCTAACATTGGATGCCATTGAGCAGAGCCTGGCTCTTTCCTCCTGACACTCACCCTTAACATATTTCTAACCATTCCTGAGGCTTCCTCTCAGTCTCCTCTTCTCCAGGCTGAAGAGACCCAGCTCTCTCAGCCTGTCCTCCTAGGGCACATGCTCCACTCCTTTCATGATCTTGCTGGCCCTGTGCTGGACTCTCTCCAGCAGCTCCCTATCCTTGTGGAGCTGAGGGGCCCACAACTGGACACAGGATTCCAGGTGAGGCCTCCCCAGGGCAGAGTAGAGGGGAGAAGAACCTCTCTGGATCTGCTCGCCACGCTCCTCTTAATGCATCCTAGGATGCCATTGGCCTCTTGGCCACAAGGGCACATTGCTGCCTCATGGGCATCCTCCTAGCCACCAGCACTCCTAGAGCTTTTTCCCCAGGGCTGTTTTCCAACAGATCAGTTCCTAACTTGTACTGATCCATGGGGTTGTTCTTTCCCTGATGGAGTACCTTACACTTACCCTTGTTAAATTTCAATTGTCATTCAGAGAGGAAAAAAAGAGTATTTGCCAAACTAGATCTTTCCAGCACCACCCTGCATCTGACCTGCAGGAGAAAGGTAGAAAGCTGTTGCCAATATCCCAGCAAGTCTGCAAGGTTGTTTGTGCACTGTTTGTGCAGTGAGCATGAGTGTGGGCTCAGGGTCTGGAGAGGAGTTCTGCCCAATATACAGAGTGCTCAGTAGATGCCACGAAGCGCCAGCTTTCTTTGTCCCACAGTATTGCATGGAAATGTGCTTCTTAGAAACTCTAAGAATAATTCTTTTTCCTGCCTTCCTGTAGCAGACATTTTGTATTTAAATGCACAAAGCCAAAGTTTTCAGTTAGATTTCTGTCCCCTGAATTAACGAAAGTATGGCTATTTTCATTTACTTGCAGCTCGGAGGGAAATGTAATTAGCAACGGGATTTGGTTTCTTTTTCTCCCCAGTAATCACTATAAAAAGTTCCCTCAGATGTCGTCGTATCAGAGGATGTTAGTGCACAGAGTGGCAGCTTACTTTGGAATGGATCACAATGTGGATCAGACTGGAAAATCTGTAATTATCAACAAGACCAGCAATACGAGAATGTAAGTAGCAACATTGTTCCCTTCTTCCCTCTCACAAGAGCTGATTTGTACCATGGCTGTGTGGTGTATTTTCTTTTTAATTAGTTTTATTTATTTCTTTGCTATTTTTGTAGCGAGGGTGAGTGCTGTTTACAACTTTCTAGGGTGGGAGGGGAAGGTAGGGCTTGCATAGTAAGGTTATCTAAAGATAGAGAGATGCATAAGAAGAAAACCCAATTTGTCTCTTGGAGGAAACTTGGTATCTTGGAATGTTACTTCCCTGACTCCCTAGTGCCACCACTTTGCTACAGAAATGAGCTCATTGCTTTACGTGTCACCTGATACCATACAGCTATATTCCTAAATAACCCAAATGTATTCAGAAGATTCCCTCTCCCCTTGTTCTGGCTCTCTCTGCTTCAAGAGTTATTTTATCCCCATCCTGATTATGTAGGATTTGATTCCCCTCTACCACCTGCCACCATTCATTCCTTTTTCCTCCTTTTCTCCCCTCCTGGCTCTACTTTATTTTCTCTTCAGATCTCCTCCTTTGACCACAGAGTTTTTGTGGGATATAAATTCCTTCTGATAGTTCAGATGCATTGCAAAATTCCTGGCAGGTTAAACTTGTTCTGGCATGCCTTATGCTCTCCTCCATGTGAACCTGGATAAAGCTAGCAAAAGCAGGGTATGCACTTCCTTGGCTAATTTAGCAAAGATGCACTGCTGTGTCCTTGCCTGATCAGCATCACTACTTGTTCTGCTGAGTGCCACGTGTGTATTAACCACCATGGAATCGGAGCCGCCTTCTCCTTCTTTACCTATAAACTACATAATGAAGAGGAAGTCATTAGAACTGGGTAATGAGGTTTTGGAATCTGGTATGGGAACAGGAAAGCCCCATTTGAAAATTGTGTACTTCCTGTATTCAATTAGTGGGAGAAATAAAACCATTTGTTTCATTTACATATCCAGTAGTTAGGTGATTTACTTAGAGTTTTGTTCCTCTATTTAAATGTGGTTAGTTTCTCCTGTAGAAGTCTAGAGGGGCTACGTAATTTTGCAAGATCAGAACCTGAGCCAAACACACTGATATTTGTTATTTCAGTGAGCCCTAAAAATCTTCCCTATGTGTGAAATAAATTTAAGATCCTGGACGAATTTATTTTAGATCTTTTTCCTTGAGATATGGTGGACATCTGCAAAGCAGCACTTAGATACTGATGTTTTTAAAGGTTTGAATAAAGTGTACACTAACAGTCTGATTTTCAGAAGTCAGAAGAATTACAGTAGCTCAATAAAACTAATTGTCAGGCTGCTAAGGCTGTCAGGTCATACCTGCCCCTGTGCAAAGGCTACGTTTGGGTATGGATAAGAAAATGCTGCAAATCAGTGTTCATTTTTAATCTGTGAATGAGAAAAAAAAACCACCAACCCCTAATCTTCTCTTAAACAAAGCCCAATCATATTTGAATGCTTTCTAGGCATTCCTCTTTCTTTACAGTTCTCCCTTGTCCCTTCACATCTGCGTCACTTCTGTAGTGCCACAGCTGCTACAGATCTTCCCTCACAGCATTGTCTTCTCCTGGTTGAGGTGATAACGTGATGATACCACATTCATGTGTGATAATACCTTTCTCAGTTGTGTGGCTGTGCAGCAGAGATGGGTAGTGCTGGCAGTGCTGCTGGAAATGCTTGCCCAGCTCTTCTGGTGAGGACACTGTGAAGTCTTCTATGACAGTCAGAAGTTTAAGTGCTCTGGTGAAGCTGTGGCTTCTTGCATGGTGGAGGTGAGCAAGCAAGGCTGTTTAGTGGGCATGTACTGGAATGCTTGTGGGCAAGCTCAGCAGGCAGGATGTTGCAGGGGTGTAAGAGATCAGTGACCCTTTCAGCTGTGGTTTTGCAAGCTGGAGGTGAGGCATGGAGCCAGACAAACTGGTTTTGACACCATTCCTGCATAGGTCTTCCAGAAATAAACACAGGGCTTTGCACTGCTGTTGGCTGTGAGTACAGCTGTTTTGTAAGCACCAGACAAACTGCACATTTTTTGCCTTCTGCAGTGATTTGGTGTTAGGTAACTGGATTATATGAAGCTCATATTGCATTGTGATGCTTCTAGTGTGTTATTTACATTATTTTGATACTGCTCTAAAAGAAAGCTTTGTAGCAGTATCTCTTAATTTTCATAACTGGAGTAGATGACATGCTTTTTTAAAATGTCCCTGGCTCTGACAGTACATAGATTGTTATTACCCTGCTTGAATAAAGGCTGATGAGATTTTATTATCTGCAGCAAATACTGTGTAAGTTCCACATCTGAAAGCATCCAATGTGATTTCATGTGTTCTGCATTTCAGTACTCTCAGAGGAGACAATTCTGTGTGGTTTAGAATCAACACCAAATACTGGGAGTGTGTTGACTCTATTAATTACTACCTGGACAGTATCCAGAATACCAGGAATCTGGAGAGTGGCTGAAAAGCTGTTCAATGTGATTATGTTGTGCTGTAAGCCTGAGCCTTGATAGATTTCTGTGAATTTATGGAGAGGCTCCATAAATATTCTGAAGATTTGTCTTTTGACAAGAAGTTATCTCCTTATGGTATATGGTTTTCGAAGTGCTTCGGCTACATACTGGGGAGAGGGAAGAGTATTCTTGCATACTCAAGAATTGATAAATCCTCCTGCACTGGCTGTGACTTCTGTGTTTGGGAAGAGCATATGACTCTGCAGAGTCACTGTATGGGCTTGAGAATAAGCCCCTTGGGGCTTATTCCTCTGGCCAAGTGAGGGTTCATGTCACATCTCTGCTCACACTGGCTGGGGATGAGTTGTTGAGTGGCTCCAGGCAGTATTCTGTTCAGCAGAGACCTCCCCTGCTTGCTGCCCACAGGTGCTTGAAGGCACAAGTGTCAACAGAGTTGATGGCTTTGAGATGAGTGGGCTGGTTGGGAAGATGTGGTGACAATGCTACCTTAGAGGAGTAAGGGCTGTCAAACGGGGGACTAGGCTGTGAATGGAGTGCATGGGGCCTCAAATGGGGGACTAGGCTGTGAATGGAGTGCATGGGGAGTCAAACAGGGGACTAGGTTGTGAATGGAGTGCATGGGGACTCAAACGGGGGACTAGGCTGTGAATGGAGTGCATGGGGAGTCAAACAGGGGACTAGGCTGTGAATGGAGTGCATGGGGATACTTCATTTCTCTCATCAGTTGGCCATCTTAGGGCAACGTAGACCCACTTCTGTGTCCCTGTGTGTATAAAGTGCCTGCTTTTCAGGGATTTGGAATTGGAGAAAGGGCTTATTGAAGAGGTTGCAGCTGGAAGGAGGGCTGTGGTTGCTCTGGTCTTCCATGCTGCTTTACAGAAGGGGAGAAAATGATGGTAAAAGTGCATTGGGACTTGAATCTCTCTGGGATTGCAATCCTGCAGCTTTCATCAACTCTCAGTGAAGTCTCCATTAAAAATAGACTCAGACCATAATGACAGTTTTGCAATATGAAGAGTATTTGTGATGGGGAGCTTAATATAAAGAGCCTTTTATGTTTTTTATTGTTTTATGTGAACAAGTCATACTGTTTTTGAAGGTTTTTATGAAATGAAATTATAAAACAGAGTTGACCTCAACTACCCAAATGTTCATTAACCTCCATAAAGTTTCTGTGCTCCCATTACAGACTAGTGGATTTTGAAAACAAATGATCTTTCCATATGATTTTGGAAATTAAGACTAGGTTAAAAAAGGAGAAGAGCTTCAAAAAATAAATGCTGTTTTTCACAGTCTCTTATCTTACAAAGTCCTGCCTAACTAAAAGTTGATCAGAAAATGAGTGAGGATTTTTGTCGTTGTTGCTTTGGTTTTATAATCAGAGCGCTCAAATACAGCTTCAAAAGGGAAGTCTGCCTTGTTCGCTAGGAAACTGCTCTTGTGTTACCATTGTAATGTATATTTGTCATCTGTGTCTGCCTGTCATCAATCTAAAGATATACAGAAGTGTACAGGGAACTTAAGACAGTGGAATAGGATATAAACAAGTTTGGAATTGAGGCAATATGTTTGGGCTTCCCAAAGTGGAGCCAAAAAATTTCCTGTATTACACCTTCTATTCTGTACATTCCACAATTCCTGTCAAGCAACTGAAAGTACTTTAGAGCTTTGTGTAGAGCTGTTCATATCATTAGCCATGTCAGTTTGATCAGATTCATTCATTGGAGTCTCTATAAGAGGTGGAGAAATGTAGGGGAAGTGTGTTTTAATATGCTTGGTAAATGGAAAGGGTTTTCATTTGGTTGAGATCATCACCTATGTGACAGGCATGTCTGTGCCACAGCCCACACATGCACTTTATGTACATTTTTATATAGCATGAGTGACAGGGCTTATCAGAATTGAGAAGGTGGAGTGCTTATGATACATAATGGTTGTATTTAGACATTTTCATACCTTCTGAGGGTGTAACAGGCCTATTACAAACTTCATACCAATACTCACATCTTCAGTTATGATTACTTTCTTATTTTTTCCAAGAGCATCATGAATTATGATCCTTGTAATATTCGATTTTCTTCCTATTCTGTTAATATATAAATGTTCATGTAATATTACAGTCATTTTCCACATACAATTTGTGGCAGCTCTTTCTCAGTTAGCTCCATGGTAGTACGTACAACTGTGTACCTCAACATTGTGTATCTCTTGTTAAATCTCAGTCAAAGCAATTCAATGTTTGCCAGAGCGTTTGGAGCACAGGTTTGGGTTTATTCCCCCCCCATTGCAATGCAGAATAGTTATCTGGCAAAAGGTTTGCTGTATGGTATTTTATCTGCATTTAAGCACCTCATGCTGTCCGTAATTCTTACATGTAAGCATGATCTCATGAGAGCAGAATCACTTCTATGAACTACATCATGCAGGAAAACACATGTGAACACCATTATCTCTGGTTTTACTATTTTTTTTCACTGGAGTCTTGCATTACTTTTCTTCAAGAGACTATGGGTCAGCTCTTTTCCCTGTTGTAGTTCTCTCTTTCCTGTCTTCTACACAGAACAGTTGCTCCTTGGCTATTAAGAAATAAGCAGAAACTCGAGATATCTGTGCTTTCCCTCTGGTTTATATTTGCTGTTGCCCAGTCCGTGTACCAGCAGCATATGTTACTAATATGTAGAGAAGTAAAAGGGTGCATAATAGATGGGTGCAACTAACATGGAAAAATTTTGTAACTGAGAAATAATGCTGTAATTTACTGAGACATTTTGTTCAAGTTTAAGTTGAACTAACACGTTATGCAACTAAGAATTCATAAGAAAATCAGTGAAACAATAACAAAGGACAACTTTGAGTTTATGTAGCTACATGATAATGTGTCATGTACATAAATTATTTTCATGTTTTTTACTTTTCATACAAAAATAGTCTGTTTATTTCAGTCTGGGATTAAATTAGGAACACGATTAGGAAAAAACTTCTTTCAGTGCAATAGTAATCATGTTGAAGGTGCAAGAGCCTAGTGTCCCAGTACTCATTTCTGTGATTCTTAGGGTTTTAGCCTTTAGCCCAGGAAATGTCTACCTGAGCCTCCTTGTGCACTACAGTGCCTTGGCTTCTTATTGCAGGAGGATTGCCTGTCTTTTATCCAGTCACATGGTGATTGGAGATGTAATTCAGGGCATTCAGATGTTAATAACTGCCAGGGATTTTAGCAATATCTTACTATTATGCTATAGGCATTTGTTTCAGACCTAAAGTTGCCACTGTTCTGCTAAATGCATTATTTCAGGTTGTGCTCATTTGTCATTTGGCTCCTTGGTGCTCATCTGGAAGAGATTGAGCTATTTTTTTTCTTCTGGTTTTCTTTATAGTTGTTTGTTTTTTTTTAATTAGGACAGCTTTTTTTCTGAGCAAGCATTCTCATTTTAGTCACATGCCTGTTTTGCATGAAAGAGACAAAATAAAATAAAATAAAATACTTGGTACACTTGTGGTTGAGCTGAATTTGACCCCTAAATACTGGCTTCATTCTTGCTGCAATCAGTGTAAGCCATATAATGGACTTATGAAATGATTTACTCTGTAAATGAGATGTTAGGGTTAATGAACCAGTTCTAATAGCTCCAGTATTAAATGTTGATCTAATGTAATATATGTAAATGAAATTGTTTATAATTAAGATGGACATGTCCTTTACAGCTGTTCTATACTGTAATGAAGTATTAGTTAAGCATTAATCCTAAGGCATCTATAGTATTAACTCTTTTTCTTCCCTCCCCCCAATCACACCACTTACACTATTAAGTTTTGGTAAACCTAGAAGGTTATAGTCACCTGCTCTGTGTGGAGAGATGAGAGGTTACCCAGGAAGAGAGAGTACTATGGAATAACAAGTAGGTAATTTGGCTGAGGGAAGCTCTTCCTTGCATGAGTAATTAATGCATGTCTTTATGTGCTCATCCAGCTGTAGCAGGAGAGTGCCCATTAATCAGGATGCTGTTTGGTCATTTGTATTTCCAAATCACTGGAGGGAGATCTAGAAATCTGAAATGGTCTCTATGCTTTCCTCACAGGTAACTATATGTCATTAGTAGGTGAAATAGTGTCTTTAAATTTGGATGTTGCAGAAATGAGGTGCTGATCTACGAGCAAGTGAATTTTAGAGGTGGTCCAAATTGGTTTTAGTAGTTGCCTTTTAAGCTTCTTTTGGCTGTCCCAAGTTTAATGTAGGAAATATGACACAATCACTAGAAATGAAAAAGTATGAAGAGTTTTTTGCAAAACCTTTGTGTTTGTAAGCAAAGCCAGTTTTTTCTGCTCGCTGTTTCTAAGGTAGCCTTGTGAGGCAGTCTCAGAGAGGTTGTTAAGAACAGGCACCCTTCTTCAGGCCAGGGCTTGTTCAGGGAATGACTTGAGGTCTACAGATCTTCCTGCTGGAGGCAGGGAAAATGTTCATGGCTTGAAGTGGAAGTAAGCACAAGAATTGGTTATGATATTAATCTAAATGCATGGAGCATTTCAAGAGGACTAACCAGTTTCTTCATTAGCCTGTTGGCTTTTGGGGAACTATCCTTCCTTCACTGGTAGTTCTCAAGTCTTGAGTTTGTTTCCTTTTTCTTTCTCTGTTCCTTGTTCAGTTTTGAAACTTCTAAGCTAGAAAAATATAATTTTAAATAGATCACAGTAGTTATGCAACACTAATTTCCAGCCACTTACAGAGTATACCACATCCTTAAAATCAGTTATTAATGAACTCCGTATTAAACTGTGCTACCACTTACAAGCCTCAACTAGCTGGAAATAAATTGGCACTGTGCAAGATGTTCAGTCTTAATAGACATCCTGAATATCAAGAACTAAATCCAATCCAGGAGAGTGGGAACTGGGGAAGCAGGTCTCTCAGGTTCAGAAATAATCTTAGTTTGGTCACAAGAGGACAGCAGAGCATTTTGAAGCTCCTAAAAAAAGTCCCTGTCTAAGAAAGGACATAGTGCTTCAGCCCCATCTAGCAGAAGAGCTGGTATTTCAATGTGGCCTTGGCCTGCCAGTTTCTTTCCCGAGTTCAGAGCTACATTCCCATGTTCTGGCCCTAAAATGCTGGGCCAAATATTGAAGCCTGTACTCAGGCAGACTCTCAGGGAGGAAAGCTTGTGAACATCATGAGCTGTGCGATGATACCTCAGGATTACATCCCATTCTTCAAGTATTGTATACTTTAAAACCCTTCAGGATCCGACCTTCTGCTTGCTCCACACACTTGACATGATCCATCCTGCACCAGTAATTGTGAAATTAATTGTGAATTGTGAAATTGTGCTGCTGGGATACTAGGAGTGAGCATCTTGAAGGGTGGGAAAGAGTGACAGAATAAACCCCGCGCTTACTGAATGAAAAACCCAGGGAGATGTTGATTCCATTTGGCATTACTGGTTCTTCCTTTCAGTCCTGCCAGACCTCTCTGCAACCCTAGTTAGAGGGGGAGAATGCCTGTCACAGTAACTTACGACTTTTCACATTCCTCTTTAGTATTAAATACAATATGTGTTCAGACTCTAGATGCTATTCTGAAGAAAAATGTTCAAGAATTTACAGTCTTTAACCAAGAAAAATGTAGCATTTGGTATTTGAGGGATGTTTCTTTCCCCTCTGTGCTACAGAGTAGGCAGCACTTTGCAGGAACTGTCTTGTACAGGGTTGGGGTTTTTTTTTGGGG